>CM067381.1:67379921-67979921 GCA_034510155.1 Eucriotettix oculatus | reverse complement strand
TGGAATGAAGTTAAAATGGCAGTAAGTAGAACACGGCGTTTGTAGATTACATAATTCATTAACACCGTTGTTTCAAAAAGGACTACACCTTTTTCTCATCAAAATTTATTGATCTAGTATATTATGAACAACTATTTATTTGAAACAGGAAACGGGATTTGTTAATTTCCATGCAATAAAAATCTTGTTGATATATTTTTGTTTATAATTTATTTTGTGCTATATCATTTATAATTAACTTTGACAATACAATAGAAAAGTGCATTTTATTTTCTATCAGATACATTTTTGAATAACTTTTTTTTTTATAAATTCTTGAATTGAAGTATTACATTGTTCCTTACACTACATAAACAAAAAATACTTTTTTCTTTTGGATATATTTTATAAATTTTCAATTTAAAATGTTCATTGTTCTGTTCACCTCTTGGAATACATAACTTTTTTTATTAACCTGATTCATTATGCTATATAAAGTTGTATTGTTTATAATTAGTAAAATCACACATTTAAATAAGATAGAAGCAGGTATAATCATAGTCGCACTGGGGGAACGTTTATCAAGTCAGCCACATCACGATGTGAATAAGGTACGAATATGTACGATGGTCGTTAATTGTATCCTATTATTAAAACGGACGGTAAAATAAAATATTAAATAATATTTTTCTTTTTTCTGTAGCTACAAGAAGTAGTTCGCGTCAGGAAGTTAAGTGGGTGTGCAAATCTACTCAATTATCAAATATGGGACTGCATTAATAATCGGACTGGTAGAGGATAAAGCCAAAAACAGTCAACGTCGTCGAATTTGACTATTTTTAAATATACACAGAATTTTAAGGGGTTGAAAATATCAATGTCAAAAACTTAATCAGAAGACTGGTTTTGGTTGACTCAACACTTTTTATGGGTCTGCCAATGCAAGTCAAGGTCATCCAACCCAGTGAATTACAACAATCACTTCCTTGCAGTTCCAAGACAAATTTCGAATAGATTTATGATTGTACTTTCTTAGTGCCCAGTGTTACCCGGTTGTCTATATTAACCGGTAAAATTAATTTGTTGGTAATCTCTTGGTAAACACGTGATTTAATTGCAGTCGAGCCGTACCTTTTTTGGACCATTAGCCACTTAATGGGCACATCCCTATCTGAGCTTCAAATTAAGGAGTACCTCAACCCAGGGAAGAAGACCTTTTGCCTCAAGAGAATCTAAAACCTCCTGGTGCAATAACAGAGTGAAAAATATGCCCGGTACATTAATGTAATTAAAAATTTTCCCAGTTCTCGAAGGGGCTCCAAAATAACACACGGTACATTGAAAAAATATATATTTGGTTCCTCCCGGGGATCGAGGTGTGACCTTCTACACTTGATCACCACTGGACAACGTAAACGCTTGACATCGTTTGACAGAAATGTTTTCATTTTTACCAACGAAAAACACAGCCAACCCTTGGCAACCTTGCTCAGCCTTCCACATCCCGCCTTTTCATTTCCCTTCCTATGCTATTAAAGTGGATTTGCCTGTTTCAGGATCACCCTCATGTAGCCTGTTACCCAACCAAAAAAAATGAGTACAACCATTGCAAACACATTCGCATAAATTTTAACTATAATTCCATATACACATTAGTCCCCCAAGTTTCTCACCCCGGCAGTGATTTCCTCAGATTTTTAAGATATTTTGTTGCAATTCATCCACATGTTCACTTTTGAATATGGAGTCAGTAATAAATTTACTTACAAATGTCTTATAAGTCGCGGTGATCATGTAGTCAGACTCCATACAGATAATAGGAGCGATCATAAAATATTCAACAGACTTTTTATAATTAATATTTTTAAATAATTTGCTTTTTTGCAATTAACTTTCTATTTCTTTTACATATTTTTTTGTGAGTTTTAGTTTTTATAGAACATATTTTTGACATAACACCGGGTCTCTGCAAGACACATTAACAAAAGACACTTCTTCATTTCAAAGAACGGATTCTTTAATATTTAATTTTATCCATCACAGGTTTTTAAATTAGAAATTACTCTACTAACTTCAATTATTTTTTTAGAATTTCTACAAAGATTATCTTACATTTTTATTGACATTTACTTTTCATAATATTCATAGGTATTGTGATTGAAAACCTACCATTTTTCGTCAATAAGTAAGTTTCTGTTGTTTATAAGTAAGCACTCAATTCATAAAACCTTTCCAGTGTATTGATTTTATAAATGTAAATTAATAGATAAAACATGAAGTTCGCCGAGACGTTGTGACTTTCTCTTTCGTTGTTGTTCTACAATGAATCAAAAATCTTTTCCGTGCCTGTCTTTCCCATTCGCACTATCATCCGAACCATTTTTGCATTGTGTACCTTGCGTACTACGAAAATTATAATTTTAGTGTGGAGATGGTCTCTTTAGGACCTTTGAGCGACCGTTTTTACTGTCGCTTGTCCTTTGTGACGACGCAACTTTCCAGCAGGACGAAACGAAGCTTTGCCGACATAAAAGGACTTTGGGTTTGCAGCAGCGGTTCCTAGATTTCCCCGGATCTGGGAAGAGCTACACCTCCGAATCCCCGGGAACAACTCTTCCAGCACCCCAGACACTCAGCTGGAACTTTTGCTTACCATGTAATGACTCCGCGCGAAAGGGAAGCAAATAAAACCACGTTGGAGGCGGTTAAATATAATAACGAACATAGAGGAAATTTTAAACGAATTACAATAATAATTACTGCTCAGATACCAGACTTTGTAATACTTACTATGCAATTGTTTAGCTGCAGTCGCTCATGACCTTTATGGTTCATGCGGCTGTAAACTTTAATAAAATAAGATACGTGTGATTACAAACACCACATAAAACGAAAAAAATACACTAGTACTCTTCTGCAGTAGCGGATCCAGAAAAGTACCTGGTGGGGGACACTTTTGTAAAATCATTGCTTTGACTAGTTGGGGACCCGACGTTTCCCGGGTATTTATTTATATTACCCGTGTACTTTATTTAATTCTTGGTAAAAACATAAGTAAACATCGAAAAAGTCACAATAAGAACCTCAAATATACTCCCATTATCTCGAGAGAATCCAAAATATCCACAGTACAATAGCAGAAATATTTACAGTATTCCAACAGAATAAAAATTTTCCTCCACTTGGTTAAATGGTTAAATTTTTTACTTAAATCACATATTAAAGGTCATAACGTAACACAGCGACTCGCATTACACCGGTTTCGACACCAAACTCGATAGTTTCCTTTTTATTTTAATATTAGCATTTACTAAATTATAAAATTTAACTGACACGAGAAATAAAACCAATTTATCAATCCAAAGAAGTTAATTTTTTCTCAGCCTGCTGCAACAATAAAAAAAGGTATGAGTGATATAAGAACGCGTAATAGCACTTATAACTCGCAGCTGGTTTTCACGCCGCGGCAATTCCAAGAAATCTTCCCGTAGAATTAAATTTTTATTCCTGTGATATTAATATCATCTTCAACATATCTAAATTAAACATGCAACGAATATTTCAATTAAATCTCCTTTCTATAACCCTCAAATTGGAATCCGTTGAGCCGTTTCGGAGGAAAAGTGTTGCCTGTCTTTCTGTTGGAGACAAACATACGGACAGAGACAGACAAATACACAGATAAACACAGACAGACACTTCAATTTTATTTATTGGTATAGATTAGTATAATAATTAATTAATTCAACTCTACATGATTTCAGTCTATTTGAAATGTGACTTTGTGTTGCATATTTAATAGTTGATTATGCTTTTTGAATAATGTATTATTTAAGAATAAATAGTATTACGTAATTGGAATGAGTATTGAGTACACAATTCCAAACAATATAACAATTGTAATCCGAAAATACGAAATTCAATTGTTCAGTAAGGGGATGAATATCTGTATATGTATAAATTAATGGATTCAAAACCAACAGTTTGTCCATGAAGCTATAATGGGGATTATACCAATAAAACAACGACCGTCGTATTATTCCATTGTTCTGTAAATATTTAATCGAAGTTTTCATCTGCACCGAAGAAATTATATTGATTTAAATAAATTAATATCTCAATTTTAAGTTATAACCAATAACGAAAGAAACAAATTCATCACATTCGTTTTTATTTACTTATATCAGTTGTTTCACAAACTGCCTTAATTTTTTAAAAAATTTGGTTTCTATCCTTTTTGAAGGGAGAAAATTCCCCCTGTGCTCCTTCCCTAGATTTGCCACTGCTCCTGAACACTCTTCTAGTATTAGGAACGTTTAAAGAAAAATGTCCAAGTAATCTAACGAATATATGAGGACTAGTCACTGGAGAACATGAACTACTTTTTTATGTCAGTTCTATCGCAATAATCTGATTGCTAATGAAACTAATTAATACATATATTTTTAGCAGCGATTAGATGAAGTATAATGGTCGCTGTATAAGGTATATTCATTTCACAAATAGTAATAGTGATGATAATTTTCGAGTTTCCTTTATGTAAAAAACACTTAAATATTCATTTTCACTTATAATTTCAAAGATGCGAATCGATATGCAAGAATCCCTTAAAAGATCTCGTATATCACACAATTAGAGAAATTTAGTAAGATAAAATATTAAAAGTTGATGACACAGAATTATGATTGTAAATAAAAAATATAAATAAATTGTAAGATTATAATTTGCTGAGTTTTAGCTTTGAAGGTTTCTATTTTTGGTCACGCAATAAAAATGCTCGATCGAAAAGAAAGTGCGACATTTCTCGTTGTCAACGAAACGCTTGAATCATTTTTGATTTATCAGCTGAAAGAAACTATTTTGACATAAATGGCCCAGAAAAGCCACACAAAGCAAACACAGGAGAGAATTCAAATTTTATAGAATCAAAACTTTTTTAATATAATTGTAGACGTTTCTATAATCTAGGTTCATCGCTTATTCAAACTCTTTTTAATAGAAAAAATTAATTTATTGAGTGTCAGATGACATTATAATTTAGTATAGCTCATTAACCACAGAACTTTTAATATTTGCATAGTTCATTTTTATTTAAACTTTATTTTGTGTCGGATTAACGTCAATGTTGTTAGGAAGTTGATAGGAAGATAAAGAGGGCAGAGGAGAAATCCAGTCATTGTGTATTTGAAGTTGGAAGGAACAGGACTTAGGGATAGGAAAATGTAGTCAGTATACGTTTGTAGTGGGGGAGAAGTATGTGTTGGTTGAAAGTTGTAAGGAAGGAGTGTTTAAGAAGATAAAAGACGACGCTTTGAATAATTTTTCGAAAGCAAACACAAATCTGCACAACAAAATTAAGATATCCCAGCCAGAACTCTCTGCTGAGACGTGAACGACTTCGCCGAGAGCGAAGACTATTTTTCCTCGTCGCTCTCCTATTTTTCGCCTGCCGAAGTCACGCCCTGTGTGAGGAAGGGATCGCCACAACTTACTGCCTACCTGTCATCCACGAGGAATTCCAGGAAATCATTCCTGATACCTGGACGATAACAAAAAACAGGTTTGATTTAAAGGAGATCTCTGCTATCCGTTGTTGCCCTGATAAATCTCAGGTATAATACTCTGAACTATTAAATATTTAATTTCTCATAAATCCCAAATTGTTATTAATATATATTTATAGTAGGAATTTGTGTTACATATAAATAAAAAGTTAGAATATCCCAATTAAATGTTGTATAAATTTCAATAATTAACCACCCTCTTTACAGTATTTGCTCCTCTCTGCACAAATTTAAAAAATATATATATTAAATAAAAGTATAACCGAGGCATGAAATTATTTTTATATCAATTAAAAAATAATTTGCCTGTTAATATTTGTGAAGAAATAAAATGTTAAAAATAATAGATTTAAATCATACATGGCGCCCAATAACCAATCTTTAATAACCAGTTACCATTTTGAAACAATTAATAATCAAATCCCCATAACAATTAACAAATGCATACTTCGGATATTTTTAAGCAGTGGTGATTAATTGTTAAAAGTGATATTTTTTAACTATAGTCGTGTACTCATTACAACAAATTGTCCAAGAATACACAATAATATACGGAAATACAATACAATTTCCAGTGATTCATTCATATTTTGTTGGTTTATTAGCAGCGAAATGGAGTTGTATTTCTGAGGCGAAAAAGGAAAAGTGTTGCCTGTCTTTCTGTTGGAGGCCAGCCAAGGATTATGCCCCTGGGTGAAGGAAAGAGCTGCTTGTTAGACTAAGCCGGAATCGCTGTAAGTCACTGGCTCCTGGACAAATATTTAATGGGCAACGGTCCCACTCCAGAGGAAAATCTTTCCCTCTGAGTCGAAATTATTTACAGGTGGTAAAAGTCACGTGCCATTAAAATCATGAACTTAGATCTGTTACTTTGAAATTTCTTAACTTAATTTGGCTTGACCCCTGACTTGAATAATTTAGTGAGCAGTGGAAGACCAATCAAAGCGGTTTCATCAGCCACGGGGGATCCCAGCACAGAGGCTGCGGCGAGATGAGATTGTCTCTACATAATCAGCATCCTGAGTATTGTCTAACCAGCACCATCGACCCGTCTTTCAGGGCGTGGCGTTACTAATCTAGTTTACATGTACCTCAACTGCTTGTCCAACAGAATTACCTGTCAAGAGGCACGTGCATCATCACGAGAACGTTCTTCTGGGGTCGTTACTCCGCATTCTGTCTGGTGCTAACAAAAGAAGGTTATGAAGATTAGCTCATTAGATAAATTTTAGAAAATTCATTTTATAAAATTTCAAAGTGCCTATAAAATAAAAGGTCAATGATGCTGATATGAATGACAATTAGTTAACTAAGAATAATAAAGTTTCATTAAAAGTAACATCCCTCTAATACTATCGACGTTTTATTACTACAACTACACTAACAATGATAATAATTTATTTATCCAATCAACTACTTCATAGGTCACCCTTATACTTTACAAATAACTACTAATAATTTATATACATATATACTTCTTGACTGGGTATTTATTTATATTAGAGTAGTAGGATCATTAGTTAAATATCAAAACACATACAATCGAATCCATTAAAATAATTATTTTTAAATATTAACTCATGTTAATAGACCAAGATATTCTTGAAGCACAAATATATGAATGTGTTTTGTTTTAACTAATTAAATTTTTCTTTCAATTTCAGTCAAATTTTTTTAAGTAGTTATGCCCAAGACTTAGTTCACGTGGAAATGGCTGGTTTTATTTTGCCCTAAAAACGAAAGTACTGTTTCATTTATTTATGGCCACTTCTCGGCAAAACTTTTAACTCGCCGCGGTTTTGAACAGGTTTTCACACGTTTACAACAATAGATGGAATGAGAATGATCGCCTTCCCTCTGTCATGTAGCCGAAATTACGCTTATAATAACACAGTAAGACGGATGAATGGTATAATAACGGCTAATAGGATTTTAACTCGCAGTTGGTTTGCACACCGCCTTCGCGCGGCCATTTAATGGATTTATAAATATATACATTAATATCTTATGAAGTCTGCAAGATATTGAATTGAAGAATACACGAAAATTTAAGTTAATATTTCTGTATAAACCCTGGAATTTTTATTGGAATCAGTTGAGCCGTTTCGGAACCTATTCAAGATAAACATACGGACAGTCAGATAAACAGGGAGATAGACAATTCAATTTTATTTATTGGATATGTGGACTTACACGATGTAATAAGATCACTGGAGTGAGTTCATATCAATATTTGGCTAAAATTTAATATTTTATGAAATTTTGATTTCTGAATACAAATAGAATAGTAGGTTAAAATACTGGAGTGACGAATTTAGCAATATAATTTACTGAATATAAAAAAATGAGTAAGTGTCCTGGGTCTTTTTATTTGCATGGAGCACGGAACACGGAAGGTATAATTTTTTGAACAATTATTAACAACTTTAAATGCATTATTACTTAAATAAAAAGTTCAATAATTTTTCAAATTATTTCCAGCCAAACAGACCGAAAAGGTGGATCAACCTTCTACTTATAAATAAAATTCACTGTTTATAAATAAAAGCAGATTAAATCTCGATTTTATATTTCTATGTATGTTCGACATACAAATCTAAAAGCTTGGAGAAATTTTGACCTAAATTTTGTAAAACGTTCTTTGCTACCAGAAAATAAACAATTTCGGGGTAAGACACGGCTACTACCTGTAGGTGTTGGGGTGAAGAGGTTGAAAATTTTAATATATGAAAAAAATAATAATATGTAAGTCAAACCAATATATTTCGGGGTCAGTAACAAAATAATAACAAGAAAACAATTAAAATTAGTGTTGCAATTGGAGTTATGGGAGTCGCTGAGATTAAATCTGACACTATAGATGCCCTCATAAGAGAAAGTTGGAAGGAGGTAAAACAAAATTCCGCGTACAATCTTAAACACATAGAGCAATTTGGACCAAATTTTGTACGTATGTTCCTAGCGATGAAATAATAAACTTTGGAAGAAATATATGGTTGGGAGAGAATGGGAATGAAATTAAGAAACATGAAGTATGGCTTCGAAAAATGTTTTTTTGGGGCATGGATGGAGTGGCTTTATATAAAAATAACGCCAATGAAAGTTACTCAACGTTAATTCTACTCAATTACAAGCCCGAGAAGTGTTTATAGAAAACATTTAACCGAAAATTTTAAATTTTGCCTCTTTTAACGTATTGGAGAATCAACTGTTCTGATTTTTAGACAGAGGGATAGAGAGTTAGACAGATTTAAATACTGTGTTTATTTAAGTCATTTCACAGGCTGTGGTAGAAATATTATTCCGTCAGTGTAGATAGGTTAGGGTTGTGAAAATTTGATAGTTGAAATATTTGACGTTCCCGTTACCGGTTCAATAACGTGTTTATTATTTGATTACTGAGTAAATAAATATTATATTATGCGAGAAACACCGGCTAGTACTGAATATATTATTTTTTTTGCATTATAATTTCCACTACCTTAATTTTGTTTACTTGATCTTTCTATTAATTTTTAATTGTATCTTCTTTTAATCATGAACAATAACAAAATTTATTTGTAAGAAGTATTGTGGGTCACGTTGAAAGGGAAATTCAAGTGGTTCCAGGCAGCGAAGCCTTATCCGCCCCAAGCGTGGTGGAGAGAAGAGGAGAGGCGCATTTGCATGGCAGGGGGTTAACAGCCCTTCGGCGTAATTGGGGGACTTGCACCACCCAATTACTACTTCGTTTGGACAGGGTAAACTATTGTAACTGTGACAAAAGAACACACATCTGTTTTTCACCATTTCATTCCGAAATGTCGAGATTTTCTGTTCTTTCAGGCGTGCAGAGCGAAAATTAAGATTTTTTTACGACGGACATTCATTTATTTAAGAGATAAATTAAAAACAATTGTGTATTTTTAAAAAATGAGACTTTTCCTACTTCTTACCATAATTCCCACGAATATTACTACACCTGTCTCAGTAATGAAATAGTTTTTTCTATATCTGTTGGAAAGAAGTCTTGTTATTTCCCAAAAAATTCTTTGATCTCCTCTGTTCTTTCCACGTAATGCCTCCTTATGTGGACCAGACAAATAAAGATTGAAAGGAGCTAATTATGGAGAAAAAAAGATCAGTGGTTCCTTGGGCGGTGTGAAGACGAGCATTGCCGTGAAACGGTTTCACACATTTCCTACGATATTTGCGGCGTTTTTCTTCCATTTCTAGATTTACTTTGTTCATAAAGTATTCTTCATATTTCGTTGTTCCCCCAAATTATCACAAAAGATGCCACATTCGACTAAATACGTATCTAACAAATTTTATATACAAATATCTCAAAATTGTATTGATTAAAATTAAGTACAAAAAATATAATTTACATGTTGATAGCCTAATAAAAATATTCTTATAGTTCTACCCTTTAATGAAAAACATTTCGATTATTTGATAATTAACTGACAGTTCTACTCTTTATTAAAATATTTACTTGAGAACGACGGTATTCGTGATATCTTTAAGCCTTCCAATAGTTTAAAAACAGTCAAACATATTTGAGACAATATTAATATTTTAGATTAACATAATGTTACATAAGTAATCCCAACGGAACAATCTAAGGACTGAAAACTACAATACAAAGACACATAAAAATTAATTGTTTACAATTCAAAGCTCATTACATCGGCCAAACGAAACGCTATTTAATAATTTGAAGTAATATACATAAACCAATTTAAAATTCAGTGTAAAAATTTTTTTATGTGTTTCTGAAAATATTTTTTTATACATACAAAATTTTTATCAGCATAATTTAAAAGGTTTATATTTCGCAAACAATCTTGAATAGCCATGACATTGCATTTCGCTTGATGATCTTTTAAACTCCACTCGAATTTTATCAATTATTGGCGCTTTTCAATAGCTTAAAATTTAGGTCCCCAGCTCTTCATCCTTCTTCAATTACTGACTGATCTACATTTCCAGTATGATACATTTTTTTGTAGATATTCCCCCCCATCTTTCTACCTTTTCTTCTTTGTCCATGTGCTCTCCTGATGTTTTGGTAATATTTTTCCTCTCTCTTGTAGCCTAGCCTCTTTGGCTGATTCTCACTTCCTATCTATCTCATTCTTCAAGCGTCTGTACTGCTCTTTACAATTTTCATCTCTCGCGTTTTTATATTTATTATTTTTATTTCTTGTGTTACCCATGCTTTTCTATTGGTCGGACCCATTCTTCCCATTTTTCGTCGGCTGCTGTAGTCATTTCTTCCTTCAAGAGTACCCATTTCTCTTCTACATTGTTTCTTTCTCATTTCTCTATTAATCTACTTTTGAAGCCCTGAAGAACATCCTGTTGTTTCAGTTTTTTAAATTCTCATCTCTTTGTTTTAATTTCTTTCTTGAGTTTCTTAATTTTCAGTCTGAATTTCATAATCAGCTCATAATTATGCTCATGGGCACTTTTAATATACGAGAATTAACAATAGCACTCTAAATTATTGAAAATCACACTAATGGTTGCTAATAGGTGAATGTTCATTTAATTCGTCACAAAAAGGGTTTGTGGCTTAATTTTTGCAAATTATTCAACACCGTTCTCTTCATCCTTTGTTGTCTGCAAGGCAGCCGCTTTATAGATTATTTTGGTATTGTCCTGCCTTCTGAATAGTTCTCTGTGATTTACAAGTCTTTTTTAGAATTAAAAGTAATTCCCCAACCATTGAAACCGACGGTTCCTTCACAAGGAAACGAGACCTGTATTATTTTTAAATCAAAAGAGATTCACATTGTTCTGAGAAACGTGATGAAACTAATTAACAAGGTACAAGAAAGAGGAAAAAATTATTTAAGAGGGAAATCTATGAGAGGGCTGCAGCTGACTGGTCTTGATTTGTTGGTGAAGGAGGAAACCCCGCAGCTTTGTCACGTTGGCTGGAAATGCACCCCGGGGCGAAGCTAATGGAATTACCCTCAAAGCTGACCAGCGTTCAGATGACCGTCCTAACTTATGTTACAACTCTGTACATTAATTTCAGTTCAGCAACGCCTTCTCCTCCAATCCTCGGAACTACATCTACGATGGAAATACATTAATCTCTATCAGAGTCACGAAGTACACTGGGATTAATTTTCGGTTTCATATTGGAGAGTCTGAATGAATAATTTCTCGACCTCTTCAAAAACTTTTCACAAATCTGTTTGGGATTGTTTAATCTCCGTATTAATTCATTCTTAATCATCTTGAAACTATTTTTATAACTCCAGAGTTTCAGCTAACTTACATTTGCAATATTCTTGGACTGAAATATTAAGTGGATGTCTACAGCCTTGATAATATTTTTATGGCATACGAAACTGATTTTTGCGGTTGAAATAAAATAATTCAGAACTACTTAGAAAATATTTAATAATTTATTTTTGATAACATTAGTTTTAGGCCAAATATTGCTATATCCATTACATCAAAAATTAAAAATTTTAAATTCACCTTTACAACTTCACGAGAATATTAAATGTAATTTTTGAGTCAGTGCTCTAAGATCCCCCGTAAAACACTTTTTTTTCCTCTCACTTGGGGGTGTATGTTCCGGAGTCACAGACCTTGGGCATACAGTAAGAGTTGTCCACTGATCCTGTCTTATCATTCAGCAAGCTGCCTCCTAACCTGGTCGAGGACAGTAGAGCAAAGTCGTCTCTCGACATTTGGAATGGCATGTGACAGGTAACCAATGGCCCAACCTATCTGATGCAGGTTTTCTAGGGTTTACCCTACATCACTTTCAGGTTAAACTATATCCTGGGGGGTCCTATTTAACACATGGCTGCTTTCCTCTCACTTCCACATTCCCCGTTCCAAATACCCAACCAATCTTGTTACAGCTTCTCAGTCACCCCGCCCCCCAAAATAATATAATTTAAAATCAGATTCAAAATGATTTGAGTCCAATATATTCATACGGAATTATTTTCATGATCTTATATGAATTCAACATTCATTCCAAGTAGTTGTAGAATATTAAACGTCTGAGTTAAATATATAGTTTACAAGTAAAGAAGTAGAGCAATAACAAACGAACTTAAGTGATAAAATGAGTCATATATAAATAAAACTTATTTAAAATATTACAAAGGAATAACATTTATTTCATCAATTAATATTGTCTGTTATTGTTTACTTCGTAAACTATTTCATCAATGTTGACTTCATAGTTTATTTTCGAAATATTTAAATTGATTAAATAATTGATTTCTGTTCTTTGTGTATTAATAATCTTAATATGTTAAATTTTTTTATCGTTTTATTTAGAATAACCTATTTAAGAAATCTTTTTATTAGTAATTAATTGACTTATTTGTTGAGTATATTAAAATATATCATTATTATTTTATAGCTATTTCTTTTATTTAGACTAATATCTTAGCAAACATAATTTATGAGACATCTGAAAACGTTACCAAAACAGAACGAAACATGTTCTGCTTGACATATTTAATTACGTAAAATGTTTAATAACCGAAAAAAGAAAAATTTTCATTTTTGTTTAATAATAATCTACAGACGAATTTAGTCTTGACTACAAATTTTTTTACAGCTATATATAACTCAGCGTCGTTGTGTATTTTAAAGAAAAAATTGTTGAAATGGAAAAATAGAAAATTAAGTCTAATATATTTTTCTTATCTGCATAATAAATATATTCTTGCTATTCTACTTTTTTTATGTTCTTAAGATTTCACTCGCAACATTTCCAACGTCCTCAAATAAAGTATTGGGTTAAAATAAGGAGGTTCCTGTCTACTGGATGTTACTTTCATCGTCTCATAGAGTCTACATCTATCGCCGTGTTTACTTGACCTGGAAGCATAATTCTTCAGGCAAATGCATAATAACGAGCCATTAATGGAGCCCTGTGTGGCACCCTTCATCTACACAATATTTATGAAAGTTAACTCCACAGTTTTGAACAATTTTAATCTCATGACACAATTTCACGCTTAATAACGTCTTCAAACTTCATATAAAAATTAATCATGTTTTAACTTGTACAATTATAGGCACAGTAAAACATTAAAAAATATATAATTAAGATTTTCACAATGTAATAACTCATTTTTGCGATTGGACGCTAAAGTTTTGAACCAGAACACTAGAAAACTGTAAATGACTTTTACTAATATATTTATCTATCAAATCAACAATTTTTTCTTTTTTCCCAATTTTGTTCTTTTTGTGTAATGTCATATTTGACATTATCTATAAAGAGAACATGATTACATTAGGAGCTATTATGACGATAATATTGTAATAATTATTAAAATTAATAGAATTTTCTATTAAAATATGTTTATTATTATTTAATCGATTCAAATATAAGTAAATGTAGATGTTTTCTTCAGGATAGTGCTAAAACTGAACAGTGGCATAAACCAAGAACGGAATTATAATATAATACACATGTGAATAAATTGAAAAATCTGAAAGATAAAAGGAAACAACCAAGAAATCACCATTTGCTAAATCCCTGGAAACGAGATTGCCATAGTTTGCTATAGTTTCATTAGTACGTTACCAACGACGCCCAGGAACTAGTTGGAAGATTATCACCGGAACCTTTGTAGTCATTGAAGCTACAAAGCTGCTTTAAATAAATGGCCGACAGCACCGCATTAGATTTCTGGTTGTCCAAAAGTCACCAGATATTTCACGGTCGCTCAACTAAATAAAATATTATCTGTAACTTCTCATTAACTGCTATATCTTAAATATTAATCCTCACTTCTCAACAACTAGTCTCTTTTCTGAAATTCCATTAACAACTGACTTAATCTTTTCTACCAACCTAGAAATCTTTGCTATCCCCTCTAAATCTCCAAATCCAAACTGCACAATAATTTAGCCAATTGCAATTCGTCTTACATTTCCCGAGTTCCAAATACGGGATTCACATGTCTTATAATAATCCAGTAAATGGGATGAATGGTATAAGAACGCCTAGTGGGACTTTTAACTCGCAGTTGGTTTTCACGCCTCCATTCGCGCGGCAATTCAATAGATCTATAAATATTTACATTAATATTTTATGAACTCCACAAGACAGACGGTCATTTGAATTTTATTTATTGGTATAGATAACAATAAAATTAATTACCTCATAATGTAGTTCTTCTCAAGACGTTTTAAATTAACAAGAGTTTTCGTCTGTGTGTTCTATTAACTGTAAACCGTCTTGAATATACGTTATTTGCGAAATATCCACCAATTAAAAATTATATATTGTTAATGAACAATACCTCTCATTTATATATATTTGAATTTTTTGTTCGTGAAGTATTTATCTATTACTAATGGGATATGAATAGGAATTATTTTATGATTTATTATAGGTTTTACAGTAGAGATTTATTTTACGTTGATTGTATTTTATATTATTTATATGTTTTATATAGTAAATTGGAGAAAGTTCTTCTTACTGTATTATAGAAAATTAAAACACTCTACTTTGTGTCTGATTTTGTTTTAGTGTATAAAAGTGTCACATTATATTTTAAGACGTTTAAAAATTAAATAAACACTTTAAAATAAATTTTTCCTTGCGGGAAGAATATATTTGATGACAGTAATCAACAAACAAATACAGCACTAACACTTAAGCATAAAAGTATCGTATATCATTCAACTCTATTTAAGTTCGAAATAGTAAAACGTAACAATTTGTGCTATGAATTTTATCATGGGACATTATTTTAAATTCAACCTTAGCCGGTTATTACCCGTATTAGTGAAGTCGCAAGAGCGATTCGATTTCTGTTTCCTTCGTGCGGGAGGAAGAGAAGGACAAAAGCATTCCGGGACTCTTCAAGATTCGCAAAAGGATCCCTTTACAACTGTTATGGGAATTTTTCTCATTCCGTCGCAAGGGTGTGGCGAGATTGCAGCCCTTTGGCCAACAGACCGTAAGGATATTCCCCCCTCCCCCCCCCTTTCTGCGGTCGTGGTTTCATGTTGGCTAGACAGAAAAGCGGTAATAATATGCAACCTCGTCTTTCATCCACTCTCCTAACACTTTCTCCAAAAATATTCGACTTAGTGGGAATCCCGGGCGGCTTTATCGTCTCAAGAAAGGCCGTATTACCTACCCTTACATCACATTCTGGATTTAAGTAGCATGAGGGTCCGTCCATATGTTTTAAAATTCTTTTTATCTATTTTAGATATATTTGTGGATGAACCTGTGGCTAATCCAAATGTAACATCTTTCGATTAAAATTGTAGATTAACATCGAATGTGTAACGCAGCATAATTATTCATAAATAAAATTTAATTTTAATAATAAAAGTTGATTTCAAATTAATGACGAGTCGTCACTTTCAACGAACAATTATTGCTGCCGGAATGATTGTTTTATAAGCAAAGCTGTTAAGTGTTTGTTGATTAAACTGATAATAGAAAATTTAATTAGAATGAACGATAAAAAGTTTGTAATAATTTTAGGAATCATGAATTTTATCTGAATTATTGGCAACATGGCCGAATTATTGGATTTGATGTCAATCTACGACGGTTGTTTTTAAGGGAAGTATCGTTTTAATATTTTGCAGCTGCAGCGCTGCAGTTGCGATTTTGAGCGACGCGGCTGTAACTTTGGGTTTTCCTTTGGTTAGAGAGTTTATAAATGATAAAGACGGTTGAAATCAGATCAATGACTGTTTCTTGAAAGCAAGGAATGTTACGTCAGCAAATATTCATCGGAAATTGGTGTTTTTTTTGACATTGTTGGGGCAGTGGCTTCTTAATCCATCAAAATGTTACTTCTATATACGTTTTGTTGAAGAGGCAGTAAACCATCGAGTTCCACAGCTCTTAAAATTTAATTTAACAATCCGTTTTTTATTTCAAAATAAAAAATAACCTCTTTAATAACTTCTTAAGTATGCATACAGTACAATCCTCTTTAACTGAAACCGATTTAGGCAATGGAAACCATGGTAAAGATTTCACATAACTGTCACAAAAGTTCAGTTCATAAAAATTTAATTAAATTTTTGTGGCATTTTCGGCTAATTTTTGACTTCGATTATACTTCTCATATAAATATCAATTTTTAACTTGTATACTTAACGTGGGTTTTGTATTTTTTTCCCAGGAATTCTACAACATTTTACTTCACGGCAAGTCAAGTAAAGCAATTAAATGCAGTTTTAATTTCTATTACTCTGCCCGATTAATTGCGGTCTAATGAAAATATCACATAAATTTCAGATATTCATAAAAGATATATTAGATTATAAATGAATCTTATATCAAATATTGACAACGAGGCATATGTGATATATAAGACATGTGAAATTATTTTAGTTTTTATTTGAAACGGCGTATAAATAAATCCCGACATTTCAAAATGTCATGTGATTAGAAATCGGTTGTTATATTGGGAGATGAGCAGAAAGAGGATTTCAGCAGGGAAGGGATGCAGAGTTCACCGGAGATTACTACTCCGGTCCTGCATTTAGAAACCCCATCGCTCAGAAATGAATCATGATTCGGATGACGCCAAATCGCTCCTTTCCTCCTTTCGAAAATAAAATTCTTTCCTTTGTTTAGACGGCCATGAACAGATGACACACCTATTAGTTTATGATTTCTTTACGCATAATGGTCTTAATAATAGCCAATAAGATATTAATAACACTTATACAAATTAAATTCATTTAAGATCTTATGTTTGCCTGTATTGACGCTAATCGGAAATATTTATGTAAACACAATCTATTTTCAAACATTTCAAATTTAGTTCAGAATGTCAGCATATAATCTAGACACTATCAACTTCACTCCTTTTATTCATACCTCGGTCTAAATTCTAACAAATAAAAATTACTTATTTTAAAAGTCTCTTAAAATTATGTTTTTATGCATGAAACATTTCAATATCTTCCAAATTTTCAGTGAGCTTATTTTTTTTCAGATGTTCATAATGAGCTACACTCGTCATTACACGTGTTGTACGATTATTTTTGTGATAATAAAATTTTTAATTACATTTATGGAGTCTTTCATATAATCTAAGTACTTCCTAATTTTAGTTGCAGATTTTGGGAGCAATTTTATTTCATTAATATCTAACTTCCAAAATTCTATTTATTTCTTCTGTTAGTCCAGTAGTAGATGCAGAACTTTTGTATTCATAATTTTCACATTTACACTAGCCTTATAATTAATATTTTCTAATTTCACGCCAGTTTCTTTGTTATCACCAAATTAAAATAAATAAATTGTATAATAATAGAGAAAAAAAGATTTTGAATATTTGTTGTGAAAATTTGTAACTTAAGGCTTTATATAGTAAAATGTGGAAGAAATATTTAAATGAAGTTATAATTACTAGCAATAAGATATAAGTTGTATATTGTAAAATTGTTAGTAAATATACAAATGTTAATGACCGAAAATTGTATACGTTTTTTAAAAAAACATAGATAGAAAGAACAAGGTGAAAACTTGCAGAGAAACGGGTATTTTACAGTGACAAAGGTATTTTAATTAGATCTAAGATTTCATTATTCAAGAAGTTAAACCTGATTAATGTTAAATATAGTATTCGTCCTCAGAGAATCCAAAAATCTATCGAATTTATCTGAATAATAAGTATTTATTGTAGATAGTGAGAATTTACCAATGATCGAAGTTAATAGACATTAGAAATGTTAAAATTATTTGGTGCGAGGATGAACCTAAGTAATTTTTTTAAATTTCGCCAGATAAATATGTAAGAATATTTTCAAAAAATAAACAAATTAGAAAATATTAATATACTGGTACGACGTGTCGTTACATTCTCTGGAACCTGTTCAGAAGTAAATATAATTTATATATATATCAGTTATTGCATTAAGTTTTGATTATAAAATGGGCACACTTATAAAATTTTTGCTTATCTTCGTGGAATAAATTATATTTAAATTTATAAAAACCATATTTTTATATCTGACGAGATTCCAAATGAGAGCTTATTTTTTATGTTCTATTTTTTATTTTATTAAAATATATTTCTGAGAATTTTTTCTGGTGTATTTAATTTTATTGAAATGAGAATGATTAGTTAATATTATAATTTATGCATAATTCATGACTTAATCAACCCTTTTCAGAACGATTGCCATAGCCTCTGTGTAGTAATTGCAGTAGTTCACCTACGAAACTGTCTACCACAATCTTTTCATACGAAAATATACAACAATACTTGACTAAACAGTATAAACTTGACTCAATTCCCGAATCTTCTTTTCAAGGTCTCCTCTTCTGGGCGTTTGCCAGAATTTTTGCATTCCCCCACTGAAATATATAAATTATTTTATCATATAAATATATATTTCTGACATATTTTCCTGGGGAGTTTATTTAGTTTTTTAAAAAAATTATCTGATCATTTAAACTGCAAGTTGATGACTCTCTGGTTATTTAAATTTTGTAACAATCATCGATAAATTTTAATATTTATAATTTTTATTTGTATCTCACTATTATTCAGTAAACCTCTATTTAAATTTAGCTCTACAGAGCACGATAATGAATTTAAAATGGTTTTACTTGTTACCAGCATAATTAAATTTTGGATTATAGTTAAAGAAAGTAGAAATACTTTCACCCGAAGCTCAAGAAGAAGAATGACAAGAATGGACCAAGGACTCGAACTCCGGACCTCCCGAATTCAGATTGATTGTAATAAACTCGTTGCTCTGCAATAGGCACCAAGTCGGTTTTTTAAGTTATTCCGTTCAAATTGTCCCATTTTATACTGAGTCTATATCACAAATAAACTGGCAAGTTTTCTTGATGATTCAAAAATATTAATAACAAATAATTAATAATCTCATATATACGTACTGATATTTATCAGACAAATTGTTGTTCTGGTATTCAATCCGAAGACTGGTCTGATGCATTCCTATCCCGTGCACGTCTTATCATTTCTACATAGTGACCACATCCCACATCCTCCCTAATCTGCTTAGTGTATTCCGTCCTTTTTCCCCCGCTTCTGTTGTTACTGCACAAGGTTCCCTCTAATGCTAATTTTACAAGACCCTCATGTCTCAAAACGTGGTCAATCTTGGTCACAGTCTCTCCAAATTGTTGTCTCATTCCATATCGCGTGTGCTTAGAACTTCCTGGTTAGTCACCCATCTTATTTTCAGCACCATATTTTGAAAGCTTCTATTAATTTTTCTGCCTGAAACTTCTAACGTCTCGCGCCTAGACAAATTATATAAGTATAAATAACCATTCAAGTATAACGATGTACATTCGGTTGTTGGAAAAAATGTATTTTATTGTTCAAACAAATCATTATTATGCAAGAAACCCTCTGGCTGCTGTCATTTTCAACTGTAAACGACAGAAATTAAGGTTTACAGTTGAAAATGCAGAAGGCCTGACGAAAAATTCCCGAATTCAAGGTCTACTCTTCTGGTGAATTGCTAAATTTTTTCATTCTCCGAGTAGAAGACGGGGAACTTTTTTAAATTTTCGTTACAAAAAAAGGTGAATTATTTTGGATATAATGACTGATTTTTCCCCGCCTAGCTAATGCTAATGTGTTTGTCCTCGCTTGCGTGTTTCGGAACGGCAAATATCACCAGATTCCGTAAATGGCAAAAGTGTTTGTTATCAACATTCACGTACGCGTGTGAGGGGAAAGTCCGTGTGTGGTTGTGTGAATGTTTTTGAGCAGCTGATCCATATTAATCCCGGGCGATGGCGGCAGGTCTTTGTTCGGTCCCGGGCTCGACGAGATCGATAGCTCCAGCTCCGAGGGCTGCTGCGACGCGTTGCCTGGCAACGCCGTCCAGGCCAACAATCGCCGGCCAACGCCCAGGTGCTCCGGATCCGACTCTGTACGCCTCCATTCTTGCCCACAACGGGACTGCAATTAATTAGCAGTTACAACTTGCCATCATACATTAATATCTACCTAATAAATTACTATTCATTCTCAAATCAATAATTCAGCGTTTCCAAGCCAAAATTCTCACAATAAATTGTTTCATATAAAATCCTGTAAAATACCTTTCTCTGACACTTTTGTTTGAAACGCCTGTTACAGAAACGCATTCCGTTCAATAAATAAGTGGATCAAAAAAATAAAATTATATTTTAGTTACCAGTATTATTTCAAAGCTCTTTACCTGTCGTTTAAATTTGTAGAGAAACTACGTATTAAAGTTATTATAAATATATTATTACTCTATACCGTGAATATGTTCGCATTATTTATATGGTTTATTTCGCGTATTTTCATTCAATTATGAGCCTATGGCATCTCTAATTGGGGAAACTGCTCCAGGAGTAATGAAATATTTAAGTTGCAAAAGCGTGCAATTAGAATACTTTCTAGCACGAATTCTAGATCGAGTTGCAAACCTTTCTTCAAAAGTTTGCAAATACTTACTTTACCAAGCCTGTATATATTTATGAAATATTAAAGTTTGTAAAGCGAAACACTAATTTGTTTCAAACAAATGGCGAGTTTCATGAATGCGCGACTAGAAATCGTTCAGCTCTAAGGTCGGACAAGCATCGCCTTGCTCTACACCAGAAAAGTATTCACAATACCCCCGGGGATAATTTTATACAACAGCCTTCCTTCCGCCAGAGGTTAAAAATAGTACCTACAAAAGCTTCGTGAAGCAGAGTAAAACTATTCTTTTAAATGGCGCTGCTGTTTTACTCGGTACAGGATTTTCTTAATCGTCCTTCTAGTATTTAAATCAAGGTTCCTGCAAAAAGTGTTGAATGAGCTGCCTTATAAAATAGCACATCACATATCTTAAAATTTCTATTCAGTTTTTTCTGCTCTTTTGTTTGTTTGTTTCATGTATTGCCTGGAGCAAGGACAGTTTCCTGGTCCAAGTAGTTAAAACTCCATTCCGTGTTCCTCAGTGTGTGCTTGTTTGTGTTTCCCAGTGTGTGTCCGTGTTGTGTTTATATTGACTTTTGTCTATATACACTTTCTTTTACTAATTTATTTTAAGTTTATTTGTCTTTAATTATTTACTTTATTTTGTTCATTTTTAATTTTTAATGTATGACGTATCCTATTTCCTCAATCGACGAATAATGGATACAACAATAAATCTAAAAATCTAAAATCTAATCTAATTATACTAGCTGGGGACTCGGCGTTGCCCGGCTATTTTTTGATATTAGCCCGGTACATTATTTATTTCTTGGTCAGCACAAGCTTAAAACCGGCATCGGGAGCGAATGATAATTGTTTCATGTTTACAAAATTTTATCAAAATTGCTCGATCAAATTAATAGGCCACGTTTTAAGACACGAGGGTCTTATAATATTAGCATTTCGAAGAAACTGTGCGGGGTAAGAACAGAAGAGGAAGGCCAAGGTTGGAATACGCTAAGCAGTTTAGGGATTATGTGGGTTGTTCTAGTTATAAGGAAATGTAAAGGCTTGCGCAAGATAGGTTAGCATGGAGGGTTTGCATCAGACCAGTCTTAGGACTCAATACCACAACAACATACAATTAAATACATATTATTTGCAATTATGAATTTCCATAAGAAAATACTGGTAATGTCAATTTTATGCTCGTTACCACTAACAATTTATCGTCTTTACATTTTGTTTTTCAATTTTAAACAAAAAAAGAATACATAATAGAATACATTTAAATGAAGTCAAAAATATTACCGTTCTTACAAAACTTAATAATGTCTTTTTTGCATTCATGGGAGTCCAAAATAGATTTTTGGTTTTTGCCCTGTAGGTATTTTTGTCTGTGTTTGTGGTATTTGATTGATGACATGGTCTAAAATTTAAGGCATTAATACACAGATCACAAGACTGAAGGTGGGATGGATCTGTGTGGCTTAAATTGCAGTGTCCAGTTCTTATTCTGGTAATGCCAACCTGTTTCTTCCTTCCAAAAATCACACAGAAGTTTTTGTAAACCCCCCACCCCTCCCTTCCGCCCTCTTAGGGGTTGAACTTCGATGTAAGTAGAATTTTTAATGTAACAGTTGCATTCAGCAACTCCCACATTTCTGATTTCGATACCATATACAATACTTCCCGTTTTATTTTTATTTGAGGCCCTCTTTCCCCCGTCTATGACTACTCTAGTTCCATGGTGAAATAGGGTTGAAAGTATTCACAAATATTGTCAAATTATCCTAAAAATATTTATTTATTTTAAAAAATTTATAATTTTTGTCCCTCTCCAGCCCGCTCCTAGTGGTTGTAGCCGTGCCTTACCACAACAGTGCTTCACCCCTCCCGTTAGGGGTAGTTGTTGTTCCTCACAACCCCTTTCTTTGGTTTTGCGTCGCGAGGAACGTAAGAACTGACTTTCAATTGAAATTCTCCATCCGTTAACTGTAAAACGAATCCTTTTTTATTAGATTATGCATTAACACTTAAATCGCATAATAAATGTCAGAATGGAACTCAGCGATTCACATAACACCGGTTGTGACACTCAACTCAATTGTTTCCTTTTTTTTCATATTTTCATATGACGCAACTCCATCGCCACCCCATTCCAAAAAGATATAAAATTTATTTAATGAGTAACACTAATAAATTAATTGAACACAAGAAATATTTATTCGACTCACATATCAGTCTTTATTGAATATTAAAATTTTCCGCCAATTCAACCCCCTTTTTCTTAGGGGTGGTAACCAAAGTGTTTGGTTGTACTATAAATTATAAACTACTTTGGTGTATAAATATGTATATTCAAATTTTTAAATTGGAAACAAAAATTAAGTTAAATTGTATAAAATTGCTAATTTAAATGTAAAAAATTATTGGAAATTGTAATTTTGGTATTTTATAAGTCACTAGTGACTACCCTGTTGATGCGACTATAAAGAAATAAATAAAAAATAAAAAATTCTCAAAGTTACTACATCAGAGAAGAATTTTTTAGCTTTGTCCGAGCAATTAAATTCAGGTTTAGGAACGTTCCATGCTTAGTCCAGATTAGGTCGATGGCAGTTTCTTACGGATATATAAAAGGAAAGTATCTTTATTCGTCAAAGAGGATGCAACAGTCTTATAGGAAAAATGATCTAATGAATCATAAACTACTTTGCATGATCTAACTCATAACGTGCACATATAAAAACAATCATTAGAAGTTGAGAAAACAATATTTTTAATTTCCATTATCGTTCCAATGGATATATTTATGGCTATTAATTATAATACGTTGTTTATTTTAAAACGTAATCAGTATAAGCATTCGGTAATACGTTTTAAAAATAAAGTAGGGTTTTTTAATGGCGTGTTGTAGAAGACTGTAGCACTTTATGTGCCTGGGGGTAGGTTATATAGACACACACAAACACACGCCAGCCCAATGTGGATTTGCCTCACGATTGCGACCGTATTGATGTGGTTTACATCCTTCCTTCCCAGCCTAACTCCATATTCTCGACGAGAGAAGAATTCTTGAACGCGGAGGATCTCTCTCTCTCTCTCACTTCAAGTTGTTTTGGTGGAAGTGTGCCAACGAGATACACGATTTCACACCATTCAAGTTTTATTTCTTGGAAGTCCTCCGGGATGAGAAAAGTCAAGGGAAATGTACTGCCGCAGTTGAAAATGATGCCTCACATAACATTACGTTACCTGCATGGCTCCGCACTAACAGGTGAGTATCGTATACCTTGATTTATTTTATAACATCGTCGAATCAAAATGTTAAATAATAAATTATATTCTAGTGCTTAGAAAATAAATGCAACAGCCAGTCAGACAGAAAATATTTACTTAATTAATTAATGATTTATTTTTCATCACTTGTTGAAGGGGTCTTTTCAGGTAGTACAGATTAAAATCAAAAACAACAATTAATAAGATTTCAAGGGTTGCCAAAATTATTTAAAAAAAATCATATCACAACGTTCATCCCTTATTTTGGGACTTTCTCAGGCACTATAGATTAAAATAGAATAAAAATACGTGATTCTAAGAATTGTCGAAAAAATTAAAAAAATTTATATCACAAAATTTCATCCCTGATTTTGGATCTTCTTCCCGTAATACAAATTAAAAAGAGTGAGATAGTAAGTATTGTTGAAATTATAAATGAAAAATAATATCACAAGGCTACATCCTTTATTTTGGAACTTCTTCCGGAAATACAGATTAAAAAAACCATAATATTATAATTAAGAATAAATGTCAGCCCTGATATGAATTTTGTATTACTTTTATACTGTGGCATTTGGAGAAAAAAAATGATTTCAAGGATTACCAAAATTATTTTTAAAAAAATCATATCACAACGTTCAACCCTTATTTAGGGACTTTCTCAGGCACTATAGATTAAAATAGAAAAAAAAATATGTTATTCTAAGAATTGTCGAAAATATTAAAAATTGTTATATCACAAAATCTCATCCCTGATTTTCGATCTTCTTCCCGTAATACAAATTAAAAAGAGTGAGATAGTAAGTATTTTTGAAATTATAAATAAAGAATAATATCACAAGGCTACATCCTTTATTTTGGAACTTCTTCCCCAAACACAGATTAAAAAAACCATAATATTATAATTAACAATAAATGTCAGCCGTGATATGAATTTTGTATTACTTTTCTACTGTGGAATTTGGAAAAAAAATTATAGTAATTTTTCTTGGTCTGCTTCAGTCATAGCCACCAGATTTTCTATGAAAAAATTGTTTTTATAATTTAACCCTCCAAAGAAGTTTGTAAATATAAAGTCCACTTTCAAGAAGAAAAATTATTCCTAAAATTAATAATTTAATATAATCCAAAATTTTATATCCGTGTGTCGGAATATTTGACTTAATTTCATGCCATTCTGAAACGCGGGCAATTGTCACTGGTGTCGTAATTTAATTGTAACGAAATTCAGCGTGTATAAATAAACATGTTGAGACTAAGTGAATTCTTGTAATTGATAAATTTGTCTTTCTTTCTCCCCTGAAAAGTGATTAATGTAAACTTCGCACAACTCGCGCGTATCCCTGAAACAATGCCAAGGATGATATTGATTACGTTCAAATATGGTTGTTAGCCTTGAAAGTGAATTTTGTAATGGGGACTGACTGTAAAATACGTCTCCTATGGATGTGGATGATTTCCAAATAGTCTATTCCATATTTATTTCCTCAGGCCGCCTCGCGGTGTATGTTTTACGGTGTTTTCCTTTTAGGTCTTCATTTTCAGGCTGAGGGCAAGTACGTCCGCCCATATATATACGTCTCTGTCTTCCCCGTCCCCTCCGTTTCTCTCGCCCCTGCTGCTGAAGAGGGAATGCCCTTAGATCTATAGCGCTCAGACAATGGCCCATCCTCAGGAGCACTCCTCTAGATAAATATAAAACTTGCACAGGCATCCTCCGGACGGAACATCAAATTTAGAATACTAACACAGCACTTCCTCTCATTATACGAAAATAGTATTTGCTGATAAAAATGCTGTAGAATAAATTAAAATAAAATTGACAAGTCAGGTATAGAAATTTAATCTCTATAATAAAATTGCATGTATGTGTGTCTGCGTGTATGTATGTTCAGCATACAAATCTGAAAGAGTGGACTAATTTTGACCAAATTTGGTACACATGTTCTTTGCGATCCGGAACTCGGCCACTGTTGGTGGAAGGGATTGAAAATTTTAAATATCCAAAAGCAGCTATTATATCCATAAAATAAATACATTTCTCTGTCAATTAATTTGATAGTGTGTCCTCCGATACTGCTAGCGTATAATTTACCCTATCCCATATCGAAGGAAAGTATGCTTAGGGGTGGGTGTGTAGGGGCATCGCCTAAAAATAACCAGAAAACAATCCAGATTGGACTCTAAACCGGTGTAATATTAGCCACTGAGCTTAATAACGAATGCAATTTCCCTTAAAGTTCATCCCCTAATAGGGGTTGGAAGGGGGTAAAAAAGGACTTCCACATACTATCTTTAACGGATGGAACAATTTCGACCAAATATTGAACAGGTGTTCTTGGCGAACCGAACTCAACACAATTACGTTAATACACGGGTACTATAAGTTATGACGTGTTAAGTTAGGGCGGGGTAATTTTTAAAAATCCCCAAATTGCTGCTCTTTCCTTCTGATATATATTTGTGAGTCAACTTAATAGCGTTTTCGGTGAATTTGTTTTGCGTATTATTCCAACCCCATTCAACCAGGGGTGAAGGGGGCCTCATATAAAAATAAAACATTTTGGTGTCTATATCGGTGCTATTGGAGTCTATTAGTTTGATTCTGACATTTATAATGAGAATTAAATTATAGTTCATACCCTAATGAAGGGGGAGCGATAGGGTAAAACACACTTCTACGTAATATATTTAGAGGGAAGAACAATTTTGATTCCGTACTCCTCGTGACCCAAAACGAAACACTTTAGGAAATAAGACACGGCTACCACCCCTAGGGGAGGGGGTTGATACAGCGGAATTTTTATACGTAATAAAGGCTCATATTTAAGCCGAAAAAAATTCTTGAGGTTAATTATATATAATGTAAAATTAGCAAGCAATGGGCTAGTAAAACCGGATTATTAAAAGATTGAAAAAATAAATATACACTAATATTTGTCGTGATTATTTCAATATATCATATGAATCTTGGATTTCTAATGTAAATAATTTTAATTTTAATCTAGTTTTATTATGAGAATGAATAATTAGCATTTTTATATTTTCAGACTACATTTCTGAATTTAATGCACGTTTTTGCTTGCATTTTTTTAAAAGGGTAGTAAAATGATACAAAATTTTATTTCATTCTGAGTAAAATTATCAGGTTTTACAGTTAATGCTCTTTCATAAATCACATGACATACACTGCACTTTATGGAGATATTAATACGCGTGAGAGCTTTCTCTCGCTGTATTTCTCTCCAGATTGATCACTGGGCTTACCTTTGGCGATGCCTCGTAGTCTCTCTCTCTCACTCTCTGTAGTTTTCTAGGCACCTTAATCTATTTTAGGAGGTGCATGTACTGGAGTCAAAGACTTTGGGTAGACGGAAAAAGTTATCCGCCAACTGCCTCCTATAATTGGCGTAGACACTGAGAAGGGAATGCTGCGACCCCACAACAAACTCCCATCATTCGGAAGGGCGTGAGAATAGAACCTAATAGCCCGTCCTACATGATGCAGGTTTCTCTGTAGTTTTCCTGCATCTCTTTTAGGCGAATCACCGTGTAGAATCCTTAAACTATAGCCTGGGTTCTATTCTCACGCCTTATGTATGACGAGACTGCTGTGGGTTCGCAGCATTCCCTTCTCCGTGTCTTCACCAGTTTTAGGAGGGAGTTGGTCGACTGATACAATGGGATAAGCGAACGACTCTTACCGTAAGCCCAAGGTCTTGGACCCCGGTACCTACACCTCCTAAAATAGGAGAAGGTGCATATGAGAACTTAAAAAACCAGAGGCAGTACGAGGCATTCCCGACGGAGTCAGGTGAGTCCCGCAGTCAATCTTGGGAAGAAATGTCTGCGATTGGAAACTCCCACAGGCATTCCTGCTTCTTCTGCAATCACAACTACTACTTATTTTAAAAGGTAAATTCTAAGAAAAAATAACTGATGCGTAAAATGTACAGGATAATTATTAGAAATGTATAGAAAAGGATTGAGTATTTTCATGTATTGTTAGTGGGAATTGTAACAGTTATTAAATTCTCTAGCAAGTAAGCCATAGTAGAAATGTTCAAAACGTTTACACAATGAACTATTCCAGAAAATTGAACATTGAGTATATTGATTTGAATAAAATATAAGTAAAATCGTACAAAATCAGCATTTTAATACGTGGTTCCTTAAAATGTGCAGAACACTGTTGGAAAAATAGTTCTATTAATTTTAATTAAATTCTTCCTTCCTGCAAGGAAGAGTAGGTCTGCCTTTTTTCTAAAAAATACGCGAAAAAAATTTTCAAGTTTATTAAGTGAAAAGTTCCACAATTTTCATACATTTACTTTCGGAGATATAAAAAGCCAAACTTTTCATTTTTGTTCACACACCAATTTTTCGGGCCGAATTTGCTTCAATTTATGTAAGCAAAATTACTCATCAAAGTATTTTTTACGCTTACAAGTGCATGTAACGTTGCACAAGAGAGGCAAGTTTCGTTTTTTATAATAATATACTGACAGAGATTTTACATCTCCAAGTTGCTGAAATTTCTGAGGCATAACGTAAAAGGTTCCTACAAAGAGTTAAACACACTCCACGAATATTATATTTTAAAATGTGAAAGTTTACCGATTTTCATTGGGGACACAAAATTTTATTAAAATCCATAAGCGGGGAACTTTCCTGAAATCGGTCCAATTGACATTGAATGTTCCAATAGGAGAGATTGAGGCATGTGAAAGAAAGGGTGACCAACGTAAATAATAACGGATAAAATGGCTCCACCAGTACGAGAAAGTTAGGGTACAATTTGAATAGCCGGCAGAAAATTATGGGAGGACGGGAATATTGTGTGTCCGTCTATTGCGGATTTTTGATGAAAAAAGAAAAGTGTCGTTACCCGCTATCGCGCGAAACGCTTTGATTAGTTTGAAAGAAAAATTCACAGGAATTTTTTTTAAGAGGCGAGTGTCTGGCCTTGTGAAAACAAACATCTGTCCTTGGCAATATTCCGCAGCAGCAGATGATGAGCTGCCGGGGAATATTGTGAGTACAAACAGCTTTATGCGGCCATTGTTTAGTCCCAGCGAGGGGGGGAAAAGATCAAAAGTCCCTCGCCTATTAAAAGCAGGCCACGAGCTTTGCTAACGCCTCAACTGCTCTGGTTACAGCAGGACCAGTCTGCAACTTATTAACAATAAAGAAGGAGATCTAGTTTCAGAATTAGCAGGGCTGGACGACGTTTCTTCCGTTAATCTACGAAATGCAGTCCTTTGTTGAGAAAACTTCATTCAAAACAGTAATAATTAGAAAAATTTGAGGTGTTTACCTCAGAAATTAATATCTTGGAATTTACAAAAATGAGTTTTACTAAATCCTTAATTTCGGTAGTTCCAGAAAATCCTCAAATTATTACTGATTTTTATAAATTCCTCTTAGAGGTGTGTAATTGCTGATATTCATACTTGTAAACGTTTCAAATAAAACCTCTTCGAATTATATATGGAGAAATAATTTGACAACATTACAGTTATTATATCTTTATGACACTGATTTCCTTGTAACATAAATAAATTATTTGCAAAAATTTGGAATTATTCATGTGGCACACTTATTTTAATTTTCAAAAACAGAAGCTCTTTGTTTTTCTCCAAGCATTAAGAATATTAGTAGCTACATAGGTAATTTTTTGAGACTATTTAAATATTAACTGTCATTCATGTCAGAATAGAATAAAGTATGACTTTAAAGGAAAAATAAATACCAAATTTGCACAATAAGGAGAAGATAGATGATCTTTGAGAGAAAGGAGAGCTATCATCTCTGGATATGTCCTGCTACCTGGAGATGAGTATATTTGTACATGTGGAATAGAAAATATTATGAAGGAAACTATTAGTTAAGCAGAGACGAAGGAGTACTAAGATTGTATTATTGTTTCATAAATTGGCAAGAATTTCTGAATCGTTAACTTGTTTATTGTGGCGTGTAAAAGTGTAATTTTGTTCAATATATTGTTTCAAGGCACGTAAACTTATTCATTTGTATATTTACTAAATTATTTTATTGCAAGTAAAACTACGATTTTGAACCCCGAGAAAAAGTATAGAAATTTTGTTGACTAGACTCTTTATTATGATATCATCTTAGTTTTGTTTCCCATAACAACAAGACGGGCTTATTTAAAGTTGAAATAATTTTCAATTCGAGATAGGAATGCTACATTATGGCGCCCAACGTGGGGGAACTTTATAATTAGGAACTGTTATGTATTGTTTGGAATATATTTAAAATTTTAAACACATTCAATTACATATAACTAAGTATGAAACTTTGGGTTATCCTCTGAATACTTCGTAATTTCTTTCTTCAATATGGTAATATGACATATTTGGGCATTAATACGTTAATATTTATATGGTGGATAGTTAATGAATTTGTAATCCAGTCAGAATCTAAACCTTATTAGTTTTACTTTCAGTAATGGGCTATATGTTTGAAATTGATAAAATAATTCCACTTTTTTTTGCCCATCTCATACTGCACAGTTATTATATAATTCATGTTTATCTTTACGTACACTGAACTCAGAGAAGTTATGAAATTTAAAAGCCAGACAATCACATTCAATGGGTGAAATATCTTAAACACAGTAAAATATGGAGCATTTTTATTAAATATTTTGCAATTAATAGTCGCTTTTCAAATTTTTATTGAGGCGTTGTCATTATCAGCTACCAAAGTAAAACACGTACTTTTGCATACTTGATTCGAATCTTCCCTCATTTCCGATCCTTTCTTCCTATATATATGTGGGATAATTTTTTCATTACTTAGATAATATGAAATATATATTAAGGAATAAATGTAGATAAGTATACGTGCTGTAGCAAATACTACAGCTTTTTGAATGTGCAGCTGTCTGAAAGAAGAGGACGGGTTTTTTTTCCGTACTCTTCAACACGCGACCATTTCTTATAATTGAAATCCATAATTCGGATTAATGGCGTCATTCTGGCAAGATTTCCAAGAGGCGACGCTTATAGCGAAAGAAACTTACATCAAGGAGATGGACGGAGTTTTCTTTGAGCTAGCTGAAGAGGAAAAAAAAACATTTCGAGACTGATTAGAAGTCTGTTGTAATATATTGTAAGATATGTTTTTTTTATTTTATTTTGTCCATTCTAGTATACCTTTACTTTCAGAGTTAACCTACTCGAATAATTATAAACAGTTTATTTATCTGAATTATTGCTTATATTATATTGAATAAATAAAGAGACAAGAGATGTAGAAAAAACGTTTTGTAGGAGACGTCTGGTATTTTCATGACCTAATGAGAACACCTGATGGATAGAAATTGTTATAACCCTACTTTTATAATTTACCTACTCGAAGAATTATAAATAGTTTCATTTATCAGAATCATTGCCTTCAGAGGGTGTATATAACTGTGGATTGTATGAGATATTGAATAAACAAAGAGATTAATGATGTAAAAAACGTTTTGTAGGAATCATTTGATATTTTCATGAGCTTATGATGGTGGACAACCTGAGAGCACCTGACGGATAGAAAATGGTATTACCCAACTATCAGAGTTAACATACTCGAATCATTGCGTTCAGAGGGTGTTTATGACTGTGTATTATAAGGGATATTGAATAAATAAAGAGCAAAATGATATAGAAAAAAAGTTTTGTATGAGAAGTTTGGTATTTTCATGACCTTATGATGGCATCATTGGACAGCCTGAGAATACCTGACGGATAAAAATTGCTTTTTTATGACCCAGATCAATTTTTCTCTTTCATTACTGAATGTTCCTGGATTGATTAATGTATTCTTGTGTTCTTCTGTACCGCCGATTCGTCTTTTTCTTTTTAAGTACTGAGCCTTCACGCTTATTTATTATTATTATTATTAGCGATGGATTGATAATTCTTATAATACTGGTCTCGTAATGCCTGCTTGAAGTTGAGTGGATAAAAAGTGTTTGAAGCGTTCAAAATCATTTAACAAGCTTGACGACATACGCCTTAGCGTCTGTTGTCGAGAAGTGAAAGTGCAACATGTTTCTTTTCTCCTGGCCAAGTGCTGCTGCAGCGGTGTCTATTTTAATGAATCTCTTGAAACTGCGGAAGCGACGATCTGTTTCCAGCTTGGTCATAATGAAGAGTCCTCAAAAGCTTCCGTTTGCGATAAGCAGGCTTCTAACCGCTACTCTGCAAGCTCAGGTTCGAGCCCTAATGCACACTTCACCTTTTAAGAATCGAAATCGGTACTCGAGTCCCGAAATTTAAAATGGCCGCGGAACACGAAAAAAGGACACAAACTTTAACACTAATTATGTTTCATTATTCCCTACGTATGTTTAAAAATCGATATTAAAAATGCAATTAAACTACTTTGTAACGGTCAAACACTGTTACCACTGTAACCTTTCTGTTCTGCCAGGTCCGAGTGGATTTTGTGTGAACTATTTCCGCTCTATGAGAAGGCCAATAACATATGACCCCGAGTGTAAAGATCTAGAATTTTTAGTACTAAAAAAATTAAGTATTTGTACCATTTTTGTAAATACACCAGTAGCGTTTTATTATAATGAATTTGCGGTTGATAATGTTAAATTGAGAAAATTTTTGTAAAGTTATCAAGTATAAAGTAAATTTTTTTTTGTTATTATAAATTGAATTTAATTCTTAATCTATTAATATTTCACGATATAAAATAGCATAGACATAAAATTGTGGAGATATTGATTTACAGAAAGAAAAAGGTTTGATGGTATTGAAACCAATATCGAACAAATTCACAATATTTTCCACTTCGTAAGTAATCAATTTAAAATTAAATTTGTAGTAATTTTGGTTCAAAAATGGTTAATTGTGTTATGTACAATCTAAGGAGAGGTTACAAACTAATTATATCATTTTTATTTAGCTTTTTTTGTAAATAGTAATCAAGATTTTGAAATAATAAATCATTAAACAAGTTTATGGGTTAAGGAAGTGGAAATGCTTTAATTGAAGCCCAGTAAAGCAAATAGTTAATTTATTAGAAGAAATTCCTGGGTTCGATTCCCTGGTCCGGTTGGAATTTTTCCATTTATATCTTTCTTCTATTTGAAGAGTTAATTTAAAAGCTAATAAGCATAAGAGTGCATTCATTTATTATAATAAGTTGGAATCAATTAAAACTAAAATTAATATTAATAAAATATTTGAACCAAGTTTCTAATCATATACTCGCTGGGTGCTTGTAAATTCAATTAGTTACATATCTGTGGCTGATCTGTTCAGAAGTTTGGCAGATTCCAGTGGCGCCCAACATGGGGCTCGAATAGCATTTGCGTTGCATGGAGGAAAAAATTGACTCGTTTCTGTAGCTTACCAATAAAGTCTACCAGACAAGTACATGCTAATAATGCCCTATTATTGTTGTGTCTTGCTTTTTAATTCCAACGTTTGTTGAAATCTGTGATAGAAATAGCTCAGATTCTTTAGTACATTTTCTCAAAATTAGTCATTAACTTATTCACCCAATTAACTAATCCAATTAATTGATCTTCTCATGATTAAGGTTTCCTAATTTTGTATTTATTAAAATTTACGGCAAAATGTAGAAATTTATTTCTCTGTATTTCCATTTTTCTCCTCTTCTACTGTCTATGTACTTAATTCTACGGTTATTTGCGGACTTTCAACAGCTTTATCGAAACCATCTTTCTCTTACCTGACAGTTCATACCAATCTACTCCATTGATAATTCAAATTAAGCATTTGTCTGAACAATTTGCTTAATCATAAGAGTTAAATTATACCTGATTAAGTCGCCAAACTCAAAGCAACGTTGAGTATATCACTTTATGATGCAGAAATTTCAAAGATAACATTAATTCCGGGTCCGGTCCACAGGTTTCCATTCTCATCTTCTGAATTTAGTTTCATGGCCTTTGGCTGAGCTTCAATTCAAGAATTTCTTCTCTTTTTGAATTAGAATCCATGCACCTTTGACCAATTCACATAATGTCCGTACTTCACTGAATCCTAGCTTAAGTGTGAAGAACGTGAATAGTAAAAAATTGTAGGCGAACGTAACATATTTTTTTGGAAATGGAGGAATGTTGCGTGGGATCTGACGGTTGATCAAGAACCCCGTACGGAAAGCGGGAGGTCCCGGGTCCCACTCCCGGGTCCGGTAGACATTTTTTCCAATTTTACCTTCTAAATTAATTCAAACATAAAAATTTAAAACAATGATAAAAATATTTTAATTTTACTGAATCTCAGTAAAGCATTTATGCGGGTTTAACATATTTTAAATTATTCACGATGCCAGTCTCTCTCCCTGAAGAGCTTTTTTATCACAAATTTTTATTCTCTCTTTTCTATGTAATTAATGAAACTTAACTGGAGTGTTTCTGAAGCTGTTGTCTGCATCTGTAGTTCTTTTTCGGTCCTGTACCTTGTTACTCTGTACGTCAAATCTCTCCACTCTCTTCCGAGTATAATATTGGAAAGCCATGTATTGTCTATTCCTGTTCTGTTACTCAGCATTCATCATTGATAAATCACTATTTCAATTACCAGGACACGACTTACTCCAGTCCAATCATCTCCACTATCTCCGCTTTCAGCTAATTATTCCTTGTCCTGCGTCCTAAGTCCCTGTCCCATCAATCAATCGACCGTCCTCTTGGTGGCATATGATCTAGTGGATTTCAGTTCAGAACTCTGCTTGTCCGTCGTCCATCTTCCTTCCTCGCAAATTGTCCTGTCTTGTCCTGCCAGATTAAATGCCATGTTAATTGTAGCACCAAAAATTTACAGTTAACCGGTAAAACATGACATTTATTCAATTTTTTAATCCGTTCTCCTTTTATTTTACTCATTGCTGTGACTTTAAGGCACCATTGGCTATGATTGCGCCTAGGAATATTTCGTCAAAAGGAAAATATTAGGAAGTTTCACTAAAATATTGCCACTTTCACTGGTACGTCACCCGCATGTGAGCCACAGTTATCCTTTCATTCTCATTATATCAGCTCGTTATTTCATTTTACTCACTGTCGTACGTCACCAGTACGGTGTAAATCTAGGCAGGATTTATTAAAGTATGCGTATTTCCAAAAAGATTAATTTTTGGAACAGCCGAAACATCCAATAATATTGTTGTTGTGTTGGTATGCAGTACAAAGACTGGTCTGAAGAAACTCTCCATGCGGAACTGTCTTGCGTAAGCCTCATTATTTTCGTATAACTACTACATCCTCCCTAATCTTCTTACCGTACTCCACACACACTTCGCTCTAATCCTAATTTTACAAGACCCGCATGTCTCTAAATGTGGCCTATAAATCTATGTCTTCTCTTGGTCAACGTCCTCCATATTTTTCGCTCTTCCCCTATTCTGTTTAGAACTTCCTATCCATCCATCTAATTTTGAAGCATTCTCCTATAGTTCCATATTTCAAAGTACTCTATTCTTTACTTTCTGCAATTCCTAACGTCCACGTTTTCACACCCATATATCACCACACAACACGCGAAAATTTTTAGCGTGATTTCCTAATATTTTCCAAATATTCACAATAATATTATTCAACAGTAATTAGTTATAATCATACCAGAGAAATTGATCTCAATTAATTTATTGGAAAATAAAATGCTTTTTAACAACAATTGACTACGTTTATATTACAGTAATTTGAATAACTTTTTAAAATTCATCCTAATTTTTTTTGTAAATGTTTGCAACGCTTGTTAAACATGAGTGAAGAAATTAAAAATTTGATATTAAACGGAAATATACTGAAAAAGTTCAAATATATATATAAAAAAAGAAAGGAGTGAGTAATTTTGAAATCAGTCAGAAATGATTTTCAACGTATTGAGAAAATATAGACGAATTTGTGCAGCTTTTCTAGCCTCAACTAAAGATATTCTTTTAATTAGCATTATTTTAAAAAATGACAACAGTAAAAAAAGAGAAACAACATCAATCAAAATATTATCAAATAATGTAAAAACTAAGATTATCTGCCTTTTTTATTTTTCAAAATAAAATAGTAATATATCTTACTTAAACGTTATTAGATATCAATTTGTAATGACTTTATATAAACAAATATGGAACCGGAATGTTTAAATTACAAATATTAGCTTGGGTGTGAAAGTGTTAATAAATTATTTTGGCCACATTTAACTCATCCGAATTTTATGAATATTTTGAAAACTTTAGATAAAAGAAAGATGTTGCTTGGTTCCTGTTATTTTGCATTTCTATTTTCATTTTTTTTAATATTTTCACATATCCCCAATTCAAAATTCAGATATTTTACTTTACAAGAATTTCAATTTGAATTATGTCATTCTTTATCCTAAATTGTTACATTTTTTCAATCAAACGATGGTTTGTAAATGTCCTGATACGTTTAAATAATTTTTAACGTTAAATTTGTTTTATGTTCATTAGTACGAAGTTTTAAACAGCGTTTCGTTTGGTCCATGTAACACTCTTTTCAATCTAAGCAACTCTAAAATGTTAATATTGTCTTAAACATTTGTGACTAATTTTAAATTAAGGAAAAGTTTAAAAATAAGAGTAGTAACATAATTATCAAGCCAGTAATGAAGTTTATATTCTCTTTTCAAAAAACTATAGAAACTTACAAATTAATCGTTATTTTCTTCATAACAAAGTTGTTAGTTTCTTATTTAATTTTAATACGTCTAATTTTGATATATTTCAATTTTACATGTGACGGATTTACCAAAAGTTTACTATACGACTGATGAGATAATTTTATTTTAAGATATAGAAAATTACGAAATTTTAAGTTGAGAAATTTTATCTGGAAACGAATATTGGTTTAAAATAAAATTATGAAATATTTAAGACTTCCTAAAAAACAGGGAATAAACGATATCTCAATATGGGAAGTAAGAGAAACTTAATTTTGTGAAGTTATTTAATAGTTGTTAACGTTGGGGTTACTAAATACATTTGTTGGAATTTCCAATAACGTTGTTTACAAACAATTTTCCTTCATATATATATATATATATATTACCTTTCTATTTTAATATTTAAGTGTACGAGCAGTCAACCATGTCTTTTTTCATGGCGAATTCTGTAAAGATTATTTTCAGTTTTATTTTAGATTTTCTTATTTTCTATGTATTCTTTAGCTCTACATTTCCAATTCCTATTCTGTCTATTCTAGTGGAACAACTTGATAACGTAAGAAAAGTTCATAAATAACGGATACACTATTTAATTCATACAGGCTTAATAACAAAAAAGATCACAAATACTCCAGTCGACTTTATGGACGGGAAGAAAATAAAAACGAAAAAATTAATGAAAGGGATTTAACGTCAAAAGAGGAAAAGTTGTCGTGATATTTTATTTCGCCTCTCAACGTTACAACTCTATACTCTTACTGGCAGATTCTTTATATTTATTTACCGTATTCTGTAAAGTCTTGTTCCTTATTTTGTCTGCATCCTTCTTGTGTACTGTGTCTATTCTACTTCGAGATCTATTTTTGAACTGCTTTAATAAATGTCTGTTCCATATCCATTCATTCTTAATTTCCCTCTTAAATTCAATTAAATTTTAAAATTTCCCCACAGAGCTTGTAATTCCTAATTTTCAGTTACCCGCATTTCGTTACAGCCGGTAGTACTTTTAAATCTTCTCTTGGGGATGTTACATTATACGTAAAAGTTTTAATATACTTTAATTTCACCACAAAAACTTTGCGAGACGCTTTTAATTTTATTTTAAACTCGTTGGAACTGCCTCGTTATAAAACGACGACACACCTGTTGGTATAAACTTTTACTTTCGAATAACAAAATTAACGAAATATTTCGGAAAATATTTTGTGCTTAATCTAATTAAAATTTAAAGGTGTTGTACTTAACTCCATGTAATCCCTCGCTGATTTTTAAAGAAAATCGGCATTTACATTATCTTAAATACTTTCTAAGGTGCGCTTTGGAATTGTTGATCTGTTCAAAAATTAATTCTTAGCTGAGTGTTTGGTTTCCATGTTTAATTTTTCTATTTTCGTCGCTCTGAACGAGGACGAAGGAATCATTGTTACTTTAATTCAGGACGTTTTACGTGAGCTTTCCGTAACTCTGTCCGCTCCTTTCCGTCGCTGAATATCTGCCAACTTTTGCTCCCCCTGTTTTAGGTAATCATAAAGTCTAATGGGACACGTAGCTGCTGGATGACGAGTTCTCAGTAACACAACTGGGTACCAACATTTCGGTAGTGGAAGAAACACACGCTGATACCCGGTTGGATATCTTCATCCATCATAAAGTCTATTCACTATATTATGTTCCCTATCCAATGTTTGTATGTGCTCGGTATTTGATAATTAGTAATATAATTCATCTAAAAACCATATGAGTTATTTCTATAAATTATCTGACGTTTACGAATCAAATAACAAATGATTGCCTTACGAAATCGAATCCAAAATATTGATAAGATGGAAATTAAATAGACTGTTTGAGTGTAATATTGTTATATTGGACAGCCAAAAAGAGTTAAAACCGCGAATGAAGGAATATTTTGCTAATATAAAACATCCCGTTTTAACTAAACACGCGAACTTAAATAACCATGTCAAGATGAAAAAAAATATTTGATTTAAAGAATAATTATATATATATATATGACGACTATTTATGTTAAAATGGTAAAAAAATCTTAATAATATCTATGATTTGGTGTTTCTGATTCTAAATTGTTCATCTTTAATTTTCAAGTGTTTTTCTCTTATAATAAAATATAGTATTAATTTGGTACTGTTACTGTTTCTCGGCTGTTGTTAAGCGGTTCCGCAGTACGACCATTGTTGTTGGAAGTGGAAGGACATAAACAGTTTTTTTTATTAACCTCCACATGCAGCGAGGTTAAATGATTTTCGTGGTCCGGCGATCCATCATCAAGAAAGTGTATCACGTGTAAAATCGAAAGATTGCACTTTTTAAGAATATTTTGTCCAAAAAATGAAGTTAAAATCTGAAAACCTATGAATTTTTGGAATAGGATGTTTCTTTTTGAAAATCACCTTATTTTAGAGTAAATAATTGTGTTCCATTAACTATGTCTCAATATTTTCTTGTAACTAAGTTAGGATATTATAACATTTTCTTTATTTTATACTTAACCGGCTGTTTGAGATTATTATTATTATCTATACCAATAAATAATATTGAAGTGTCTATCTGTCTGTCCGTATGTTTGTCTCGAATAGGCTCCGAAACGGCTCAACGTATTTCAATAAAAATTTGAAGGTTTAAAAACAGAAGATTTGACTTAAATGTAAGTGCATATTTCATTTCGTTATTTTGTAGAAGATTAAAATAATGTAACTATTAATTCTACGGGAAAGTTTCTTGACATACGTGCATTTTAATCTCCAAAAAGCGAATGCGGGTTTCCTATAACCTTGATCTGCTTATGCTCCGAAACGACTCAACGGATTTCAATGAAAATTTCAGGGATATAAAACGGGAACTTAAATTTTCGTGAATTTTCATTTAGATTTCTTGCAGGTTTCAGAATATATCAATGTAAATATTTATAAACCCATTGAATTGCCACGCGAAACCCGGCGTATAACCAACTGCGAGTTAAAAGCCCTATTATGCGCTCCTATACCGTTCACTTACTGTGTTATTATAAGCGTAATTTTGGCAGCATGAGAGAGAGAGAGACGGAGGGCGAGCATTATCACTCAATCTATTGTTGCTAATGTGTGAAAGCGGGAACTGTTTAAAACGAAATGCGAGTTATAAGGTTTTCCGTGAAGCGATTATAAATAAATGATACCGTACTTTCGTTTTTAACGGCCAAATAACAAGAGCTATTCCCGGGCGAACGAAGTCGCGGCCATAACAAGTTGTAATTAATATTTGACATGGCCTCTTAATTTCATTATCTGATGAGGTCTAACGACAATTGACGAAACGTCGTACTCAATTTAATAATCTAATGTTGTTGAGATGATTTTCTTTTTTTAAAAAAAATTTATAATTCCAACATTTGTTTTAATATTGTACAGCTGACTCCGGTATCGAGTCGGCCAATGCTACCAACTAGTCAACTTAAAGACCCTAGTGACTGATAATCTGCACGCTCCAAATTAATCAATAGGAAGGTTGTTTAATTGCGCTTCAAATATTTACATGTTGGTTCGAGGTTAAACGAATTAATATCGGTTACGATTAAAGTTATATTTCATGGGCACCATCATGAGATCCATCACCCAGTACTTTCTGATGAAAATAGAAATTACCGTTGTTGGTCATCAACCAGGCTGAAGCTCGTCCTATGTATTTCTTGCTGCTTTAACTTAAAGAGTGGACAAAGGGGTAATCGCATATATAAACGATTCTCCCGTTGTATGCAGTCAAATATGAAACTCTTTAGAATGCGGCTGATTTATTTAAAGGGAAATTAAATCGCAAAACGATATCGATACTCTTAAATCTGATTAATACAAGATATTTAACTAATCACGACACAGTTTTCTAACCGTCGCTGGAGATGGTCCATGCGAGACACCAAATTCTTCACATGTAAATTCAATAATCTATTCGACTGAGGGAGTCAATAAGTAAATATGATGCATTCCTAAATTTTTAAGTCTGAGGAAGTCTCAAAATGGAGATTAAACGTTACTTTTATGAATAAATAATTATATAAACCGAAGGCTTTCCCTGTGAATTGAATGTAGAAATGCTTCTCGGGTTTCCACCCGGTTAATCTCAAAGAATAGCGACGTTTCTTCCAGTCTGGAGGACGATGACAGTGAAAGCCGTCGAAACGTCGCTATTCTTTGAGATTACTCGGGTGGAAACCTGAGAAGCATTTTTACAAATAATGATATATTCAATGCTGGCTTTTTGGCTGTATTTTTAATTATTATTTTACTAACAATTGCAAACAATGATAGAAGTACTTACAGCTGCAAATATTTGGGTTTAACGTTTCGTAAAGGCCTATCATGGGAGAAGAATGTAAAGTAGGTGGTCAATAAGGGGTAGAGAGCACTAAACGTCGAACGCAGGGTTTTGAAGAAAAGCTGCAGAAGGGCTAAGGCAGTTGCTTATAGAACTTTAGTGCCACCTGTTCAGAACATGGGTCCATATGGGAAACAGGACTTGCCAATATTTTGAGAAAAAAAATTAAAATTATTATGTAATTTTTGAGGAAAGGAGTTAGAGTGTCAGTGAAATAAAAAGTAACGGGCTAGACATTATTCAGGGCACACAATAACAAAAGATCTGGAGAAATGTGAATAGTTTCATTTAACCTCCCACTTACTTATCCATTGTGCATAAACAGAGGAAATAGCTGACTGAAATACAAAAACTTTTCATTGCTAAATAAAACCGTTCGGAATTAAAACAGCCGGACTTCAAACGCAGGTCTGCCCAACAATTAAAAAAAAGGTTAACAAACTGTGATGAGGATTAATTGAAAAATAGAGGAATTGATATTAATGAAATGAAGTGAAGTGTAAAATACAATCATATTTTAAAAGGGGTCTTTGATATTTAAAATAAATATTAAGCCATTACAGTAATGTAAAGTGCAGGCAAAAAACGAAAAATTTAGAGAACAGTATGTCACTATTAATAGTAATTATATATATATATAATTGCTATTACTGATGACATACAGTTTTCTGCACTTTATTTTTTTTGTCTGCATATATATAATTGAAAGCTTTATTCCTTCACTGGCTTCCGTGAATCAAAAATTTAAATATATTATTAAATTTAGAAAAAACAAAAACTGCTCAAACGGACGATTAATTCTTCCATCATAAGATCAATCATCCAGTACTTTCTGATGAAAATAGAAATTACCGTTGTTGGTATATTTATATACGGTGTTAAAAAATTTCGAATATTTTCAGAGCTGGTGGTAACCATCAAAAGAATAAAGGTTTGGAAACGGATACTTTGTGATGTTCATATGAGAGGTTCAACGTGACGTCCGCTCATGGCACATGCTATAGGTGACGCATAATTAGCATCTGTAGTCTTTGCTGACGTTGGACATCCTCCAACATAATAGGCAACATGTTAACTATAAATGGATGATAATGAGCCCCATTTGTTTTAGGATGTATGACCCTTGTAATTTATCGTCAAGAACGCCTGCCCATACGTTGATGGAGAAATGATGTTCGTCTACAGAATAGGTATTTTCATCGGTCCACATATACTGGTTGTGAAAGTTCACAACGCCATCTCTTGTGAACCCTGGCTTGTTGATAAATAAAATCTTCGATGGAAGCGGTGTTTCTTTGCGATGGTCTTCAGGTATTAGTCGCTGGATGTGCTGAAGGTCGTATGATCACAGAGACATGAGGACGACTCACGCCTCCTACTGATGCCAATCGCCGCACACTGGATCCAGGTCTTTCGTCCAATAAATGTAACACATTATTCCATGTGAGGTTGTGTGAAATTATCGAAACCTTCCACTGTTCATCTTGTGTACTTAAGTCATATTTACAACCAAACGTCTTCAGCCGATGAAGAATGGTGGACAGATCTCAGGAAGTATGATACTTCTGACCCATGTTTAATGGACTTTTTCCGTCACTTTTTAATTAACGCTATTCTCCTTTATTTTTATTATTTGATACATCTACTATACGTGTATTTTAAACATTGCCACCGGTAATTGACGAATGCAATTAATATATTCGTCTATACTTCCATGTTTAATGGACTTTTTCCGTCACTTTTTAATTAACGCTTATCTCCTTTATTTTTCTTGTTTGATACGTGTATTTTAAACATTGCCACCGATAATTGACGAATGCAATAAATATATTCGTCTATTCATTAGAAAATGGACATGATCGAGTTATGACGTATTTTTTACTGGTTTATTCTGTGAACGTTTGGTTAGACTTTCTTTCGAGTGATAGTTTCTTCTGTATTTTGTTGAATAAGAATTTTTTATGGCAAGGAAACGTGAAGAGGACTGAATGTTGTAGGATGGATGCGACCAGTTTCCGCTTGGATTACACAGTGTTAATTATTATTGTGGAAGTCGCAGGTCGATGGTAAGTGATTTGCATGTGGAGCCTGCGCGAGGGCCGCGCATGCGCCGCGACGCCCGTGGCATCGATCCCGAACGCTCGCTGCGCCGCGAGGGGGAGGCGGCGGCGGCAAACAGCGACCGGCAGTCTCGGGCGAGCGTCGGGGGCGGCGTCACGGCGGCGGCGGCGGCGACGGCGGCAGCAGCTCGGCCACGGTGAGTACTCTACCCTACCAGCAGACAGCATAGCCATCGATCCCGACGCGGCGCGGCGCTGCAACATGGCGCGGGCCTCCCTCGAAACGACGCCGCCATACACGGCCCTACACACTGTATCCCCCGCTAGAATTTCTCTCTTGTCGCTCGCCGCGGACTTCGATCCGGAGTGACGTCATCGAGGACTACTTCCTCTCTCCTCTCCCTTGTTATCCGGTCCCCCCCTTCGCTCTCAATGGCGGAGTTCTCCCCTTTAACAATCTGCGTCACCCCTGATGCATTAGTTACAAAGGGTGCGCCGGCCTTGCTGGCCGAAGGTCGGCCTGGGGAAAGAAAAGCTTGCCGACTAGTGGAAACTTGTGAATAAAACGTCGACGTCACTCAGTGCGTTTCTCGGTTCGGGTTTATTTTCGAGGCCCGACACCTGGCACACCCACGATTCGTGTAAGTAACATTAGCATATCACAACTAGTCTAGGCTGAGTCATTCACTTCTTTTACTCTAGCATTTAATATATAGCTTGCCGTAACGAAAGTGGGGTAGACTTTGCCAAGTTTTATGAGATGTGAAATTGCATAAATAACATATGGTGAACCGAGCTTCCTGGCACAAGTGAAAGCGTTGATGTCATAACACAGTGCGTGTTTCAATCTGAATTCTCCTCTAGCAGTCCTCGTGGCACACGTACCCAATAAAAATTGTGAGAGATTGCGATAAATATACTAGCCCACTTTGTTTATTGTAGTCTGTTATTTCAGATTTAAACTCCGTATGAAAGACGAAAGTTCCCGAGACGGGGAAAATCTGGACACTGAATTGCAATTACCAATTCGTCCTCGGGGAAGAAGAGGCATAAAACTGATAAACAAACTATGTTTAAGTCTACTGCACTTCTTTACTTATCAACCCAGGGCTAACCTGATTAAACATCTAGTTTAGGGAAATCGATAGATAAAATATATGTGTATATTATGAAATAATTAATTGAAAACTATTTCTCATCTAATTTAAAAATATCAAAATTTCCACCTGTATTTTTTCAGTTGAATTTATTTTCCACTTTATTTGTATAGTATGATCCAAACCCCCCAATTTATGGTTTTCTATTCGTAAAACGCGACTATGTAGGTGAAGGCGAAGCTCATTTACCTACATGTCCCGGGGCACTGACCCGTTACTTAATCCATACCTTTAACTTATATAAATTGGCTTGCGTAAAGGTGGCCAGGTGTAGAGATGCCTGACTCTTGAGTGTTATAAGAATGATATTTTTAATTCTTTTTACTATCCGGGAGGTGGCCGTGGATTCAAATTTAATATTTCTGACTCATTATTGCTGCTGATAGTTTTTGGGTTGGTCTGAATGTCGACCAATATCGGCTAAATTTTTTCCACAGTTTCAGTGTTTACCTGTACCTGTATGTGATTTATTTAAGAAACTTATCTGACGTTGAAAAATTTGAACTTTGATGTTGTTAGAGAGTGTAGAAATAGCAAGACAAGTTGAGGTAATTTATGAATTTTTGACGGGTTTAAGTTCATGGCTTTAAGGTTAAATTTCATATATAAAAGTGTTTTTAAGCTTGTGTCAATTAATTCAGTTTCGCCATGATAGACGACCAGTAGATCAATAAAGACTTTAATTAGACTGTATTAGACTCATGACTTAAGTAGGCTGTTTACTCATTTTTATGACAACTCCGGTTCCTTTCAACATTCTGAAGACGGAAACTGCGTTGTTCGGAACGTCTATATTCCTCTTTCGTCGTTACAAGCGGAGACATTTTCTGAAATTGATACTTCAAAATGTAGGCTGCTGAAAGAATGGAAACGTATCTGTTGGCTCTACATACATCAAGCCAAAAAAAATTTATGAATAATGCTATTGTATGTGCAAGAGCATACATATTGTAATACGCTGACCCCTCCCCATCACACCCCACCTTTACTTCAACCTTGTGTTTGTACTACGGTCCAGGATGCTAGATGTAAATGGATTTCAAATTCTAAAATATTCTACCTTTCTTCTTTTAAGGTTTTTTTCTGCACAAATATGCATAGTAATTTTGCACTCTATTGAATACTTTCTGGTACCCAATAATTTTTAGTCTGTAATTCCTTGGTTCATTTCTCTCTTATTTGTGTTCTGACTTCTCCAAAGCATGCTTTTCATAATCATTTTTTAGCATTCCGTTTGTTTTACTTGTGACAATTAATTTTCCAAATCGTGAATTCGTCTTGGTTTCTATCTTCGGACCTGTCCACCCGCCCTTGACCGCTTTTCATTCACCCTCAAGCGAGAAACCTTCATCTATAGGAACCGTTACCTTATTTCGTCTGTGTTTGCCTCGTACTTGTGTTACACTGTAACCAGCTGCCAGGCTTTTCCGTTTCGCGGAAGTGACGTATCCTCCAGACACGTGGATGGGGTGACCTTGAAGTGTGGATCGATGTTGGTATCTGCTCCCCCGCCCCCTACAATACGCCAACAGCTGCAAAAGCTGATAAAATTTCGTACATTAGCTCGGCATGTGTGTCGTGTAAGCCATTGACACGTTAACGGATTACCACGGGCAGGAAAGAAAAAATCGTTAAGTGAAATTACGTCTCGTGTCAGAAACATTACAGGGCGTGAGGGTGAATACTAATTGGTACACTTCAGCCGCTCGTTTGGTTCTGGTGAAGGATCGTATAAATAGTCTCTATAATGCGTGGAGGCCCAATTTCTCTTCTAATTAATTTTATTTGTTCACCATCGTTGTATAGTTAGTTGACAGATCTATTATCCATGTTTCAGTCCTGCTAATTCAAGATTTTAAAAATGGCGCCGGTCGTCTTAACTTCAGATCGCTTATTCATTCGCAGGGTAATGCGGTAAATATCACGGAAAATACTGTCCTCCGTCTAGATGTCAACTCTGGTCTCTAAGGACCTCCAGATTCTAATATGAGGCCATCGTCATTTCCAGATGTAACACATATCGAATCCTTGCATCGCACAAGAACGTATAATTGAATCGTTTATTATCTTTCGTTACAGCTCAACAGTATGCGATAGGATCATCTGATGAAAACACGAAATGCAAGTAAAATCGATCAGATCCGGAAGCTAAGTAATGGTTATTCGGAAGTAAAAGACCAGATCACGTCGCTGATCTTGAAAACTTTTGGGTTTATTTCTACCCGAAAACGTCGGGTATTGCCATAAGCAATCGCTTAGCTCTGGGGAAAGGTTATTTTTGATGTAGCATTATCCATAGTAATAAAGGAACTTCGGTAAATCTCAAACTCGATAGCGCATGAACTCGCTCAAGCTCACGCAACCCTCTGGGAATTACTAAAAACAATATTAATTCTGAGGAGAATTGAGCATGGAGGGAATAGAGAATGGAAACGATAAACAACCCTTTTGTGTTTGTTTTTCTGTCGAAGGAACTTGAAGACACGAATAAGATTATGTGTGGGAGTTTTCATATAGTTTTTTGGCTAGTTGATAATTATTTTGAATTATCATGGTGACTTTTGAGGGCGTCCGTAAGGTTAGCGCTTGTTGATATTTATATTTACTGGTGCAGTGGAAAAGTAGTCCGTCCCAACTGGAGCGAAGGATTAGTAGGTCATCGAAGTCGTGTGAGACGGTCGCTATTGATTCTTGGAGGGTGAATGAGCCATTCAGAGCTGGGATCGACCCGTCCGTGCCTGGGCGTCGCATCCCCGACACTCTCTCTCTTCACCTGGAATGCTACGAGGTATTTCCAGACCGTCGTACGGAAATGCCGCGCAGTCCATGAAAACCCCATCCGGCAAGCTCTAATGGACGACGCTCTTTACTCTCGGCGGCGTCGAGCAAGTACTTTTTACTCTTATGTCTATCAATACTCGCAGACAATTTTCTTGTCTCGAGAAGGTAATTTATGCATCACTGAAACTCCGTCCATGTCGAGCAGATCAATGATCCATTTTAGAGACGTTCATTCTTTGCTGGGTATTTTCCCCTAAACTCTTTACACAAAATTTATAATACTAATGGCGCTACTATTATACTTTTCATAGAGCCTAAAGAGAAGATAGAGACCAAAATTCCGCAGACGAAACCTCTAAATATATTGCCTATCAGCGGACATCTTGAGGTGAGTCAATTATAGGGCTAGAGTACTTTTCAAATGGGAGCCGTTATCGCCTTCAGGCTCTTCCTTGTGCCGTCGAATAAAATTCCATGCGTTGTCGTCAAATGTTATTGTCCACGCAGCTGCAATACGGGTTTGTTGTCATTCAATATTGACTTGTCACTTGTGGCTGTGTTTGTCTATTCTCTGAAAGCCAAAACGGCTCCCATTTTAATTACACTTCGTGCCACATCTTTTCTGCTTTCAACCTCACTGTTCCCAAATTTCCTCTTCCAGTCAAGAAAAATTTGCGGACCTCACCTTGAAACATTTGCTTCAATCCGCTGTCGGCTCACTCGCTGTACAAATATATGCACCTGAAGTTCACAGATTATAAGTTCAGGGACGGACCCGATCGTCAGCTGAATGCCTCAAGACCTATCAGAAAGGGTTTTAGATTCAAACCAAAGGCTGATAGTTGAGCCCAGACTCTTCTGACTTGTGGGTGTGGCCGGCCACATACGTCTTCTTTGATCCCAATCAGTTTTTTCCAACAGACGATATCTCTTTCGGTGGCTGCTGTCCACTCCTTAGTGGAAGTGATTATTCTCATGCCATCAGTAGAAATTCCTTTGTCTGCCTATTTTTTTTACCCCACAAATCCTACAAATCAGTGATGGGCAACACATGAGGCCAAAGAGAACCGACATGAGTATTTTTATATTTCATAAATAACCACACGTAGATACACAAATTCAAATTCTCTTACTTATGTAATTCTATATAAGTCACATACAAAAACATTAAACAATTTCAGTAATAAAATTCAAATGTAATAAAAATATATTTATTAACGGCAATGTTTGGTCAAATTTGAAAAATTGTCTGTTCACAGAAATACTGATTGGTCAAATGTGACGTTCTTTCGACTTCACAAACTTGTTTATCGAATTCAAGGATTTTCAGAAATTTGTTGTACAAAAATTTGAAAATAAAACTACAATTTTAATGGGAGCCGAAATGAAGCCGACGATGAATCATTTGTCCAGCGTCGTTATAAAATAAAATAACAGCCCTCACCCATATATTTAGGTGTCCTAAAACAATCTAAATATGAAGTACTTCAAGATGTTTCTCACCATGGAACGAATTTTTACATTCCACTCAAGAAGGAAAGTCCGTCAAGGAAAAATATCAAGTTCTCTTTTAGCGACTTTTGCCAAACTCTTAAATGTTTACGCTTTTCCGAATTTTCTGATGGGAAGGCTATTTATAAAAGTATGATTTTTCTTATAGGACGTTGAGAACCGATCACGAAACCTTTCCAGTCAACAGCGATGCTTCACCTAATCCAACAAGTTTTTTCTTGTCATAATTTCTCAGAGATCTTTTTAAAATGACCAACTCGACACTCTTCATGGACTCACGTGCTACTGAAATAACTGCTTTCCGGAGTCCAAAATTTATCCACTGGTAGAAAGACGGTTTTAGCGTCTAAATCTTATACTTATGTACAGAAATATTCCGTCATGAGTCATGATTCAGTTAGAGAAAACACATTTGCTCTTCACCACGGGTGACAACAAACCTCGTGTAGTCTTCGGTGCATCTCATTTATTCATGGAAGGATAATTTAAAAACGAAGGATTTAAGCGTCAAAATTTCTCGTAATACCTGACAGAAATGAAGTTTGCCTTTCACGAGACTCAAATTTATAAATTTCTCACCACTGGTCACAAGGAATCTCTATCAGAGCGAAAATAATTTCACTATCTCATCCTTGTATAATATAAAGGAGTTCTTATATCTACCAACTAAATCTACGACATCTTTTCGACACACATTTTAGGGAAACAATCCGGACTCCATTAAAAAAGATTTTCCGTTCAGTGGAAGTGTTGTAGAATACTAGAAGATAAGTAGGAAGGATTTCTATAAAAGGAAAAAACACTACAATGGATTAGAATTTTTTTGTCATCGTAAAGATAACTCGTACAATAGAAAACGCGAAAGAACCGCCCATATCGATTATCCGTCGTCAAACAATTTTCTTTACCAGTCTGAATCAGCTTTCAAGTTACCTATTTTCGTTTATTTACATGACGAGATTTTTCATCAACGGTTCGTAGGACACGCGATTGTACAGAATGAGTCAAAGAAATCAATTTGTATCAAATGTGAGTCTTTAAGTGAATTGAAAAATCCGAGGTTTAAAAATGTTATTATTGTGTCCAGTCACATATTGAAGTGACCAATTCAGTAAGACTAAGGAACAAAACTACAGATGTTATGAAATATCCTAAAAATATTCCCCTTAAGAATGACTGGCGATGGAACAGAGAGAAAAAAGTCGCGACGGGCAAAATATTTCTGCGACAGAATTTGATACGATCAGATATTTTCAAGTATTTAGGTAATGATGATTTTAACTACATAATAACCTATATATTTTAGTTGGATATACAAGACGAACATACAACCATTAATTAATGATTTTGAATCACAACTTAAATTAAAAAAGTATTTCATCACTGTTTGACAAACTTCTTCGCCTGAGCAGGATAATATTTATGAAAATGTCGTTAAGGATTTATTATTGACTTGTGTTGTCCTGCCAAAGATGATTCAACCGCTGACTCCTCATCAAAAAGCAACGTATTTAATTAATTCCAAATATTTCCCTCTGTACAGTTATCACAACGACCGGTTGGAAAACGAAGAACGTTGGTAAACACTTTTCAATTCTCTTATTATCAAGTGATTTCGCTCCTATTAGCATAAAACATAGATATTTCATAGCCTTCAAAGTTTTCAGAAAAACCAGCGACACTTGTAGGCACTACATGTTACTATTTTTAGTAATTTTTAAGCAATATTTATCCAACAAGGAAATGAAGCGGATTTAATTACTTATTATTTTCGTGTGAAAGAGGTTGATCGTAGATAAAATATTTTAATGTCACATATAATATCAATAAAATTAATGGATTATTATTAAAAATTATAGCCAATAAAAACTTGATATTATTTGGAAAACTTCAAGAATCATATTCAGAAAGAAAACAGAATTCTGAGCTTCTAGTTTACTCTTAGTAATTTCAGTATCGCTGTAAATAAACTATCTGTCATTTAAAATAGTTTACACAGCCCATAAATAAACATCGCCAATCATTTGTAGCAAAAACATGCTCTCAATTTAATTTTTGCTTACTTTTTGAACATTTAAATAATTCCTTAGACAGTTTTAAATCATTTATTTGATCATGTTAGCGTGACTTTTTTATTTCAACAAATCTTGTTATTCTACTGGACAATAATTTTTCTGGTTTGATTTTGATTTACTAATTTTGGGTTATTGTCATTCGAGAGTAAGTATTTTTAACACAGTTTAACTTTTTTTAACCTCCTCCGCTATGTATAACTTTTTACTGATTTTCACCGCATAATAAAAGTCTGAATGGAAAAATTAGTTGTTTAATTTTCCCTCGTCCCTTATAAATATTTATGATTTATGCAAAACGGAAAGTCGGGTACGAGTTAATTAATAGCCGAGAAACTCTAACGATATTATTGCTTAAACAGTATTTTGCGAGATAGAACTGAAAAAGAAATAAAATTTTAATAAGTCCGGGGTAACGTCTAGAAGTATCAAATCAAAAGGCATTTCGCGTTACATATATTGATTTCTAAAAACATCCTTTATAGCTGTCATGTTTGTTCTTTTAGAGTGGAATATAATAATATAATTAGGCCGTGAAGAGTGAGGATAGGAAAATTTTAGATGAGCCTTGCAAGAGTCCCATATAATGTCTCTGATGTTAGAGCGTCCGCCCAGTAAGCGGATCACGTGTGTCCTCTTCCCGGTCCGTTTCGTTTCTATCTTCAAACATGAAGGGTTAGAAAACGTTATTTCCGGAAATACTTTTTGTCCTTTCCATCGTAACCCTCTTGGGTTTGAAATATCCTGTACTAATTATAATTCTGGTTTTTTATTAATAATAATGAGCATCACATTAATTCAAAAGATTTAATTATTCTTAATATAGACGCTATACGATATATAGATTTTAGTCCGTCATTGTGTAAAGCGAAATTATTTAAATGAAACAAATGGTAATTCTAAAATCATTGCCATAAGAAATTAATCACATCCTCAAACAGAAGCCAACCCTAATTTAATACTAAATTTTTCTAGTCACGTCTTTGTTATTTGTGGTTTATATAAAATGACTGGAAACATTAAAAATCATATCTTTTGTTATTTAGGAGGTTAATGTGAGTATATATTTGATATATAGCAATAATTAAAATCCTTCAAATAGCACCTGTCATTTTAATGCGATTTATAATAATCGTTTGCAAACATAAAAATCTTTCTCAGAAACTTTCTTCAAGTTATATAATAGATTTTTACTGTCAATAACAGCCCCAGACAATGTAATATAATTTTTAGGATACGTGTAACTTATTTTAGCGCATATTATTAATTAAACGAGCTATATTCGTTTTGCGTGATGAAAAACTGTAGACCTATTGTCTATTACGTAAAACGTGAATACTTGTATGTGACGAAATAGCATTAAAATTATGTAAAACTTTCACATTTTTACATATACCTCATAGGCTTATATTAGTTCTAATTTTCTGTAGTAGATTTACGTTCTTCTGATGTAACCACGTATTTTTCCTCGGCGTTGCTTGTCGGAGGAGTAATTAGTGTTAGAGGTTTAAGTGAATTGGTTAAATCGGTTTTCTAATTTACTGTAATATATTATAGTTACTTACGTCATCAATCCGAACTTCTCCACATCTTGAAAGTGTATTCCTTCCTCCGCGACATCTCAGCCAATAGGAATAAAATCAAACAATGGCATATTTAATCGGAGTTCTTTTTTTGGTTTCCAGGGAAACGGTCTTCGGTATGAATCATGGTCGTTTTCTGAATTCTGATCGTTTCCGAGTATTTAATTTCCCGCGGACGGGCAACGTTAAATGGATAACAATATGATGGCAGATTCTGGGGGAAAATATTCTGGAGGTAAAATAGTTCCCATTCGAATCTAAGGACGGGGACTACTGGGGGGAGGATGTCATTTAAAAGACATGTAGCGTTTAAAAATATGGACAAGGAATTAGTCTACATATATCTTACGTGTTTCATTTATTTACATCAGTGGCTACTAATAATATCTTCCTAAAGTTTCTTCCCCATCTTATTTAGTATGTAAAAGGCTGTAACCCGAATATTAATATTTTTTATCTGGCCAGTTAGGCTCGTTCAGTAATTAATATATTAAATGCGAATCTAATGAGCCACCTTTAGAAATGAAGGCTGGTTTTCAAACATGGTGCAATAATAATTTTTAAATGCTCAGAGTATGGAAAGAAAATATTTTGTGGGAAGTTAACAAAATGGCTCAAGGACGGGAGAAACTGTCGTAACACATAGGGACTTCTCCAGAAGGTTATGTTACAAATAAATTGTAAAAACTAATGTTTGAGTCTTATCCGGCGATGTGGAGATCGAAAAATTGGACAAAGATATGCGGCGGATAAATCAAAGCAGTCACGCAGCTTGCGACTAGATGAAAATCAGTCACATGATATCCTTAGACCCTTTTCAGTTCGCACCGTGAACATTCATTTAACAAAAATATGCAGTGATTAAATTATTTATGTCTCTCCCTCCCTAACATCCACCAATTAATGTTGTTTTCATTAAAAAGTGTTATGCATCGAACCAACAATATTGTGCTGTCAGGAACTGTGACGTTACGCGGGTAACACAAGTTGTGAATTAATTCTTTTATTTTAAATAATGCCTCCTCGATAGATGTTTGTTGAGTTTATTGAAGATGTAAAACCCAAGAGGGAACTGAAAGACGCGGCGTAATTAATGTTTTGATGTCTGAATTATTCGTTGGTAAAAGCGTATAGAGTCCAATGGAAGTTTATTTTTTTACGGAATTGAAATTTCATCGTACGGAAAAAGTTTTCGTTTCATTGATTAATTCCCAATACTCGCTTGATAGAACGTGTTAGTATGCGGCAAAAGCAAAGGAGGTCGGATGCAGGACTCGCAGCCGTTTAGGAGGCTGTAATTTGAGAGGAGTGAGGGAGAGAGAGAGACGGGGAGAGCGAGAGAGACGGGGAGAGAGAGAGAGAAATCAGTGCGCAGTGCACGGCTCCATTGGTGTGTAATTTTGAGATGTTTCCGGGGAGTTTATTGGCGCACCCACCCCCGCCCATCTGGCCCCTCCTCACCCCGGAAGCTGGGCACGTGACTGCGCATTCCTGCACGGAGCCAATGGCGGCCCAGAGCTCCCATTGGAAGCTGCGTCTGTGTCCTCCTCCAAGATGGCGACCTCTCCCCTCCCCTCCCACGCAGGCCCGGGACCAGCAGCAGCGGCAGCTCCATCAGTGAAGTGACGTGTGAGCAGCTGATATTTAGTGCTTGCATATGCAGTGCTTGTTGAATTTATTATGAAGTGAAAATTGTTGTTACTTTGAGAATAGGTAGGTTACTCACCTGGGTATTCACGTCCGGTTTTGGCAAATCCATGCTCCAGGACCACGGAAGGTTTGTAGGTCAACGGTAGTTGATGTGACAGATACTTACCGACGATAAAGACTACTCATACCGCTTGTTGGATAATCTATATTATTTTTATTTCATACGTAAATAATTTGTCAGGCATCAAAGTAATGGTTCAACCAACATTCAAAAAAAATAAATCTCTCATAAGAAACTGAGTACTTCAAACTTATGCGACTTTTATTGAGAATTGGTTACATTGCTTGCTTTCTAAAAATTTAATGTCTATATTGTGGATACTAATCAGGGAATACGATTATTGTGTAAGATAAAAATAAAATTCTCATGACGTACATTTTACTACTAAATTCGTCATTGAAATGTAACAAAGGATGAGGGATGAACAGTGAACACGATGATGAGGATTTGGCAGCCTGAATACCTTTCAGTATCAGGACTGCTAAACCTCAGGAAAATACCTGTTTGGAAGGTTTCTGGAGTAACCGTTACTGTCTAGTTAATACGAAATTTGGACGCCAATGTATTCGGTGCTAAAGCGGTAAAGGGATGCAGAATAAAATCACTTGACTCTACTTTTGTTTGATATTAATGATGTGACTATTGAAGGAGCGGAAATCGACGGTGGTGACATCCTCACTGAAAATGTTTCTCACTACGCTATTCCACTGTGAAAATTATCAGACTAGACGTAAGTCACGAGTTGTTTGTCAAATCAGTTGATGAGTTTCGGTTGAACACTGTAGATATAATTATTATACTTCATTCCAGGCAGTGAAAATACGAATAACCTGCTTAGGTCTCGGGGGCGATTATTTATTGGCGTTTATGTAGATCGAGAGTTATAGATGGATTATTTCCAGATGTCACCACCTTGTTGTTGCCAATATTTCTCTTTTCTACCTTATACAACTCGTTTACTCTTATCCAAGTGTGCAAGAACACTAATGAAATGCTTCGTTTGGATGCATGAAACGTCCTGGTCGTATGATCAATTAGATGATTAGTTTCTAATAAAATAACCAACCATAGAGTGTTGGTGGAACGCTACGATCAACGAAAATGGGTCAGTGGATCTTTAAAGGGACGCCGAATCATCCAAGAGATAAGAAAGTTCCACAGGGGAAACAAATCTCTCACCATAGATGTAAATTGGAATTTTGATACAATGCGGTGTCAAGAGAAGTTATCACACCGGAAAATTAGGTATAATATTTTGGAAAAGTACTCAGAAATATCGAAGTCTAGAGAAATTCTTCTCGTACATATTTCAGTATTACTCCAAAACGGAGGGGAATTATAATTTTATTTTTTTCAATCATATCTACTCCTCTTGACTTTAGAGTCAAAAATAGGGTTCCAGGAACATGAAACAGTAGCTAAGGAACGTGCATTATTTTCCGTCCATCAATCTGTACATTGGAACTCGGAAGAATCGATTAATCAGGATTTCTTAAAATGCTTGTATTCAAAGTTTCCGAATTACAAAAGGGAAGCAGCCAAAGTACAGAAAAAAATTAGAGATAAAACAAATGCCACTCTAGGTTTCTGCAAGCCTTTTTGTCCTTCTTTACATTCGATAAAAATCCATACCTGTGCATGATTCAAATTCTTAGAAGATTAATTTCTTATAGAACGATATTATAGTCAGTAAATTATCATTTATTTTCGTTAATTACAGTTATTTTTTCCTCTACTATCTACAATTTAGCTCAATGCCAAATATTTACCAAAGGTTACTGAAGTTACAGTTATATAATTTTAAATCACGTTTACCAGTCTGAAATGACAAATTATTATAGAATTAAAGAACGATTTCATTTCCGCTGAAACGATTTACTCGCTTATTTTTTACTAATTTTTCTGTCTGTCTCCTAGGAACATGTCGAAATTTTTCTTGAATTCACAAAAATAATTCTGCGAGAATTTTTGTTTCATTAATCATCAAGTAGTAACAGTTCAATTCATTTTGAATTTTAAATGCACCTTATAATACTTTTCAAACGGGAGCCGTACTTCCGCAATGAAGTGGGACAAAGTCTCAAGAACTTGTTTGAATAGCAAGAGGAAGAGCTTCAAGGTCAAATCGGCGCCCATTTGAAAAGTTTCATATATTACCAGAAGCATTTTCCTTATGCTCCTCTTTTCACTCGGAAAATTCACCGTGTAAACGTCTGAGTTTAAAGGGAAAAAAATATCGTTATTTACACTGAGTCAGATGAGTTCAAACAACTTTGAAAATTAATCATTACATTATTATATTATGGGAAGACAAACTCAGAAACGTCACATCTTCTTCCGTACTTAACATATAAAATTTAATATCCATAAAACTTCTCGTGAAATGCGTCTAATAAAATCAATTTCCATCGCTGATTATTTATTATTTTACTGGTGAATAAGATTAAAAAACTGTCTCAAGCAGATTCCTTTAATATTTTTACAGTACCTTATATCGATTTTTGACGTCTTTTTACGCGAGATTTTTGCTCAAATACTATTTAAATTGTAAACGCACATGCAAATCGGGGTTGGTTCATTGTCACAGCTGTTCAATTTCGCTTTGTGTTACGTGTAACAATATATAGTAACTTCCATTTATAACGATTTTCTACCACACACTATTTTCTTGTATTTTATTCTCTTTTTAGACATAATGCACTACTCCAAACAGTGGTCTTTTTTCAGCACAGCGATATTTTCTCCACTAATTTCACTCGTTGATTAATTCCTATTTCATCTTAAATATATTTGATAATTCAATACCATGAAGTATTTTCCCCCTTTTTAACACTACTTTGAACTCCATACGTATGTTAATTTGTTTTTCAGGCCCTGAAATTTAATGAGAAGGAAATTTATTCGGTTTATCTGCCTCTTGGTGGAAAAATATTGTATTAAAGACTATTCATAACGGTCACTGATATTTTAAAAATTATATTACTTAGAAGCTTTCGGATTACATTTGGCTTTTACGGGTCGAATTATCATTAAACGACTTGTGCGCTCCAAAAAGTTCTAAAAAATTATGTGGTTTTGACCATGGATCAATTAATTTTTAAAAAAATAGGACGTCGTTCAGTTGTCGTCAACGAGATGTTATTTTACAAATTGAACGAAGTACACTGTACGGAACACCTCGTGACTTCGAGTCTTTTAATGATAATAGTTCCCCTTAACATCCGATTTTTTAAAAAAAATATCAGGATAAATAGACGACCATATATACAGATAAATTAAAAGTTTAATTCAACTCAGACGTTCAGTTCTCAAAATTTGATTTAATAAGGGACAAAAATTATTTCTGTAGGGTTTTAAAATTTTTAAAATTATTTAACATTAATGGTGGTCCAAATATAAAATTATCATCGTGAGCAATCTATCGATTGCAACTGTCCGTGGATCCTCTAATTTTATCAAGATTAATATTTAATGTAAACTTCTAAACATTTCAAAACCTGAAAAAGGTTGCTTGTGCCTGATGAACTCGCTAATTAGAGAAATTAATTTTGTAACTGAAGCGAATTTCTGTTTCGTCTGTATTTATGGTCGTTTAATTTATCTTTAAATAAATATTTTAATTATAAGTAGACCATTGTTGATATGGGTGGTTCTGATTAACTGCACCGCGAAAACTTCCAAGTACCATAAATTATTTAAGGATGCGAGAGTGGTTTTTTTCCCCATTAAATCCGGTATTCTGTAATCCTCCAAGGTCCAGCTTTCTGGAGTGTGTGTGTACATTCCCTCGGGTAGAATGTTTCTGGATTTTCTTCAGGAAAATAGTACACAACCGTTGAGCATCAGCAACGTTAATAGTAGGCGGGGAAGATTCAGTTTTCTTCCGGAATATGGGTCCGCTGATATCAGTGTCTCGTCTTATAGCGAGGTTCACCGATGGCCGTGTGCAGGCTACACCTCACCTGTAGTCCTTAGTCCTAGTTGCTCGGCCTCGGCCTCTCCCCTCACTTCCGGATTTAGAAGAAATCAATGCTCCAGGCCAGACGGTAGCGCGGTGTTTACGCGACGCCGTCACGAACTCCACGGAACACGTGAGACAGATCGTTACTCCCCCCTCTCCCCCCTCCTCACTATACCAAAATTAAGATTCTAACACAGCCAGGGTGTACAACTTACCACACCGAAATAGGAAACTACCAGTTACATAGAACGAATTTCATATATAGCGATAAATAAACTACCATAAAACTTTCAACCAATTGATCAAGATACCATGAAGGAAGATGTGTTGAACCGAAAATTGGACGAATTACTCGGACTTAACTCGTGAACTGTAACTGACGATCTTGAGGAACAATCTGTAACTTTAACAGTTGTGAATCAGTGGGAATAAATTAGCCGAGTGCCATTTACCACAGTGCAAAAGGAAACCAGGAAAAATGTTTTCAGCGTAGTACAGGCAAAAACTTGGATGATGGTTGTGTATGAATCCTACCAGAACAAAATATTAGTCATTCTGAAGGGAAATGAAAAATATAGTAGGTGCAACATAATAAGTTAAATAGAGTTGCTTCAAGGATAATTATGTCGTCTCAAATATATCCAATATTCGTTACCAGGGAAGAATGATACAAGACCCCGAAACTTCAGGCTGTCGTAAATCAACCCCTCATTATCGCCGAGTGACTACACTTCTCAATTCTCTTGAACTGAAAATTGGAGAAATCTCCAGCGTGTACGAAAAATAAATGATTGGCCGAACGAAAACACTTTTTTTTTCCACCCACGTAGCAAAATAAACAGAGGAACACACACTGCCTCGGACCTTTTAAATAGATGGAAATTCACCATGAGTCACTTCGTCAATAGCAAACACGTTTCGCCGCTCTGGCCCCATACAGACGCCACAATATCAGTAGGGAAAAAAATTTTGTGTTCGTTTTGAAGTCGTCTTATCAATCTGGCAAATTTCTATATTACCGTTGACGGTATTTGAATCTAATATTTTTGTTTAACACGGTTCGTTCTGTTACTTCATATTATTCGGTCTGGACTTAGTACCTCAAAGGCAGCCATTGTTATGCTACCTTTCATTTTTATCCAATTTCATTCAAAATAGAAAATTTGATATTTGCTATATTTCTTAAAGAATCATTTAAAAATAAATTATTTACCATTGATTATATATTGTAAGTAATTGTATTAAGTAAAGGGTTTCTAAACATTATTCTATTTCACGATTTAATTGCATATAATTTTATCAGAGGAGATTAAGTTATTAATTAGACCGTTGTATGTTTTTAAATAATACTATCGTCATTGTTCGTCATCACATTAACGAACCAGAAATGTTTCTATTAATTTGCAAGACATTTTACAGTCATCTTGTTCTCGTCAACTGCATACCATTACACATATTTCGTACATTCAATTTAAATATACATTCTAGTTGTCAGAAGTAGAGCTTTTAAAAATGTTTCTATTGCAAGGACAATTAAAATTTACTTTATTTATTGGAATCAGCCTCTTGTACGGTTTTGAAGTTGGCTACAATCTAGTGAAATTTCTTCGTCGCATATTAATTGTGCTAAGTGAACATAGTCTATATTATTATAAAAAATTGTATTTATAAAATTTTGACTACTCTTTCCATTCGGTGGCTGTCTACCAAAGAGATTTTAGATAAATAATTACATAATTAGTAATCCTAAATTAATTCTGGAGTTTTTACGTGAGTGAAATTAAGATATCCTCCATTCAATGAATTCGTTGACGGATTTAAAAACCCGCATGTAGATTTGGTAATCTAATTCGGTTCTTGAAAATCTTTCCTGGTATTTTATTGCAGTATAACATGATTATGTGTTTCATTTTTTCAAAATTATTTCGATTGTCGCGCTGGTTGAATTCTCCTCCTCCTATAACCTAGGCACCTTTGCAGGACTCGTTTGGTATCGTTATAATTTACGTCCTATCACATAACTGCAGACACGACATTAGTTCAATAATAGTTGCGTATAAGTAACTATCATACTTATAACTAGTTCATTTCTACGAAGCAATACTATACTAAACGAATTAACTATTAGTTATGACTAAAAACTTCTATCAGTACGAAAATCGTTCAGCAATTTACTTCTGTTACTGGAATCTAATTATTATCTCATTATACACGCAGTAGAAAATATTTTTTGGCATCTTTTTATAAAATTCCGCGTTGTATCACCTGTCATCCTAAAAGATCCGGTTGCCTTCCTCTCCCTTCCGCATCCACCCTTCTAAATTCACTTCATATGCTATTGAAGGGGAAATACCATTTATTGTCACCATCAAAAAGCATTCTCCATTCAAATGACCTATTTAGGTATATAAATATTTTTCTTTTTCTAATAAACTTGAATAATATTGTTAAATATTATTTTATAATAAGTAAATTGTTCCAAACAGTTGAGTAACAACTTCAGCATTCTTTGAGTATGTGAAATTCCAGAAAAATAATTGGAACTGAAAAAAATATTTGCTTGAGTAAAGTTATAAAATTATAATTTCAGGAGGGTCATATATTTAAATCTTTGTGTCGTAGCGCAAAACTGAAATTTGGGTCCACTATATGATTTACTCAAGGAAAATTTGTAATGATGGGTTCTATTATTTATATTGCGGCACCTGGAATGATGTGAAGAGTTAGAAGGTATTTCTGCATGATTTTTTATGATGTGAAGGACTTTTCTTGTGACTGTTTCAGATCCTGCAATGATGTAGTCGCTTAGGATCTGTCTTGCTCCTCGTGTTCACTGTTGGCCTTGATGTGTCGTTTTAAGGATCATAAGGCACGCGGTGAATGCCAAGAGCGGACTAAATACCAACAAAGTCGACCGGCAGAAGCCACTGCAATGCTGAAACAGACAGACAACTTTCATTACTCAACTTTCTTCTCGACGACGAGGACGATATTTCGTACGAGAGAATGAACGACGTTTCTGAAAAGCCAGTCGGGACTAGATCCTGTCATACTCTTAAAATTAGTTATATTCTATAGACACTGTCGAGCAGTCGAACATATATAGTTCTTTTCAAGTGGGAGCCGATTTGACCTTGAAGCAGTTCCTTGAGCCATCCAATCACATATTATTGTCCACGCAGCTGAAGTAAGGATTTGTTGAGAACGATGTGCCATCGTTTGTCTACTTCTCTCCTCTCATTCGATGAACACCGTAACCTCTCCCATTTTAAACGGACTATATTGTGTGAAATTAATTATAATTTATACACATATTATAAGTATGCCCTACAATTATCATAAGTTAAAATAATTTTCTTGCGCGCCGTATGTATTATTTACAGAAATTTTTAACTGAATATACTTAAGTAAATCCCTTAACTTAATTTTTAGGAGTGTCTAACCAAACGTGCTTAGTGCGCTTTTAATTATAATTTCACCATATAATGCTTACTGGTAATTCATTAAATATATTAACATTTATAAACGACTCCTTTTTGTGTAATTGACTATGTTTACAATGTTTTTAATAATTTTCTTTATTTACAGTATAAAAATTGTGTACATTTCAATTGGATGTGAATAGATTTCTAATATTTACCACAAATAATATTAATTATATGGATATGTAATATTAGGGAGACCCTAATTATTTATAAGCTGTTAAAGTAACTTCAGATATTAATTTTACAAAAAGAAATTAGAGAATGTCATATGATGAGTGAATCGCGAGGAAATAGATTTTGGTTTATTATTTTAATTTTATGATTAAGTTAATTATATTTACGGATATTACTTGCTGACGGATTATAAGAGAAATCTAAGTGGCCCACGTGAGATTCGTAGACTAAGAACGAAAGATTTTCGGAACCAAATTAGCAATAGAGAACAATACGCGTGAATGCAAGAACCGTTTACGTCCACAAATTAGACAATGGTCTACATAATGAAGGACTTCTCGTTGAGTTCCATAAAAAATGAGAAGTGGTGGTTGATATCTTGAAAAGACTGGATATTGACCAATGTCACGGTTGTCTCCTTAATTGTAATAGCTTTTGTTTAAAATATATACTTTAACAGGCCTTAAGAGTAATTTAAAAGGAATTATGCGATTTTTCTCTCTCTCAGGCTAAATAGACAAGCCAAAATATTGGCACCCAAGTGATTAGAAGATAAACGTTTGAGACATTTACCCGCATGTTGACACAGCTCTTCCACCATATTTGTAATGCGGAGACAATTCTCGGTGGCGACAGCGGACTCTGGAGGCTTTCGAGTTGGAAGCGTTAGGAATTTGAAGTAACACACTCTGAATGACAGATTCTTCTTCCATGTATCACCCTTCGTCTCTTTCCACTGTCACTGAACGACCACCAATCTTTCTTCAACAACGCCAGTTCGGGTGTATTCCCTTACCCAAACATTCGCTGGTCTCAAATTCTGGGTTTTTGAATTTTTTCGCTGCCTCCCATGGAATTATTTTCGTAGAACCAGCAATCGAGGAAGCAACTAATAATGATTTTAGTTTGGAAATTCCGTTCCATTCTGCCCTTACCTTGCTAGTGCCCCCTTAATGTATTACAAGCATTAATTTCAAACGTTTAACTAAATAAATTTAATGAAATTAAATACGCACTCTGCACGGAATTATAAGGAGAAACATAATTCCCGCTATCGATCTCTGTATCCCTTGGTAGTCAATCGTAATTTTTAATGGCGAAGGGGAATAAATATTCGTCACGCACTATAGCTAGCATGTCTTAATGTACTGCTTCCACTGTTAATGTTATGTGGGTCCACAGTTCTACCATTGCTTCCGAAGTGGATGCGTATAAACTGAGTCTTTTATACGCCGTCACAAAAGAAGACCACATGCGATGAGATCCGGTGACGTTGGAGGCAGAAACATATGGTCCAGCTCGGCCGATCCATTGCCGAGGAAGCCAGTCATTTAAAAACTGTCGCCCATGGAAGAGAGTTTTCTCTTTTTAGCAGTACGTTATTCAATCACTTAGTTACGAATATTTTAAACCTGAAAATACTTTTTTAAATCATCTACAACAGGTAATATACATTTTTCAACAGCAAGACTTTTAATTGAAATTAGGGATCCTCAATGTCATTGAGTGACTTTAGGACAACTATATTTTCTTATCAAAATTCTACGTACGGCTTGAATTATCTTAAGAATGACAATTTTTTGTGGTGTAATACAACAATATGATAGTCTCTTGAAACAAGTTATTAGAAGAAAGACTATTCTGCTCAAAGATTTAGACCAGTTTACGATACATTAATTCGTACCAAGGATAAGGACTGACTGTATGACTGTCTCATTGTATTCTAAACTGTACGTAACTACGTGTAAAATTTCTCCATGGATATTTAGAAAAATTCTCCTAAAATTCCCATAGATATCAAATTTGACATTTTAAGTTAAGAACTACTATATTCTTTATTTCCCTTACAGATATGATTTATATGTGTGTCACTCTGGTAAATTACATTCAATTGTACAATTAGGTTTTTTATTAACAACACGAACATTCAGGTGGTGATTGATGTCCATAATGATTTTGTTAATAAATTCATTTCTTCGGTTGCATCCACACGTTGTTGGAAAACAAATCATCTGCATTTCAGTAGTTATATATTCTACTTTATTGTAAAATTATATTACAATGTAATTGGTAGGTTATCTTAGTATGACTTGCCTAAGTATTATTTGACGTTATTTCAATTCCAACTTAAATTATTTATTTTTAATAAATTGTTTGTATCTTAATTCTAATATTTTGCTTTTTTATATTGTCTTAATGATGTTTCAGTACTTTTCAGTCCTGTAAACATTTGTAAGGTACTATCAAGAATTCAAAAAAGTTGAAGATCATTTCACATGGATGCACTAACATCATCTGATGAAACTATTTTCTCAATATCTCATGGAAACCAAGTTGCGGGACCTCGTCAGTTAATTCCAGTATTATAATACCATTCACTATTGATTATAAATTTCAGATCTGAGTTATGTAAAAGATGAAATGACCGCTTTAAATCAAGATTCTCCCAGAATACGTAAGTGATTCCATTTAAGATTAACATTATATTTCATACTTAATAAATGTTGTAATTCATCATTTTTGTATTTTGCTCCTGGTAGTCTTTTAACAGTGCAATAAAATAATTCAGAACTGCAGGAAACCGATATACAGAGAAAATTGATAATTTTCACGCTAATAATTATTATAATTTGGCAAATTTAAGTTTTTAGAGTTAAAAAAATTAGACCATCTGTCAAATAAATATTAAATTGGCCAATATTACATATATGGAATTATTGTGAAATTTTAAATGTGTTTCTTAAAAATTTTTATAACACATTTTGGTTGAAACTGTCCATGAGTACAGTTCAGGATGAAAATTTTTATATTTTGACCTCTATTTTTTCATCAAGATTGCATACTACAAGAATTAAAAGTCCTGAAGAAATTTAGTTTTTCCTTATGACGTCATAAATCTCAGAACTAAAGTTCCAAATATGATAAAATATATTTTTTTTGTCTGTGTATATGTTAAATTTTTGTTTTTGTGTAGATTAGTAATCTTGATTAAAAGCACCGGTTTTCAAAGTTGATTTTAAATTCTGTATGAAGTAATTTCGATTATTATATTGCTACTGATAAATAAAATTTGGGAATTAAATTAGAAAACGCCCAAAGCATGTATCATGTTTATTAAATTTAAAATTATTGAAGTTGTAATTTAATTAATTTAGGCCGGCTAGATGCAGCTGTTCGTCTCGCTTTTCGCTGTGTTTTAATGTAAAAATTTTTTTAACTTACGAAATTAACAGTTATGGGACATACTTTTAGTATCGTCTCCCTCTGTTATATTTTATCACTTAAATAAGCCAAACCTGGATTTGGGAGTCCGTTGCTCAACTCGTGTTCTTGTTACTGTGCTTCAGATGATCAGAAGTCTCTTTTTTTTCTATACGTTATGAGTTCATTTAAATGTCATATTTGTTTTTATTATACAAATACGATAAAAAAATGTAAGTTGTAGATGACAAGTCGGGTAAAAAAAATTACAAGACTCTGCATTTCATAAACTTTTGTAAACCCTATTTTTTTCTTTTTGTTTGCAGTTTTCGGTTCATAATGTTAGAAACCTCGCTTAGTATAATTATTCTCATCTTCTACTGTAACTCCATTAGGCATCTTTCCCATAATTCACCCCCCTAGGGTCATGTGTTCCAATACTACCTCATTCCCAATTTTTGATATGAATGGTTTACTTCTACTATTACATATCTAGACATTTCCCTAACTGTCCACACTCCAACTTCATCTTTTTTATAATGTTGGTCTCCTTAGAGCGGAAATTTCCTTCCATTTCACTTCTTTACAACCATGTTAGTAAGTAATTGTTTATTATATTTAACGCAGTTTTTGGTCTGGCGATAATCGGAAACGACACATAAAAGTGTTACACACTCGACGTTACATCTGTCGGGAGCAGATGAGATACATTCACGATCTACATCAGAGAGAAGTTCGAGTTGTTAAACTGAGAATTGTGCAACTAATTCATGACCAATATAAAATTTTATTGTTGAGAATCATTTTAGAAATTTCTCAATGGTGAAAAATTTGCTCAAACCAACAGCGGAGGGTCAGATTAATAGACAACGTTTTGAAACATGAGGGTTTTGTAAAATTAGCAATAGAGGGGAAGAGGGTAGGCCAAGGATGGAATACGTTAAGCAGAATATGGAGGGTGTGATGGCTATGTAGACGAGAAAAGACTTGAGCAGTATAGGTTAGCGTGAGAGGTTGCATCAGACCAGTATTAGGACAACAACAGAGACATAAAGAACACTCTTCATGATTCGAGCTCCATTGACAATGAATTTCATCCTTACAGATATTCACCCGATAACGTTATCCCAGAAGCGATCTTATTCCCAAGCAATCTCACGTTGACATATATTCCAAATTTGGAGGGATGCGTGGTCCGTTTATCGATTCTCCAGCAGTCTTAAACCACGGTCTTCGTCACTATGACGTCATTAACATCAAAGTGTAAAATGGTATGCACTACTAAATTCATAAAAATTATTATTTGTTAATTTGTACGGAGCAATCATAAAAATATCACAATAATTCTATGAGCTATTTTCTGTCTTTGGAACTTGTAGAAAGTTCCAGTGAAAGTTTGGTTTAGAATATCGTCCGGTGAGGAGAATCTTAAAGGTTAGCGGAGTCAGCGCGTAGGCGTCTTTCCAGTCTTTTTATTGGTGGATCGAGGACACAATACGTCAGGTTGGTGGCCGAGTGGTCTAAGGCTCCAGATTTAAGTCCGTGGGTTTGAACTCCATACCCGACATTCCTTTTAAAAATTAATGCCTTTGAACAAAATAATAATCCACATTCGGTATTAATGAATTCAATCAGTCAGGTTGGCCTTTCGGTCTAAGAATTAAAGCTCTGGTTCTATTGAGGGAGCTTGGGTTCGATCCCCATACCTGACATTAATTTTAAAAATCAGTACCTTTCAACAACATAATAATCCCATTCGCGGTTTATGAAATCAATACGTTATGTTGGCCGATCGCTATAAGGCCCCCTATTTTAAGCCTTGGTTCCCTTTGAGGGTTCGTGGAATTAAGTGGATTTTTTTTCCAAATAGCATTAGGAATTACATCTTTCATTGACGTCATTTGAAGATCTTCATGAATCGTTTCATTAAAATTTCCCTTAGGAATTTTTATCTGCTACCTTGCAGTATTTCAATTTTGAACTTCGGAGCGTAACCCATTAATTCAATCCATATATCCAAGTGGGACTGATTGCAGTTTTGTATACTAAGAATTTGTTTCCTACTGTGATTTTAGACCAATCTCCTACGAGCAAGTAAAGATCATTAACTTTTCGATCAATTTCTTTCCCTTTCTTTATAATATGTGTCCTCCAGATTCACATTTTTTTCTCTATTTACTCCATTTATTTCTCATAACTACTCAAACCTGCTTAATTGGTTTTGTAGCTTCCTCCTTCATTACTCACGGTGAATTTTACAAATCAGTGCCTTTGATTTCCAAAGGTAAAGCTAGCCAAAACTGTAATACCAGTGACTACCATAATGTCTAGGGATGTTGACTGACCTAAATTACATATTAGTAATATCTGTAGCTCGGAAAATCACACCGGTTTGGAAAAGCTTGGTCAACTGTTATAAAAATTATAGGAAAATAATATTTATGGAAAGAACTCAAAGGAAAATGATAAATATTATAACGACAGTCGATCGCGTCTCGTTCCGTTGCGGAAAACTCTATTGTAGTTGTGTACATGTTTTCTAAATTATTAGGGAGTTACTTTATTTTATTTAAATTAAATTAAATTTTCCGGTCTCCGGAACCTGTGAAACTCAACGTAGTCCTGGCACAACGAGCCGAACAAGTAACCATTTAAGGGAACGCCTGTAAAAAGGGAATAGAACAGCTGGTCAGTTGTGTATTGTATTTATTTTGGGGCATAGGCTTCAATCTCTGAACTTTACCCCAGAAAAGTTCAGTTACCTGGCGCGTGAGGTTTCAGGACTTTGAAGAAAGACATTTGAACCCCGTATTTGGGACTCGGGAAATGTAAGACTAATTGCTATTGGCTCTAGTCTTGGGTAATTCGAATCTAGAAGGGAGATCCGAGGTTTCGAGGTAGGTTAAAAATATCGAGGAAGCCTGTTATTGTTGAGAGGTTGTTAATAATATTTCAGACAGAGCAGTTGTTGGCAAGAGGCGGATAAGATTTGATAAGTGACTATGGCAGCCGAGACTTCGACGACGATCCGCTGCAGTTGTCAAAGGACATCGCCACTCTTCAGGTCTCCACAAGTCAACACCGCAGGTCCGGATAAATAACTTCAAAGAGTTCCTGGGCGTCCTTGGTAACGTACTAAAGAACCTATAAATATTCCAAAGCCGTCAAGTAAATACTAGTGGTCATCGCCACCGACAATTAGTGTTTCCAATATAAAGACCGAAGGTATTTATGCTCACTATCTCCTGAGAAAAATAATGAACTTTTCGTCTGTAATTACTTAATTTTAATTTTAAATTCATTAACTTAAATGTGTATTTTTTAAGAAGCTCTAAGATATGATATTGTTTCTTATTTTTGTTAAATAAATTATAACATTTTTAAATTCATTATTATTTATTCACTCTTCTCTATTATTTTAAAGTAGAATCAAAACCCGCATTGAAAACATTACACTATATTTTGGGGAAAAACAACTTTCTGGCTTCCCATTTCGGGAATCCAAATCCCCCAGGATACCAAAATGTTTCTGTCGGGATTTCGTATCAAAAAACCATTCTTTTACAGGAGTATTCTCTACATGCTTTTTCCATATTTCCGAAGGTCAACGCCGGGTTCCGGACGGGAATCCCAAGGGTGCGTGATGCTGGCGGGGGAGCTGAAGGACCTGCTCTACACGATAACGCACGAACTCAACAAGCATCTCACACTTGGTTGCTGCAATGCTTCTGCAATGTATCGACAAAAATAAAAATATTTATCATATATTATCTTCATTTTTACTGGCGGAAACGCTTTAATGTCCTAACATAAACCGGTTCCACTATCACAACCATCTCAGCAATAAATTAATTCGTATTCCTCTACTCACCTATGTAACAGTAGTATATATATACTTAATTTAATAAGGGTTTATTTATTACTCGTCTAACTTGGCCCCTTTTTATTTTAGATCTTCAAACTCCCGCTTTTACAATTCTCCATGCAACTGCGACTTAAAAACATTTATCCACTTCGATAATTGTCGTTTGCACCACCAATTTCAGAAACTTAACGTAATTTTCACAGTCCACTAATTTCACAATTTTGTCGGCACAGTACTATTTTGAAAATGTAAAAAAAAAATTAGAAATAAATTGATTTGTGTAATTACATAATTTAGTACTATTTATTTCTAATCCGTTAATTTTTCACCAATATATTCCTGAACAGTCGATGAGTATATCTTTCTTCACAATGTGCCTTCCCAGTCTAACATCCTTTGTTACTCCATTATTTCCCATACTATTTACCATCTCCTTAGTTTCCCCTTTATTAATCCTCACGTTGAACTCTTCCCTTCAGGATAACCTTCATGCCATTTATTATGCATGTATCTCTCTCTCTCTCTCTCTCTATATATATATATATATATATATATATAGCAGGATTCCTTATCCTTAAACCATAGCCCGGGGGCCCTAGTCAACCCTTGGCTACCTTGCTCTACCTTCCGCATCCCCCCTTTTCAATTCCCTTCCTATGCTATTAAAGGGGAGTTGCCTGTTTCAGGATCACCCTCATGTAGCCTGTTAACCAAAGAAAAAAATTATCTTCTTCAAAATGACTTCCCAATCTAACATCCTTTGTTACTCCATATACTATATACCATATAAATATATATATATATATATATATATATATATATATATATAGAGAGAGAGAGAGAGAGAGAGAGAGGTGATAGTATATAGTATGGAAAATAATGGAGTAACAAAGGAAGTTAGATTGGGAAGGGAGTGTAAGATAGCACAGGTGAAGAAGTCTTTCGAAAAAAGAAAAGAGTAATTTACTTACGACTAATATAAGTATGAATATTAGAAAATCGTAATTAAAAACGTTTGTATGGAGTGGGACGTTAAATGGGTACGGAACGTGGACAATAGGAGTTGCAGACATAAAAGCAATAGAAGAATTCGAAATGTGGTGCTATAAGCCAATGCTGAAAATAAGATTGGTTGATAGGGTAACTAACCAGGAAGTTCTAAGCACAATAGGAGAAGAAAGAACAACGTGGAGTACTATGACCTAGAGAAGGTAGAGATTAGGCGGTCACGTTTAATGAAGGATGGAATATGATAATCAGGGAGGATGAGGGATGCGGTAGCTATGTAGAAATGAAAAGGCTTGCACAGAATAGTTTAACTTGTAGAGATGTATCATACCAGCCTTAGGAGGCAAGGAAACAAATAATTCCATATATAATTTTTAAGGGTCCAAACTGACAGGAAATGCCCTAAAATTGAACCACAAGTTTCCGTAACATCACATCCGCTCCGCACCACTTGTCCCAGGTTAAAACCGTTATTTTAATTTAAACAAACAATTAGTTGTTAAAAATAATAAAAACAAACAATCACCTTCTCGCGAATAATTTACAATAAAAGCTCAAAGTTAGCCCTTGTTCATTTTCGACTGACGTCTTGTGAACCAAGTCTTTCACGGGACAAGTGCTGTGGAGCCGATGTGAGGTCATGATATCATTTTATTTCAATCAAATTTAAGAAAATTATACATTAATCGAGGGTATAGTGAATCATTATACAGGTCTGCGACGAAACGTTTTCTGTATATTAAGGTGCTAAGTACGGAAAAAAAAGGCCTGATTTTTTTTTTCAATGCATAAGATTTCGCCTCAAAACAAGATTTCATAGATTAAAAAGCACGAAATTCATCAATTTTAATTGTCTCATCGTAAAGAAGTTTGACACCACAATGGCAACAAATAAGTCTATATACCGGTTGCACACTCAATTAATTAAAAAAAATAAGTAAGACACTTTATTTTTGGTGTTAGAAAAACTTAATTCCAAGGAATTTGAGTGGACCATCTTCGGGTACCATTAAAGTCATTTCTGTGAATTGTATAGTCGTGCCAATGCTCAGCACTACATCGAGAAAGAGATGCCAAGGTAGGAGAAGACAAAGAGTATCTTAAATAGAGAGGAAATGCCTACAGGCGGCAGCGTGACGGTCATCCCCACTCCTGTAGGTGTAACTCGCTCATGGCCCATAAGAGCCCATGTAAAAAGTCCTTCTTAAAGCAGCAAAAGACAAATTGAAGTGGATTATTTATTTGCACCATATCTTAGTATTTTCAAATATATATAAGGCACAAATATTAATTCAAATTGGAATACTAAAAGTATTGAGCATGTATTCAGAGGTAGATAAGAAGTTACATCAGCATATTTCTCAATAAAATGTTAAAAATATATAATTTTTTATTCGCAAATGTTGGAGGAGAATGAAAATTATTTTTTCTTGGGTCTAAATTCTGATAATAAGGTATTTTCTATTTAAAATACTCTTTGGGAGAAGAAAGCGTCCAGAAAGTGTTTCTACCCCCACTCTAAATCTAACTTGGAGCGATGAAGCAGAGTATCAAGGCATTACCAAACGATGACGATACGTTTAGGTAACTTACCACAAAGTTTCCTGTAGATATTATAAAGGCATTTATATTTTTATATCATTAAAATAAATGAGAAAATTTTGTGTGATATACATTATTATTTAAAAGTATACTATTTTGATACATGTATTTCTGGTTTACATAGATTTTCATTTTTCCTTTGGGAAAAAACAATACGTAATGGAAGGAATATCATGAAATTTTTAATTCAGCACATCAAAAAATTTAGATAACACCAAAACGATACATAAAAAGTAAGCAAGTGTCATTTTTAATGTCTGTGTGTTAAAAACAGAAAGAGGCTGGGAGAAAAGGACCTGGCAGGAGTTAAAAATGTTCCGCCATATTGGTTCTCAGTATTTGGATGGTATTAGGCTATAGAAAGGCCCGAGCTTAGGAGCAACGAGGCAATTAAAAGCTTTTACGGAAGCATGTAGTTATTTGACGTGCTATTATAGGGAAATGGTCCGTATCTTTCGAATTTTTATTTAAATAAATTATTGAGAACAGAGTTTCTGGCATTACAATAGAACATTCCAGTATTTGTCTTAATATTTCATAAAGGCATCATTCAAACAGCGTGTTAAGATACAATCGTCCTTCAACCAATTTTACCAACATAGAAATCGTATTCCGTATTTCACGACTGACCAGCAATTTGCATGTATATAAATTGAGTTTCAAACTAATCACAGACGACGGGCTGAGTGTGTCCTGAGAATATTGGAGGAGGCGGACGTGTTTAAAGATGGTAATTAAAACAGAAAGCGGAACACGATGCAATACTCATGCAAATTTAGCGCAACAAAACCGCTTATTAAGTGCATGTGTGTTGGAAATTGACGAGCATGGAAAAGTAGAATCAAAGAAAAGGTTACGTTTTATTTTCCTTTCCTTAAACCCAAGAGTGAGGTCACGTACATATATTTCAAACAAATTCCCACTGAACTTAGGGTCCGTTTTAAAATAATTTTACTATTGTTTGTTTTAAAAGTGTGCCTTATCTGGAATATAAAGAATACTGCTGACTCTCAGCTTCGTTATCTCTGGCTACATTAAATCTTTTAGATCTTGCCATCATCATTCTCCTTTTTTTCTCTGGCCAATCAGTTATACGAACTGAAATAAAACTTTTTTTAGGACCACCACAAATAAATATTAAGACACTTAAAAATCACAACTCTCTGAAACCAAAGCAGTCATTTAAACTAACAACAATTTTACACCGTTCACACATTTCGGTTTCTAAGGAACAATTTATAAATTTCTTTTTCTGTATAGAATCTTATACTAAGTTGTCCAAGTACACTCACTTAACCATTGTATTGATTTTGAAAACGCTATTATTTTTGACACGGAATCATATTTTCTAACAAGTTAAATTTCTGAAATGTTGTATGTTAGAAAACATTCAGAAAATATTAATTTTTCTGAATATGTTGTATGATGATTTATGTAAATTCCTCTGGTCTTTTATTGATTAAATCTCTGATTTTGTATCTCATGTTTAAATTCTTAATGCTATAGCAGTTCGAATAAAACGCTAAGCATACATCAAAACATTCAAAATTTCAGGTATTTTTTTTCTAAATTTTATGTTTGACTGTTTTATTTCTCATTATAATTATTATTCCATTTACAGACGTTAATATCAGACAAATTAATACTAATAAAACTTAATACTAATAAAATCTAGAACTTCCTGCTTTTTCAATCCTTACAATATATCTTTATGTATGCGTGCGTGTTTGCGTATAACGGGATACGAATTGAAGAACCATGATAATACAAATTTAAAGCGTAGATGAATATTTGTTCATTTATAAAATATGTGTCATATTTTTAAAATATTCAACTACTACATTTTTTGGCAACGAATTCAATAAAGATAGAACATCTAAAGACATTAAAATGTGGTCACATGGTAAATATAACCTGTCTAATTCATTAAATAAATTAAAATTAATTATTAACAGTAAAATGAGCATCATTTGACCCTTTTCTAAAAGAAATTGTAAATAAATTTGTAAATGTTATGTAAAGGACTATTTATGGATGAATCTATTAAACTGTATGATATAGAATCTCTGGAAGGTCATAAGTTATAGAAATATTGGCTGAAGTAATAATAAAGTTAAATATTGTTACTTAAGTAAAATTTTTATTTCCAACATGTCAATTTTTTATTGCAATATTGTTACAACTTATATTATCATTTTGAAAATATTATATAACAAACTATTTGAAAAATAATTATTTCAGTCAAATACACGGATATTACTGAAAATCAATGTGTGTAAATAATTTAGTATTAAAATGACTCTATTCTTCATTTTTTCAAGTTCCAAAATATAAAAGTAAACCCTTTTTTATATTTACAGTCTTTATTTAACAACAATTTTTGGAGCTTTCGGCTAATGGTAATTATTATTAAAATGAAAGAATATAAGATTAGGACTTCTCGCTTTTAACTAAAAGAGGAATATTTTTCAAAGAAGTTAGCGGAATAATCTTTAACGTAAAGAAAGTTGAATGAGAATAGATAAAATTGTTTTAGATGGTAAAAATTGTAAATTTACAAGTACACAAATAAGTGATGAGATAAATAATAATTTAATATAAGTTGAAAAGTGCGAATGAACTTATTAGGAATTTATACGGTTTTTTTTCATATTTGAGGTAAGCAATTACATGGACGCATCTACTTTAGATTGTGAAATTTCTTATATAACACTGACTTAAGATTCAAAATAATATCTTCGTAATAAAATTATGTAGATGAATTTGGTGTAAATAACTAAAGCTCCAAACCTTGTGGTTAAATAAAGACTGTAATGCGTTTTCTTTTCTTTTTTGAAGCTTGAATCATGTGTTTATATGTAATCTTTATAACCAAGATTTAAATTAGAAAATTTTAATTTATGATGTCCACAAAATCTTACAATAAGGGAATTTTCAGGCAGTACTTACCAAAATAATATTCTTTCCTAAGTGCAGTTTAACGACGTGCATTACATTTTATATGGACTCGTCCGTCCTTAAAGTGGGAGTGTTATAATTAGGCTTGAAACTTATTATAAATTGGGACGACGCTATTGGCTCAAAGAACTCGCAAATTGGCAGGCAGCTCTAATAACGAAACTGGAGGCAGAGCAACTGAGCCAATATCACTTTAATTGGCTTTCCTCCTCGGATGAGATGAAGTTCGCTGCTGCTGGACCAACACAAAAGAGTCGTTCGTTCCTTTCCCCTCTCCTCCCACGCCATGATCTGACACTACTTTGGCCAACTTCACATTCGCTCGGCGAAACGTCACAAAGCATCATACCTCTAGACAATTCCCTCGGAAAGTAATTTCTTTTCCCTGGCACAAGGTTAGAGGGCGAAACAGCAACGTACATGACGTTCGATTCATTCGTGGAACAGAAGAATATTTATTTCTAACCAAAACATAAGCAGGAGAAAAAGGAGGAATAAAATGAAGAAAATAATTAATTTTTTATATATTAACCCGCGCAGAATTTTGGAGATGTGTAAGCCAAAATTAAAAATAGCAATAAGGAAACAAATACTACAGCATCGCTAATAATAATCAACAAAACGCACAAATCTGAATCAAAATACATTTCAAAATATTATCATTTTATAATTATTAAATCTATAATTTATAAATACTTCATACTTATTTAATAAGTAGTTTAATAGCAGTTGAAAACTCATGTCCTTACAAACGACGTTCGCTAATTAATGCGAATAAAAAACAAATATAACAACGTACGTACAAACGTACATGACAGATATTAACATAATATAAACCATAAGATAATTTTTAAGTATACATAGATTTAGTTTTTCTTGACATTGTCAGGGCAGTGCATGCTTTTATCATCGCCTTCATTACTGTCATTGATAATATCATTTCTATAAATATATATATATATATTAATATTTTACACAGACAACTTTTCCACGTAGCGCAGTTTAGCGGCATTTATTATACAATAAAATCAATGAAGTGCTATATTATTTTCTAAATAAAATTTTATTATGGTGCAGTGAAGTGAATCCGAGTGGCTCTTAACTTCCCTTTTTTCTTTTCAGGTCAAATTTTCCTCAGACAGCACAAAATATTTTCTTAATGAAAATTGTAATTTATGGTATTTGCATTCTATTGCACTTACTTTGTACACCCAATAGCAGCTAAGTAATAATGGCTGTTCATTGCTTTCCGGTCTCTTACTTTTATTAACCCGGTACTGAATTTAATTAAAAAATATTCTCTTGGTCAACAGAATTAACCGTCATGGAGAGCGTATTTTTTTTAAGTTTTACCTTTCCATATAAGCAACATGATGACTCACAAAATTTTAACGGTCAATAAATTTTCTTCTACAATAAATAATAAAAGAGCCGATAATTTCCCTGTGTTTTTGAAAGAGTTAAAAATCTCCGGTATCTTAATAGAGTTAATATTGCCCAAGGGGTCAAGAATATACGCGGTAAAAATTTACTCCCTGTACCTCAAGAAGGTAAAACTTTCCTCAGTTCAACCACGCCCCTAGATTCACGTCTTCCAATCACAAAGCCGTTCTGAAGAGCAACAAATTTAGCGACGAGAAAATTTTATTTAAAACTCGTTGCGCGCGTAGAAGTATGAAATATGATTCAATGTAGAAAAATAACGAAACCAACAACTTATCAAGAAATTAATTACGTGTAATGTCCTTATTTGTTAGGATTTCTCGCTTTGAACTAATTCACCAGTATTTACAATTGTCAATAAATCCATTAAATAAAAATTATTAACAAATATTAATTCCTGTCCTTTAAACAACCTTTGATATTTAATGAAGTTAACAGTGTAGGACATAATTTCTTAAATGTAGGAGTACTTGAAGTATGTCATGTTAAAAGACGATTCTAAATAAAACGGGAAAGTTATCAATTTGAAAAACGTTATTAGCGGTTTTCCATCATCCTTCTGTATTTTCATGGAGCTCATTTTAACTATGGCGGATTCCTTTGTATGTCTTAATGACGTTAATCTTACTGACATATTCACATATTTAAACTAGAAATCCTTCTAGGATTATGATAGGGGTTTATCGCAGCTTAAACTCCCGCCACAACACCCACAATTTTTTCTATTCATGATTTAAAATTTATTTTAAGATTATACAGACATACAATCAAACATATACGTTTTAGTACTTCTTAATGTCGACGGATAGATATAGCCGAAAAAATTAATTATAATCTTTTTTATCAAAATTTAAAAAGACTGTAGCTATTAAAAAAGAAATGGTTAAATACACATGTTTAACTTTATTCTTTAATACTCCATTCAACATATTTGCCTATATCACTGCCCTCATTTTCATCAATAATAAATTTACCCGCAACTTAATTTGCGCAGCACCGATCCTATCTTTCTCGATCATATTTATTTTCTCGTTAACTCCTTTTCGTCTTTAACCTCGCAGTAATTGATTATTTTTTCTCTTAGACATGACTAAAATTCACAATTTGATTTCTTTACCTATGAATATACCGTTTCCAAAATCAACTCTACAATCAACCGAAAATATTACAATTGAAATTGAATCGAAGCTTCTTTATCAGTAAATTAAATCAGCAGTTGAGAATTAAAAGGGCAAGAACTCGTAACAAGTCTAATGAAACTAAGCTGTCAGTCCCTGAGAATTTGCTACTGCAGCCGGCTTTGGCGCGGTATGTTTTTTCATGACATCAGTAATACAAATCTTTATATTCACATCTTCTGAACCCTACGAGATATCGAAATGAAACACCGACGACAGTTTAAGTTAAAATTCATGTTTTAATCTCTAAAATTTTCATCGAAATCCGTTGAACCGTTTAGAAGCAAATTCGATACCAACATTCACACTGACAGACAAAAATTTTTAAATAGTCATTAATAATTAGGTATCGTATAATTAGCTGTTTTCACTTAAATTTTGTTATTTATTATGAAATTACAGACGGACACTTTATTTTATTTATTTGTTTAGATATATAGCGTCAGAAATATTTACTTTCGGCCTGTAGTGTTCTGAAACTTCAAATTAAAAACGATTGTTAATAATATTACAATTAGATAACCACTTTAGATTAAAAAATAGCGCTTTTAAGAGAGTAGAATTAAATCCGTATGCGAATATATACATTAGGGAATAAATCTCCCCATAAGTTTTATCAATTACATCACTTCACTACTTTTTTCATTAGCCGATCTTAATTCTTATAAATGTAAATATCTTTTATAAATTCTCACATAAAATTATGATTCTTAGAGTGTTATGTTTTCAGTTGTTCTGAAAGTTTTGTACGCAATGTATGCAATTTTTTTTGTTTCTCCAGATATAATGTATCCCTAATTTTTTAATTTTTACAATATTCGTATAGGATCTTTCGCAAAATCTAAATACATCGTAATTTTATTTATTCAATTTGGGTCTTATCTTATTCTGGCCACTTGAATAGTGGTAATTTAAAATATAACTTGACGCAGAAGAATAATTTGATGTAATAGAGGAAAAACTAACACGTTTATTAAAAGGTTTTAGTTTCCAACCGTCATGTGCATACCAGAAAATAGGATTTTCATGGTATAGGATGAAATTTTGCCTTCTGATTGATTATGGATATAAAATTTTCTATTCAATTATTACGTATATTACAAAAGTGAAACCTTCAATTGCTCATTATGTATTCGTGAAAGGCTATTTACAATTCAGAGGCATTATTCATGTGCACGATTCGGCACCACTGCAAAAACTAAATAAAAAAAAAAGCTTTCCCCCCTTTGAACAACGTCCAATCATGCGCGGAAAGTGTCGCTCCTGATCAAATTACTCGTCATTTGATCAAGCCGATCCCATCAGCTGCACAAAGGGATAGAAGAGGCCTAATTCGTGTTCTCTCAAATTACCAGGGCACAAGATCGCTAAATCAATTTACTGGGCGCGAAAGAACAGGCGCCCTTTTATATTCTATGTCCACCTCCCAAAAAAAAGGGGGGGGAGGAAGGGTTCGCGTTAAAAAGCAGAAAATGACTCGGTAATGGAACCGGGTTTGACTTCTTCACTTCCACGTTATATTTGCTATTCCCATTTAAGAAAAAAAATGGAGTAGTGTTTTCAACTGCTCGGTTTTACTAAAATTGTCCTGGGAATTGCTGGGATGGAAGAAGCCTTACGTGGATGTCGTTGCATAACGCAGGTGTTGCTATTTTCGGAGTCTAGATGAAAAGTCAGGCAACAAGGCAAAGCAATTCTGGCTATTTGAGGTACCTCACTATAAAAGGCCTTAACAACTCATAAAATAATAAATAGATGGCCAATAAACATTTAGAATGAAATTTTACAACGCTTTTAAAAATAACTCACCTTTCCCGTGTTTAAAATCCCTAAAACTTTGATCGTCAAACTTGATATACGAATAACAAACTTTTGATGTTAAGCAATAAAGCGTATAGTTCTCTAACCTTAAACACAATAGACTAACAATTAATTTAAGGAGAATATTAATGTATTTTTGTTGTAACCGATTTAATTTGTTATTTCCATATAATTTAAATCTGATTTATTCAGGGATTCAAATTAAATATTTAAAATGTAGTATTTTCCTAGAGTTAGAAAGGATACATAATAATGAATATTTTGAATTAATTAAACAACAAATAAACGGTAGTATGTTTATTATTACATACTTAACGACTTTAAAACGCATAATTTAAAACTTACTGGCGCAAAAAAATTCTTTGACGCTGCTTAAACAAATATTATGAATAGTTTAAAAGTATAAATATAATAAATAAGTAAATAAATCGGTTTGTAAAAACAATTTAATTTAAAAATTACATTTAATTAAACTACACAAGACAGATATAAATACCATGTTTTAACTTTAATTTACAATAATCAGCCTCATTTTTTAAAAATTATATGCTGAAAGGAAGTTTCAAAATATCAAAAATGCTACAAAAGAATTCCATATCAAAAAAATTAGGTTGAATTAAATGAAAGGCAAATGAAAAATTTGTCAAAAGATAATATATTAATAACAATTTGACAGCAATTGTGAGAAATATTAAATTTTAAACGTGAACATATCTGATTTCAATTAAAACGGAACGAAATATTTCATGTTACTTGAACTTAATCGGTTACAACAAAAATATATTACTAATACACTTAAATTAACTGATTCATACTGATAACAATATATAATATTTTATTGGGATATATTACTAATACACTTAAATTAACTGATTCATACTGATAATATATAATATTTTATTGGGATATATTTGTTTCGTCGCTTAATTTTTGTACATTCATCAAATTTAAAATTATTATTCTTTAGGTTAACATTTTGGAATTACACTGCTTCTACGATCTTGAATAAATGTTTTCAATGCTCGTAATTTTTCCCAATAATACTTCAATTATATTTAAACCCGTCTAGTTATGAATAACATTATTTTAATCAAAATTTGGGTTTGTTAAAGTGTTATAACGAAATTAAAATTATTCAAATATAATTAGTTAACACGGCTGTCCGTTTTTCTATCGGATGTATTGTAGATAACGGAGCGTTATGTAAGTAGCCAATTGTTTAGCTTATTAATTTAGGCAATAAATATATAGCCTAATGTGGTTCCTAAGCTGTGACGAAACGTTATATTTTTTTCTTGATTGAATGAGATGTAATTCTCGAATTTAAATATATTAAGTATTCATGATTTTCACATAGTATAGGCTGATTTATGTATTTTATAAATTGATTCATCAAAGGACGTCAAGATACAAATTTCTGTTATTAAGGAGTTATAGTTTCTTTGTCTCTTTGCTTAGTTTCCTAATTTTACTTGAATAAAAATTTAGGGACAGAAAGGTAATTTGTGTCAGTAAATAAAGCGACAAATTGACGTAGAAAAAATACGTTTTTTTAGGAGGTGTTTGGACTTTCATCACTTTATGTTTCCTTCACTAGGGCGCACTGAGAAAACTTGTCGGATAAAAATTGATTTTGTGAGTGGTGAATTTGATGCTAAAATGATATGTAGGAAATTTGACCATATTTATCATTACAAAATTTAACTCTTATCCAATTTTTATTCAGTCATTATCATTCTGGCAGTCAGATGGAGGCAAGTCCTTCAACTGGAAGGTTCCAGAATATAGGAAATAAAATGGCGATCTGATGAGGTGTTTGTACTAAGCTCTCGTTTTATAAAAAAAAACTATTAGGTAAGAAATCAATCTTTGAATGACTGCATAAAAATTGCTTTATTCACAACCATAAAATTGCATTCCGCTGGAAGTTTGCACATTAATGTAACAAAGCTCAGTATCCTGTTTTTTTCCGCTCTAACTGTCGAAAACCGGCTAAAATCTTTCTCGATTGTTTTTACAGTATGAAGCTCGGAAACCTTTATAACAGTTCAAAAAACGGTTTAACGTGACTGACGCGCAACGTCCTGGCCGGCCATTTCCGCGTCAACTCCTTCCATTGACGACATTATTCGTGAATTAGTTAATTTAGTTACTATTGCAGATATAGCAAAAGAAGTGTTGGCACAGTTCAGAACTTCGTCAGTAACAATCTCCAAGTCCTACGACTGGACTGCAAAGTCCTGGAAAATATCAATCAGGGTTTTATCCTGTCGGGAAAACGTTAATTGAGATACTGGCATTTCGAGAAAATGTTAATCGGAATGATATCCTTTTCTGGAAAAGTAAATCGAGGCAAACGTCACTATGGATATTATCGTCGGCCATGTAAATTATTTAATTAAGAAAGAAATAGAATGCTTTGATATTGGCACATGACATTATGTAACGAAGAACCTGTAATAACCCGCGCTAATATAATGATTAATTAGGCTAACTCAGTGAAGACTAAAAGTCTTAAGGTCTTTGAATAAATAATATTTCTTCTAAAACTAATTTTTCTCTCAGGCGTCAAACATCGATCTTCTCAGTCTCGAAAAAATTAAATTTTAACATAAAATATTTTAGACACGTCGTCTGAAGATCCGCTTGTATGAAATAATATTCAGACTGTGACTGCATAGTATTTATTGCAATATCTTCCTTGAAATTGAATTACATTTATTTAAGCTTCCCACCAAGATCAAATCATCCAAGCCAGCCAGTGTTGCCACCTTGTCGCATCCAGAGGCAATTTTCTCTTCGTTCCAGTGAATATTTTCTTACAACACCCAAAACCCAGTAGATTATTTAATTAAGACAGAAATACAGCGTGAAATGCGTTAGTCTTTGGTAATGACACAACGTGACGAAGAATTGTACCACCAGATCATGGAAACCGGATGACGGATGATACGACGTTTCAGTCGACGGACAAACGAATTGCACGAAGTGTGAAATGGAAGGCCCCTAAACGCGATTTTTTTCCCTTTTGTGACGCTTTTAGCGGAGAAGGGGCAGAATTTTCACGCAAAAGGCTGAGGCTTTAAAAGCAAAGCGATTAAACAATACATTAGCGTCAAGAGCAAGACGCGGAGCTTCCTCCATCGACGACGGAAATGTCAATCTCGCGACGCCTAATCACGAGCTCACGTTTCGCCGCTCCATCGGATTACTCGTCGTTATTCTATTACCTTGCCACCACGTCAAACTTTTCATTTACCTCGTTTACCGTCGTCTGGAAAATTCCGAGCTGCCGCAAGTAATTGGGTAGGGGGGAGGAGGGGGGGAGGGGGGGAATACAGCGGCACAAATTGAAGACTTTCATTCTTTTTTTAGAAAATGTTCTATCTGTATTTCTAAGAGATCGTGTACAATACCAGCAAAACTACCTTTAAATAAAAAATTTACACAAAGCTGGGCGGAGGTTTGATGATCTTTCTCACAAAGATTAAAATATTGCTCCGGTTTTCATTCAACAAGTGTATAACAATTACGAAAGTTCATATATCTTCTTGCTACCATCCAGTTATTTTATTATTCCAGAAATCATTAATCACTATAACTCTAATAGTCTTTCTTCTGAAAAAGAAATTAGTCAGTAATTTAGTTTTCAAAGACGGAGTATATGTTGACCATAAAAAGAATTCGTTTCCCAGTAAGCGATGTTTATGTGCAAATACTCCGAAAATAAGTCGTGATGGGAATGATAATTGTAAGTTACGTAAAGGTAATTTTTTTTTGTAGTGAAACGGAAATCGTTGCAACATCTAGACCAAACGTTTGAAGGAAATAATACGCAATATATTTCTGGATGGTTAATATTGACACCGCAGAGATTTTACAAATGCGTGGAAGGGATAATAATAATATTATTATATTAACAAAATGGAAAATGGTGCTGTGCGTCAGTCACGGTCACGGCTAGTTGGATGTGACGAAAATCGGCAGGGGAAGTCAGGGCGGAACGGAATAGCAAGGGTAGAACGGGATACCCTTTATTTTACTGGATAGTGCTGGAGGTTATTAAATAGGGGTGAAACATTATAACTGATCACGGAAGATGTCGTGGCAGCCCATATTGGCTAAGTTCTGACTCCCCCTTGTTTTTTTGGCGTCTTACATCATTGACTTTATCATTTTTACAGCATTTCGGCAGAAGGTAATTCATAAACTCCTTGCTTTTAACTCTTTAATGGTATATATTCGTCTAATATGTGTTTTTATAAAGTTTAAATCTTCTCGGTGAGAAATCTTAAACTCAGGAGAAATTTTAATGTCTTCCTCTACAAAAAGGAAACCCTGACAGACTCAACTTATAAGAATTATTTACAGGACACTATGTCTAAAAAGAATGGATTAAGAAAGAAAATGAACGGGAAAAAAGGTAAAAATGTCAGAAAAGACTGTGCAGATGCAAAAAAGAAATCTTTTGCGAAAGGAAAAATCGATGAGCAATCAACAGTATGATAAATAAATATCAGAAATAAAACACAAAAGCTGTTAAATTTTTTAAAAATTTAATTTACTTTTATAGCAGAAGAGGAAATTTATAAGTTTCTTTTTAACAATTCATCAAAAATCTAAACTCATTGTTTTAAAATATATTAATATTTTATTGAGTAAGTAATAGACTAAACTAATCTTTTATACTTTTATGAAGTCATATTTATTTTTCCAGAATTTTACAAAAATTGGAAACCAATAAGATTCCCGTCCTACCTGACTTCTCCTAAGTCTGTTATGTTATTTGTTATTTTTACTTAACAGTAATTCCTTGTCGCGAATGTAATGTGCATAATGTAAATCTAAACGTAATAAACTGATCTTTTTCTGTGACCAATAGGATGGCAGTTTGTTGAGAGCTTCAGCTTGTGTCTGGATCTGCAAAAACAGAAAAAAGTTTTGTTAATGATCAGATGAGGACTTAAAAATGGATCACATACAGAAAAATACTTCAATATTTTTGTGATTCCACAGTTTATTAAGACGCTCGTTAATCCTGAATAAAAATATTCCAGCTCTGTATCTTATTAGATACTTAATTTTTTTAATCACTCTCTTCCAATATTAAAAATATTTTTCATAATTATTATAAATAATAGTACCTCACGGAAACAGTAAATTGAGTGAAAGTTCGAATTTATTAAATTCTTGTAACTAAATAAAATATTTAAAAAAACATACGGTCTAATTATTTCATCAAAAGATTTTTTGCAGACAATCTTGAAATAAAATGTTAATATTCTTCAATTTCTTATCCTTTATATTTTATTTACAAAACATCAAAATTAGATTTTTAAAATTAAGTAAGAAATAAATAATTCACTAGTGAAAGGCATATTAATAAATTTTTATAGTTTAACCTTTTTTAAAAAGCAATAAACACAAGCTTATGGACTTATTTAACGATCGAAAAATTCCTGAGAATTTTAAATGTTCGAATAGTTTAAATTTGACCAAACCATTAAAGACTAAACGCATTAAATAAGCATAACGTGATTTACAAAATTAATTATATAGACTGCAATACGTGTTATATGGGCCATTCTAAACGCTCTTGAACACACTCGAATTAATGATCAAAACCGTTTAGTAATTTAAATCTCACAATTATGCAGACATATTTATTTAAGTATCAATAATTTCTATTGGCAGAATGAAAAAATTTTTGATGCTGAATATGAGTACTATTTTAATGTGAAAAATTATACTTATTATTTGAACAAAATTTATGAGTGACATTAAAATTATTTTTTTCAATAAACGTAATTTTTTTCTAATATAATTTTAAATATAAAAAATACGCGCAACATGTTTGTGTATGTAAGTCATTTTGGCTGCAATGTAAAAAATTAGAAATTATCATAATTTTTAATTATGAATCGATACATCAAATAATAATTTATAGTATGCTTAATTTTGACACTATTGTCTTATAAGTACTAGGTTTATAAAATTTTGTTTTCATTAAATTGTAGATATACAGACCCGTACATTTTCACCTGTAGTGTTTCCAAAATGACACAATACGTTTTACCAGTTTTATTTTATTATTTTTGACCAATTTTTTATTTTTATAAAATATATATCCGACAAATTTGGCTGATTTATTCATTTCTTATTCAATGTAGTCAGATAAACATTTGCTAATTCCAAAAATGGATAATATTTCAATTTTCAGACCTCGGTATCAAGGTTTCAACTTTATGGCGGTCTTTTTCTATTTTTAAATTCTTTCCTTGCAGCACAGCTCTTCACTTCAACTTTTCCAGTTCAAGGAATTTATACAGTATTCATAATACAAAATGGTACGTCAAAGTGGAAACACCATAGCTGCTTCCGTAACGCTGCCTATGACGTCATTGGAATATTCACCTCACGTCGTAGTGTTCCTAAGCCCGTTTCCGCTAATTTCAATTGTAGAGTTAGAGCAGCGTCCATTTAGGGCACGAATATCCGATTATGGCTCTCAGAGGAGGAGGAAGGGTGACTGAATACGAGGGTGATGTAATGGAAATCGGTTAAAGTCCTTTCGTAAGTATCGAACGCGAGGACACTCAGCTCTGGAACAACTCCGAATAAAGCATCCAGCTTTATACTCCGCTCAAAGTTGGCAGCGAAACCTCGGCAGAACCGGGGTGGGAAAAAAAGGGCAATTGATCGACGTGGTTAGTAAAATCCTTTTTTTTTCTTTTAGTCAACTTAATATGATCCCAGTATTTACCACCCCCAAACGGATTATAAACTGTGAAAATATTGTGCAATCTTCTCGGGAGAGAGTAAAAACGTGTTGTCTTATTATTTTACAGCACTTGGTGTTCCTCTTAACTTCCAAAGCACCACAGTTTTTCACCTAGGAACTGCCACAGTAATATCAGTGTAAAACATTTCGCTGGTTATGCAGCAAAATCTAACGCGGGACTTGAGCCAGAAATTTCATCTACAAAAGTAGAAGTCTGAGATGATTTTGCATCATCGACTGGAGCGTTGGCAATCCACTGACAGCCTTCAAGGAATTTGACCCATCTGTAGAATTTCCACCAAGAATTACCGAGAAATGAGAACCAATGAAACACGACTCTTTTGAAGGTCAAAAGGAAACAATTCTAAAAAAGAAATTGTGTTTCATATGTAAACAATAAAAAAGTTTATCACCCTTCAATGTTCGATTTCCGAGCCATGATCTTTAAAAAAGTGATGTTTTTCCTCTTGCTGGTAATTGTCTTCACAGAAGATGTTCAAACTCTCCACCTCCTGCTCGAATACAGGCCTACAAACTCTTTAGTATGACTACAAACATTATAAAGAAAATAAATATTTATTTGACTAGAACGAGGATGTGTGATTTACCATCTTTGGCGGCACAGAGAGAGAGAGAGAAGAAAGAAATCATCGCTGATATATACCATATTTTAATTTCTATAAATTATTGCAGTCATTCATATTATTTAGCAATTACTTTTAAATAAACTTCTTATAAGCAGCTGTTGAATAAATTATTTTTGAAGGGTGCTCAATACAGCCTTGATAATAGAATGTAACGAAGTAAGGGCAACGGGGGTGTTAACATGCAGCCACGATTTCAGAAGTAACGCTTTAGAAGAGAGGCGTATTTCAGCTGGACGAGCATCGCGTCATTGTCAGAGGCAGCGAACACAAACCACGGGGGATTAGCGAGGCTGTTCTTTATTGAGAGGGTGGGTGAATCACACTGCAAAGAGCAGAGAGCAGAGAGCAGGGCCCACGAACAATGGCGCTGGTGCAACCACTGCTTAGTCCAGCCAAAAAATCAGCGCCCCTCAATACCAATTGAAACGTCTGGTGCGTTTGATTTAGCAGGGAACGACGCTGCTTCATAGATCTTCATCTGGATAACCTGTCGACATCAGCTCAGAGGGCCAAATTCATCACGCTAAATTCCTTTCATACCATAATTATGACACAGCCGTAGAAGTCACTTATAATTTTATGTACCTTCTACGTTTCTGCTACAGCTCTAACCGCATTGTGCGGAATTATTATACTTCAGGAATTAAAAAATCTCTTCGCTTCAATTCGATTACAGAATATATTTCTTGTTGTTTCCATTAGACCTCGGCTGAGGAAAAGTAACAGATAATTATAAGAAGAAAATAAAATAACCTAATTAAACAAAAATAATCTTTAAACAAATAACTAAAATAAACAGGATATAGTCTAAATATCATTTCAAACACTTCAGGAACACAAGAGATCACAAACACACAGTGAAGAGCACAGATACACACATAAGCGATGGTGATTTCACTTCTTGGAGTAGCACGAGGAGGAATCTGACCTTCCGTAGTAGCACCAGGCAATACATGAAACAAAAAAATCTTAACAGCGGAAAAAAATATACAGGAAGTCTTAAGGGTTTTCTACACTTTTTCAGGAGAGCGGAAAAAAATAAACAAGAAGTCTTAAAGTTTTAATACACTTTTCCAGTAACATTAATAAAATAACCTAATTAAACAAAAATAATCTTTAAACAAATAAATAAAATAAACAGGATATAGTCTAAATATTATTCCAAACACTACATGAACACAAGAGAGCAGAAACACACAGTGAAGAGCACAGATACACACATAAGCGATGGAGATTTCACTTCTTGGAGTAGCACGAGGAGGAATCTGACCTTCCGTAGGAGCACCAGGCAATACATGAAACAAAAAAATCTTAACAGCGTAAAAAAATATACAAGAAGTCTTAAGGGTTTTCTACACTTTTTCAGGAGAGCGGAAAAAAATAAACAAAAAGTTTTCCTACACTTTTCCAGGAACATTAATTCCAACTATTAGTGGAACGAACAATAAACTCCTGTAAAGAATAAAACGCGCCATTTAATACCCTGATTCACAAAACTTTAATGCCTATTAGTGTTATTAAACCTTTAAAGGGATGGCTGTTGCATAAATTAGTCGGTTTTCATTGTATGTTTATGTATTATATGAAGTATTAGTAAATTAATGGAAATATTAAATCGATTAAATTTACGTGCAATTACAGGCAAAGTTTTTATTTAATTGAACCGAAGTTTCGTCCTCGTCGGACATCCTCGGGTAATCTCGTTAATGTTAAATTTTGATTATCAAAAATAATAAGCCAAATGTACAGAAATCTAAACTTGACTCCCTATAAGGACAGCTTAAACCCGTACGTCGCTTCAGTTAAATAAAAAATTTGATAATGGCCGTAAATTTATTCGATTGAATAATTGTGAAAAACAGTCGTTAATTGATTTATTAATAAAAATATTTGTAGCCAAACAAGTCAGAAATAATTTTAGTAATAACATTACTTATTTATTTAGCAAAAAAGCTACTAATTTATTATGTACAAGCTTTTATAACATAAAATTAAGCGTCTAAACAAACTATTATTAAATTTACTAATTATATCACACTGGTTACATTCCCAAAACCCTTGGTCTAGATTGATTCAAATCTTATTTATGTGTATGAATTTATTTATATTAAATTTAACAATATAAAACTGACAATGAACGGGTTAATTTCATTCCTAAGTATTGGGATCTCTTCAGAAATTGCAAAAATATAAAAACAAGAAAAGGAAGAATAAAATTTAATAAAAAAGAAATAACTAATGTAAATGAGTTAGTGTCAAAAATATTTTTAAATTTAACAATTACGAGTGAAATTTAAATAAGATGATAACAATTTCGTACATAATTTGAATGGATAAACAATATATTTATTATCGGTTCAATGATTTTTATTCCAACACAAGATAAATTATTTTTTAGAATTATGTATCATTCTATTTAGAAAATATCTGAAATTACAAAAAAAAGATTTGTTAAACAACTCACTTAAAATCTGTTATTTCAATGATTCTTAAATTTTTATTTTACTTTCAAATTTAATCCTTAGTTTAAGCAATTTTTTCATTACTTTGAGATTATTAATTTTATTATTTGTACATTATTATTTTTAGTTTATTGATTTTTGCAACATATGAACAAATTCCTGTCCAAAAAGTTTCACGAATAAATTTATTAGAAAATATTAGTTAAACCCACAGATTTAATAACTTACATTATTAAAGTTTTAACACATCATGACCAACCACCAACATTTACACAATTATGAAATCCTATACCATATTCAACTTATTACTATCCATAATTTATCCAACATTATACAAAATTTGAAAGACTGTGTTAATAAAAACTAAATTCATAATTTACCAGGAAAAATGTCATTATTTACCATCCTTGTCAAAATCAAATGCGCCATAATTAGCAGAATTTGGGGACATATATCAAAGATTAGGATTCCACATAATTAATTAGCAGTCAAACCATACACATTTTGGACACCAATCATAATTTTGGCCGGGGAAAATTCCAAATTCCAAAATGGATACATAGTATATTTTAATCTGTCCACATATTTAATTTTTTTTAATTCAGAAGCGGAATAGAGTAGTTTAATATGCATAGGTAACATTGTGCCGTCACGGTGGTAGGACTTAACCCCTATGATGGACCAATATTTGTATACGTTGAACGCTTCATCTACCTCTGTATGTCTTAGGTACTCGTCGCGTTTCTCCCATATTAAATAACGATCACAGTGGCTGTCATAAAAATTATAGGCATAGTATTTAAAACCATTATACTTACTGCACTTAATAAAATCAACTCCAATCACGCTTGAGTTAACTCAGTTCCAAAACTCACAATAAAAATTAGTATTCTAACACACCTGCGACAATTGCTTACACTGAACGAACCAAACAACTACGATTAAGGTACATAACTATTTCCGTAACATTAATTTTTATTTACATTTCTTCCACAAAAGAAGCTAAATTTTTATAGTATAGTCATTTATATCTAAATAGCTTTATTTATTTCAAAATTTATTTCCTCAGTATGATCAATATATCCAAAGATGTCATTCGGAAGGAAATAATGATAATAGACATTACAAGAACATTCGGATATTATTCCGTGGATCTAAATATATACAAAAAATAATGAAGAGTAAAAAATTAAAATTTCAGCAAAAAGAAATACATTGCTGATAACGATAAAAATTATTTATCTCTGGCGTTTTTATATTTACGCATTTCATCAACCATTTTTATTATTTTTCGTGTTATCCATGCTTTCCTATTGGTCCAAGCTATTCTTCCTACATTTTCGTTGCTCTAGTCATTTCTTCCGTTTCTCTTCTATATTGTTTCTTTCTCCTTTCTCTATTGATCTACTCTTGATGTCTTCATTGAAACTATGAAGCATCTCCTGTCGTCTCAGTTTTCCTAATTTCCATGTTTTTGTTTTAATTCCAATCTTGAGGTTCTTCATTTTCAGCCTGCATTTCATAATCAGTAGTTAGCTTTATTTCCAAGGTGCTATAAAGCAATAAAAACTTAAATTTGGAACCTGACCAACTTTAGGCCACTGCGGTTCGAAATTTAAGGTTCTTAGAAAAATTCTGAGGACTCGAATTCGATTGGAAATTTAATTCTCCACCATTATGATTTTATCACCGTTTCTTCTCAAACCAACCGAAATGGGTCAAAATGACATCTGCGTGTAAGAATTTTCGCCATTTACACAACCTATGATTGAAAATATTTGTATTTGACTACAGAAATAGATTTAAGCTTTTTGAAAAAATGTAAAACGAGTAATTAAAGGCCCCTCTAGTTAAAAATTATCACACTGAAGCAGAAGTATAAATTAATTGTATCCTCAGATCAATGAATGTATTCTACCCTCTAGTACTGTAATAAACTTATGTTTAATTACATTCCTACTTTATTATTTACGTGAAGCCGAGCAACGCCGGGCACTTCAGCTAGTACATTCTGGCACTTTATTATAATTAAAATTTTATTCCGACTTAATTGACTGTGCGATTTTCATTTATTTCATTAAGTCAGATATCTTAAGTGCTAACAATTATACATTCTGAAACCAATAACTTTGAAAGATATTTGTGCACCAGTAGAATTTTTCAAATCAAGTCTGTCTCCTTTATGGCTCAATTTATTTTTAATTAACAGCTTTTAATATTTATGATTATACCTATACCAGAAGTAATTATCGGGAATGACGAAATAGAAATTAAGTAACGACAACTTATAATGAACTTAACATACTTTACCCGGTGATTATATGTATGTTGCTCGTTTGAACTAAACTTCAGAACAGTGTAAACGAAATCCAGCAAAGTCTATTAAAGTACATTCGTGACTTAAGGTGTTTAGCTCGCTCTAACCCCGCTGGGCTATTAAAGGCTAATTATGCAAATCAAGACTCGCAAAGAATTTCACCGGACTCAGACTTGCTCACGATTGATCTGTCAACAAAACAGTCCCAACGAAGGCAATAGTTGTATATTGAAATTGGTTGGTGTTTGTTAAAATTAATGCGGGATTCGGTAACGTGTTCAATTAGTTAAAATGTACTTATGAAAAAGATAATATTCTGATAAATGATACGAAGTAATTGTGCTGGGCGCTTTTTAGAACGTAGCAGTAGAAAGTGACCTGCCAGGATCTTTCCACGATCGATTTTCTTCGTGAGGAATTCGAAATTATTACCGTGGTATTCCATAAATATAACATTTATAATATAATAAATAATTTAAGTCTTGATTTGAGAAAGTAGATTGCACATACTCCAAGCAATTTGTTATTCGAATAAACAAAAAAAGTCAGACAGCTCTGCTACACCATACAACGGCAAGCGGAAACGGGACTCGACTCTCTTTGACCTCAGAAGCTGTATTCCACATGCAGCGGCGAACGGCAACGCCAGTAGTCAAGAGGCGTTAGCAAGCGTCTGGGACTCGCCCCTTGGTAGTGCTGTCCATATTGCATAGATAAATATCACGCTTGACGAGGAGGCGGAAGGGCGGCTTCTAAGTGAAAACAAGAAAATCCTCTACCCGAAAGAGGAATATATATACCGCAGATTATCCGCCATATGGCAGGAGGTTCGTCCCAACCAAATTGGTACAAAAGAGATATTTCGGAATATAGTCATTATTTTTATTGATAATAGGGCCCCTGAAATTGGATCCTGACCATTTACAAAGTTTTTGCAGGTATGTTTTAATATTACCAACAGATTCTGTGTAATTCATAATAAAATGTCAGATAGTTGTGATTCAACCCAAATAAACCACCAAAAAAACTCTAGACTATCAGTGAATGTTGAATATGTTTCTCGTCTTATCATGTGTAGAAACTCTCCAATTTAGTACTAATGAAAATTATGACTCTAGTACGCATTACTGAAGATTACAACTCGCGGCGGAATTAATGGAACAGAAAAATTGAAATGGTAGAAATGTCATTGTAAGCGAAGTAAACTTGGAATTATATTTTTAAGCAAAAACCAACATGATTGTGTACACGATTTTACACTTGTAACATTTGAACCATATTTAATTGATTTCTCTCTCTCTCTCCCTCACACACACACTCTTTTCTGTCTCTCTTTTTTTTCTTGACGATCATCTGTTTCAAAGATTCACAATATTTGAAAACTTGCAACTTTTCAAAGAGGTTATTAAACATTAATTAATTGAAAATATTGTAATCTATTCTTAGTTACTCAGGACAGGATAAGTTTACGTGTTCCGTTTCCAGTTATGTGCATGTAAACTTCTAAATTGTTATTTATTGTAGTTAATAATAATTATTTAAATTTTATCTATTGGCGAATTCTATTTACGTAACTGAGGTCTAATGCAATGAACAATAAATCTAAATTTAAAAAAAACATAGACCGGTGGACAGACAACCATTGCCGAATATATATGACCGTGTATCGGGCTTCCACTGCATGCAATGTCAAATATGCATAAATAAATAAATAAAAATATGGCCGACGCAATGAGTCTACTCGGTTCTGTGCATCCCACTACTCATAATATTTCAGTACATCGCTTTCCGTGTGGCTTCTCCGTCGTTTTCGCGCTTGTACTGCCTTCCGTTGTTGAAAAGTTGGTCTCTCTTAACACGGACTTTAATTTCACAAAAATAGTAAATACCGTCAGAGTTTTGTAAATTTTACGACATAGTTTGAGCTTTAGTATTCGACCGTTTCCGCCGTAGTGCAAATATACTGCTAACCCACTGCCAATGCGTCGATCAATCTAGTTGTAACTTCTCATCCCTAAGAATACTATTCAAGGTCATACACAGGAACCGTTTAGCCCAAGACGGAAAATAGTTCCTAAATTACAACATTTATGACTATACATTTATCTATCCTCATACGTATCCAAGATCTTTGAAGTCATCGCATGTGGTTTTTCGGAATTAAAGGCTTTACAGATGGTTTCTTCAGTTTTACTGTGTAAAAATTAAGTTAATACCGCAGTTTTTCATGTTAAAAATGAGAAAAAAAGTTGACAAGCTGCGTCAAAACTGACTAAATCCCATTCATAAAAATGAGTGCATGCTTGTTTGACAATTCTCTTTACACTTTTGAAGGAATTATAATTATGGTCCAAAAATGTGTGTCAGGGAGAGTAAGTTAATGGCATTGAAGACAAAATATAAGGAATTCTGACACATAAAATTGGTTGCAATATGGCGTTATTATCTGTTTACATCTTGCTAAGCTCACGAAATAAAAATAAATCTGATGTTTGTATACTTTATTACCGTTTTTTAGTACCGCCTTTCAACATAACATATTACATGTAACGAGATTGTATAATAACAAAAAAATATATAATAAGAAATTCTACCTAACATAAGATAAAGATTACAGCTTAGACGTCACCTCAACCCAACCAAGGGTCTTATACATTTTCTTACTGGTCATGGTCCATACGGACAATATCTGGGAAGAATAAATAGCAGACCAGACAATCTATGTGCCTGTGGAGAGAGAGAGAGAGAGAGAGAGAGAGAGAGAGAGAGAGAGGAACACGCCATACTGGAATGCCCCAATTATGAGGTAGACAAGACAATAAGAGAAACCTTAAGAAAAGAAAGACTATGGGAAATAATAAGAAACCCACCACTCACTCACCGCGGCTCTAGAAAATTTGACAAACCTGATATCCGCTTTAGAACTGACAAAATACAGGACTAAAAATATAGAATCTTAAATATTACATCATAAGACTTAATATACATCGGACCGGGGGACTTTCAAATCCAGGAACCATGATGAGTATAAGGACCAAAATATGGACATCATAACATAAAATAGAATATAAATTATAGTAATAGTAAGATTATTCAAGTAATTATCTTAAACAAATTACATAACTCTGCTAATACAAATACAGTCATAAATAATTAGAGTATAAAATTAGTAAAAAAGTTTGAACCTACAACTACTCGACCAACGCGTCATGGAGGAGATCCGGAAACACGTGGGGGTCGTAACCGGAAAACCGGAGTTGTTTCACAAACAAAATGTATAAAGGTGGAAAGGATGCGGAGGAGACAAAGAAATTAAGAATTCTCTCCTTCAGTCTCTCCACGAAAATAATATAATAATAAAACTAGTGTAACAGATCAGACACCTTCACCTATTTTAGGAGGTATATGTACCGGGGTCAAAGACCTTGGGCATATGGCTAGAGCTGTCCGCTGATCCCATTGGATCAGTCGGCCAACTGCCTCCTGAAACTGGTGGAGACACGGAGAAGGGAATGCTGCGTCCCCACAGCAAACTCGTCTCCCGTCATTCGGAAGGGCGTGAGAATAGTACCCAATGCCCGACCTACCTGATGCAGGTTTTCTAGGGTTTTCCCTGCATCTCTTTAGGTGAAACACCGGGTAGGATCCTTAAACCATAACCCGGGGGCCCTAGTTCAATTCCCTTCCTATGCTATTAAAGGGGAGTTGCCTGTTTCAGGATCACCCTCATGTAGCCTGTTAAACCAAAAAAAAAGGATGATGATCTTACATGCTAAAACAAATTTAAATATACGCATATACTTTATTATTGTATTCATTCATATTTATATCTATGTAAAAAAAGTACCAACAAAAGAAAAATATTGTTAAACAGACATGTTATTGAATCTAGAAAACAGGTCAAGTAAATTATTATCAATAAAAAAATCGCTTGTCTATGGCGTATAGTTGAAGATTAAGATGAATATATTTATTTGTGAGTTGTTTATTTTTAATGTTTGTTAAATCGACGCAATGGTAAGTATTTTTCTGTGTTCAACGGCGTTCAAGGGGAAAGTTAAGTCTTGGCAGAATTCATGACGCCCAGTGACACAAGTCGTAATAAAACACTTGCTGAGGAACGAATTTAAATGCATGTTTTACGACTCCGTCTGAGGAGGAGCCCCACGTTTTCATACATATTTATCGAGAAAGAGTGTTCTTCCAGGGGCAATCCTAGGTGGCTCCGATGTCAAGGCCCAGACGCTCGTAGCCGAGCAACCAGCTTCATTGTGCAGGCACCAGATGAAATCTCACGTTTCTATGGCAACAAAATCGATACTTTGGATGGACCAGCAGCACAGCAGCAGCATCCAGTAGCTTCGCAGTTTCATCACCCCCTCCCTTCCTCACTCCCACCCCCGCTCTCTCCATCTCTCTCTCGCTCTCGCTCTTCGGCGTCCCCACCCAGCAGCAGTTGGTGGTGGCCATTTTACTGTAAAACTCGGCCTCAACCCTTCGCCGGCATCCATATTGCCTGTAATTTTCGTCCCACCCCCTACGCCAGGGAGAAAATGTAAATCGCTAAACGAATGTGAGTTGGTCGGAGTTATAAAGTGTGATTAAAGCGTTACTTTTTCCTCCCTTGAGCGATTGCGTTTTCCCCTAAATTACTCCAACATCGAAAGGATATTTCTGTTCAGCCATCGCCAATTAACATTAGCAAAACAAAAAATACTATATTTTTTTGTCTTCATGCGTACCAAAAAATTATGCCACACTGCACTGTGATCAAATCGCCATTTCAGGAAAAGAAATTCGCCAACGATTCAATACGACTATTCTCTGTAAATTGCGACCATTGTTCGTATAACCTACAATTTCTGTTGTAAAATTTGATATTCCTTGCATCCTAGCTAAATAAACATATTCTTTCAAAAGAAGAATTGATTCATTTTCAATTGAATCTCCAAGGATGTGGAAAGAGTCATTCATTTTACGTTGTTTAGGGTCAATATTAAATATCTCAATTTACATGATAATTATTAATAATAAGATAACTTACGAGGAACATCTTTAATTTAAGAGACAAACGTACTAAATAAATAGCTTATCTGACAATTAAATATACAAGAAATGGAGTTTAAATAAAGCCAAAAACAGTCGAAAAGAATAGTAAAACATAGCAAACTATAATTAAAAATCAACTACATATTTCGATCCTGGTCCGGACCCTCTTCAGGTTGAACTAAATAACAATGCACAATAATTATTTCATTCCAAAAATATTACAGTAGAGGCAAATAATACCGATTTACATATTTTTTTTGGAAAGTAATAATTTTTGTGCATTGTTATTTAGTTCAACCCGAAGAAGGTCCAGATCAGGTCCGAAACATGTAGTTGATTTTAAATTATAGTTTCTTATGTCTCACTAATTTTTTTTTGTATTTTTGGCCTTATTTAAACTTACAGACATTAATAACTATTAAATACAAAAAATGAGTTCAAAAAGTCACTTTTTCAGTTTTGATTTCAATCTAAATATTGAACTTTACTACGTTTCGTCCCTCATTTGAGATTTCTTCAGGTACAAAAATTTAGCTGTACACATAACCACAGCGGAAGGAGTCATGGAGTGAGATTGCATGGACAGCTAAATTTTTAAACCTGAAAAAGTCTCAAATGAGAGACGAAACGTCTTGTAGTTCAATAATTAAATAAAAATAAAATTTACAATGAATCTGTTTCATCTCATTTACTTTATTAGACCAGTTTGGTACGTTCATGACTCAAATGGTCTCAGAAAACCTAACAAATAAAAATTGCATTTAGCGATGACGTTTTATTTTGAAAATTAGTTGAACAACGTTCAGTGATCCGGATTTTGCTTTCCAAAGGCGAGAACCATTTTTAGAATGATTTTACAGTATGGTTAAAGTTGTATCAGCTACTAAAAATTTTGTAACAGGGCGTAACAGTTCAAAAACCGTCGAACCTCAGTGATTGACGCGCAACATCCTGGTCGGCCAGTTCAAGTGTCAGCTCCTTCGCTTGAAACCCACTCTGACGACATAAATAATGAAGGCCGACGTATTTTAGCGTTGAAGCTATAAATAAAAGTTGCAGTGAAGTCATCACAGCTCCTAATAACAAGCTCGAGTATAGAAAAGCAAGAAACAAGGTCCCAAAGCATTGTCCTAGAAACCGTTGATAAATGGGTTTGGAGATAATTACCTCATCCTCCCACTAGTACATATTTGTCTCCCTCAGATTTTCATTTGTTTGGTCCACTCAATGAGTCATCACGTGGGCGACAAAAAAATCAGCAACAACGTGGAAGTAAGAGAATTTATGTGAAAATTGCACAAACAGCAAGATAAAAGCTTCTTAGCATCATTGAGAAGTAGTAAAAGTCTCATTTTGTAAAAATAATGTTATTTTACAAATCAATTGACCTACTTAATTATTTAATATAAGCACATAATTTTCTTCGTCTTTATCAAATTATTACAATGACTGAAAAAAAATATATAATGATTACACTTTCTCATCTAGAATATTTCAATAATTAATAATAACAGTTTATGATAACTATTTACACCATGCTACAAATATTTCAACTTTATTTATTAATATGATTTTCAAAAATAAACAATAATCAGAGCAGGAGTGACAAAGTAGAAGTTTTTGACGTTCGCTTTTCAATTTTTTTATTACTTAATGTTACCAAGGAGACTGTTAAAAAAATGTTATTCTGGTTTACAGCAGTTATCAGGATTATTCTTCATTTAAATATAATTTTAAATGACTGACTTTACCTGTTCCAAAACCCTCAAACTCATTTATAAAATAGTACTTATTTCCTTTCTTTGGATACAAATAGAGACTTGTGGTAAAATGTGACTTATGGCCTGGAATAGTATTAATAGCATTGGGGTCAAAAAAGTACAACCAGGATTCCTGTTGTTCTTTGGACTCATTTTCTCTTCTTTAATTTTGTAACGTTTACGACTCTTTTTTTCTTAAGTTATCAAATTAAATTCTTTAATAATAGTTAATACTTTAAAGATGCATGCTTTTTAAAGATGTCCACTAAAACAGCTGTAATTCAAAGGATTTATTGTCTACTTTAAAAACCTCACCATGTCATACGCAGTTGTCCTGTGGAGCGATGCTAATTTTCTCCGGACACATTCCAGTACCACAAGTCGGCCATGTTGTGGCGGCGAGTGACGTCACGGACTCACAGTTAATTCGCACATTGTACTTTCAAGTTTCCTCTATTAAATATTTCGTTCATTATTTAGACATGATTTTACGTTGGTATTTTAGATATGTTTGGGATAGGAAATACCGTTGCATCAACTTAAGCCTAGTTAACTGTTGAGTAAAACGTTTTTTCCTCCCGACAGAGAATACTGAAGCCTCAATAAAAATGGAAAATTATTTTTTATAAGTTTCCGAACATTTCCCGAAAAGAAAATACTCTGGTAAATAAAAAATACTAATAAAAATTATATGTTTCGTATTTAAAAAATTAAAACCCCCTCAAAGAATCTTTCCCCAATCTACATCTCCGCCCTATTCCCTCTCCCCTAATTTCCCTCTTTCCCTCTCCCCTAATTTCCCTCTTTCCCTCTCCCCTAATTTCCCTCTTTCCCTCCACTAATCTCCCTCTTTCCCTCTACTACACCCCTCCCCCCGTTTATAATCGTTCTTCAATACAATTTTTTTCAATGCTGGAGTTAAAGAGATCTATGATTAGTCAAATTATTTGCTGGTTTAAAATTTCAATTTTCCTTTATTTTCTTCTATTTTTTTCTAGTCAGTCATGAAAATAATGGAGTTACATTAATTTTAAGCCGCAGAACTTTTTTCTTCTAAATGAAATGGAAGAACATTCCCAGTTTTCCGAGGGTCAGAAAACTGAGTATTCTGTTAATGATGACGCATACTTTCATTTATGACGTTCTATATATATTTACATTTTACCTTCCTTGTTTTTGTATAAAATTTCGTGATAATGAGCTGAATTTTTTACTTTAATCATTCTTAAGTGCTTATCCAGTATTGTTTTAACAATTTTTTTGATTTTTAGAGTCAGAAAAAATACAATTTATAACAAAATAATTACAACCCTTTGTCCTCCTTTAGGATGTCTTTAAAATTTTGTATGTATATATTTTTATATTGACTGCTAGATGCTTTCTCATTATTATAATCTGATGATTACCTGAATTATTGTATTCCATTTAATTCAGTATTTTTTAGATATTTGACCTCGGTCAATTTTTTTAATTTGATCCTATTTGCATATATTTAAAGTTATAAACACCTAAAGAGGTCCTAAAAAGGGATGAATCATAATTATTATTTTAATAAATTGCATTATTTTTATGACTCAATCCCAACTATTTCTTTTTATTTATTTATGTTTTATTACTTATGCCGATCTCTATAGTGGTCTAGTGGCTAGCGTCGCTGTCTCACAAGTCAAGAGGTCCCGGGTTCGAATCCTGGCATGGCCTTGGGTGTTTGTGTCGTCTTGTTCATGGAGACTGCTGGAGAATCGATACGCTGACTACGTGTAACTATAAAGTCACAATGGGTCATGTAAGTTGCCAATCCGCTTTCAACCCGGTAGGCCAAGGCCCTGATTTGCCCGCAGATCCTAGGAAGAAGAGAAGAAGAACATTACTTGTGTTTTTCCATGATTTCAGCATTTTTCCATGCATACTTTAAAATCAAATCATGTATTCTACAACTTGGATGTTCCTAAACATCTATTGTTTAATTTATTGATTTTTCGTAGTTACCTTTATAATTGAACAATTTCTGTATTGGCTTAATGCTTAAAAAATAATCAAAAGAAGCTATTTTAAGTTTCAAATTCCACGACACTTTTTAAATGTAGGTCCATAGCCCGCCATCCGTAACGTAAGTTCAAGAATTTTCAATTTCTTCTATTATTTTTTTCGCAAAGAAGCTATAAAACATTACGTTCAAACGGCAACTAATATTACGTCACTATTATTTACGCCTCCTGCAGTAACACCGTTTTTATCGCAGCTCATAGTTTTTGTATGCTTATATAAGTTACTAAGGGAAAAACAAAGACTTCGGGGGTCGGAAATGGGGGTTATAATGTGACCCTGCAAGAACTATATGATGCAGTATTGTCGTAAGGAAAGAGACGAGAAGACTGGACGCTTTTGAAATGTGGCGCTGCTATAATATAAGCCATATCCTCATAAATATATATATACCGCAATATACTCATAAAGACGGAGAGGAGACAAGAAGTTTTAGAATTGTGACCTTATAAAGCAAGCACACAAAAAATTACGTACCGCTATAAACAAATTACGAATGAGGGCAATTTTTAAAATTTCAAAGGGGACATATAAATGAAAAAAATATTTTATTTTTCGCGATCTGAGATAAAAATTATTGATTCAATATATTTAATATGACATTCGATTTGCATAAAACACCAGAAGCTATTTTCCCCTTATCGTTAATTTCGTATTTAATTATCATTAATCTAAATTTGATAATTAGTAGGTTATTAAATTTTTTAAGGTTAAATTTATGATATCTATGTTGAAATAACTTGAATAAGCTGTCTATCAGACTATATGCTTTTGGTAGGCATGAAATTGAGAACTCTTGACGAATAAGTGGATATTTTGTAAATATTCTAACGATCAGCAGATACCACTAACAAATATAAATCAAGAGGGACAACTTTTTACACCCCTGCACAGCTGACCACCAAAGAGAACATCAGAAAAATTCAAAGCCAAAGTTCTTACCTTGTCCAGAAAAAAAAGTATTTAAAATGATAACTTTGATTATCTTCATCTTTTATTTTATTTACTATCATAATAAAAATTTATTATTCAAATATAATCGTCATGCAAACATCATTTTTCTGACATTAAGTTTAATAACAAATAAAAATACGGCCATGGTAATTAATTAATCCATTTAAAATTTTACCTGAAGAGTACACAAAGTTGGATGAAACGTGTATTTATTAAATCTAGAAATGGGTAGATGCCCGGTGGCAGATACATAGAACTTAAACAATAATTAATAAACTGGTCGTAAGGACCATATTTAACCTATAGTTTAATGTATAATTATATTCAATATAAATAAATAAGTGTGGAATCATATTATTAGAAATGAATTTAAAAAAAAGAATAGTATTGTTTTTGCCTGAAAAAAATATTAATTCAATACTAATTGAATTTATTCGCTGACTTATTTGGCGGTATTCTTTTATTATCATCGTGATTAATAAATTTGAAACCCAAATTCCTATTAATGTGAAATGTTTTAAATTATTTTGATTTATTGTATGGCGCTGATTTTGAAGTAATGTAAATGAACTTTGTTAGATTTCGTATTCGATCAACAACATCGTACTCTGTAACCTATTTGTCGCTTTTGAACTTGCCAGGACGTAATGGAGCCCTGCCTTGGATGCTGAGTTGGGTCGATCTCGCCGTGACCTCTGGTGACGTCATGCTCCTCTCGTGGGGTCACTGAGCCTTTCTCCTTTCTGTTGAGATCTTACAAGACCCTTCAAAATGAGTTTGATCCAGGCTCTTCCTACCTCACCTACCACCTGCATCGAAAAAAATTCTCATGTTCATCTAACAAAACGTAACTTAACTCCTTCAAAAAAAAATTCTCCGAAATTATTTACTACTTTCTAATTTGATCAAAATTTGATAAAAAATTGTAGAAATTTATTGTAAAAGTTTTCTATAAATTACACACTCATAAAAACCATTGTAACAATATATACTGAATATAATGAATAACAGACATAATAATAAAATAAAAAACTACACCACTTAGACTTACGTACAATATTTTTATCATAACCAAAAAAATAATTTTAATTAATGAAACATTAATGACAAAAAGAATAATCGTTAAAACACGTGTAAATAATGGATAGTATTATATATAGTAATATTTTTTAAACGAAGTTTCTTTACTATCCTTCCTTTCTTATTACTGAAGAATTCTTTCTGACTTGAGGAACGAAAGTTCTATTTTTTAAGTATACAAGGACAACAAATATAAATTTTTATTATATATAACTAAAGGAAATTTTAAACGTTTGATATAATTCAAAATATATTTCAACTGTCAACAATATACCACAATTCAGTAAACATTTTTCCCCTTCTCAGGCTGTGAATAATAATAATTATAATGTTTCTACGGTAACAGATAATATTACACATTTTACAGTTTTGAGTTATTTTACTCATTATACACAACATGATTTTATTTAGCTACAGTTAATAAGAGACTTGGTATAATTTAAAATCAAATTTTCATAATTTTTTTCCAATTCAATAATATATACACTGCATTTGAGAATTCAAAATCACAAAATTACAAAAGAATACTTAATAAGAATTAATAATCCATTTATCAGAATTTGTAAATTGAAATGTTATATTGTTCCCCTCTCGTTTTGGAGTTCATACCTGATTTTCGATAACGTGTTTTATTATTATTTATTAGCTAAATAAAATCGTGCTTTGCATAATAAGTAAAGTAACAATGAGTTTTATGTTACCTTGGAAACATAACAAATATTATTAATAGCCAATCTGATGAGAATACAAATTAATATGGAAACCTTTTTTATTAATGAATAGTAAAATATTATTTTTAATTGAATCCGTTCGATTCGTCGCTATTATGACTTTGTTGAAAATAAATATTAATTTCATTTATTTATTCCTGAAGGAATTTACAACTATTTCCTTTTAAAAATCATATTGGAGTGAATTTTTTATACCTGAAGAAGCCTCAAATGGGAGATCAATATTTAATTAAAAAATGCCAAAGAGGCTGTTTTAAATCATTTAATGTATATTTAATTATCAGATTAACTATTTATTCATATTGAAGGTATTTTAAAGTTGTAATATATTTTAGAGTCGTGGAGGGAATTATCTCAATTATTATATATATTTTTTAATATGGAAATTATTTGAAAATATGAATGGTTGCTAGACAATTATAGTTATATTTTATTTATTAATAATTATTGCATATTATGAGAATGTTATAAAACATGTACTGTGATTTATAGAGATTTACTTTGCTTTTATACCTTGTCAAACTGATCGAAATGGATGCTCATTCATATATGACTCGAGGAAATCGCTAGCGCCATCTCGCACACACAAAATAAATAGCTTTGGAATAGGAGTCAGGAAAAGGAAATAAAATTTATGTATTGACATATGGCGGAAGAGTGACTCTGTCTTGTTATTTATGATGGCAAATGGAAAGGGACATCGTTGTTTACGCCACTTGCTCCTGAGGACATCTATCTTAGTCCAGAGGCTGAGGTAAAATGTATTATATCATCAGAAAATAAAAAGACTACTTCATATGGTGAATTCTGGTTATATAGACAGAATTTCAGGTCATTTTAGTTCTGTATTTAACAATCTGAGTTTACTAAAAGAAAATTCATCATCAAATATCATGATTATTGGGTTTTTAATCAGTCTCAATAATATTTAAACTCCATTAATAAATATTTATTTTGTTAAGAAAATACAAATCATTTTCCGGTCTCCGGTTTTTCTATATTTATATCTATAAATAATGCCTTCTGAAATATTTTCAATAATACAATCTTATATAATTTTGTAAACATTAAAACTTTATTCTAAATAAATTCAAATTCATTCTAATCTGTACCAATAAATAAAGTTGAAGTGTCTGTGTATCTGTATGTTTGTCTCCAATAGACTCCGAAACGGCTCAATGATATTTTTCAATGAAAATCTGAAGAATTTAAAAACAGGAGATTTAACTTAAATATTCGTGCATATTTCATTTCTATATATTGCAAAAGATATTCATATAATATAAGTATTAATTCTACGGGAAGGTTTTTTGGCATACATGCATTCGAATCACCAAAAAGTGTATGGGGGTTGCCTATACTCTTGATCTGTTTATGTTCCGAAACGACTCAACGAATTTCAATGAAAATTTCAGGGATTGGAACAAGAATTTTGACTTAAATTTTGGAGTATATTTCATTTTGGTATCTTGAGAGTTCATAACATATTAATGTAAATACTTATAAATACATTGAATAGTCACGTGAAAATCGTCCTATTAGGCATCCCTATACCATTCATCCCACTTACTGTGTTATTATAAGCGTAATTTGGCAGCATGAGAGAGAGGGGGAGGGCGAGCATTCTCACTATATCTATTGCTAAAGCAGGATCCGCGCCGTAATTAACCTATTGTGTACAGAGAGCTAACTCCCTGAGAAATAATAACCTTCTTTGGATCGTCTATACGATTGGTTTTATTTGTCGCGTTAGGTAAATTTTAATATTTAGTAATTGCTCATCTTTAAATAAAATCAAATAAATATAATTTATTCCAATGAATATAATAGAAGTTTTTGTCTGTCTGGAAGTTTGTATCGAATTGGCTCCAAAACGTGTGAAAAAGGGACCTGTCCAAAACCAACTGCGAGTTATAAGATTTGCTCTGAAACGGTCATAAATAGTTGATACCGTAATTTTTATATATTCATTTAATTCAACTTTAGCAAAATTCTGTACCAGTTATTTCGTTTTTAGGGCAAAATAAAAGAGCTTTTTCTGCACGATTCATTCCGCGGGCATAGTTAATTTAAAATAAAACACAAATTGGCCTCTATTTACATAAATATTTCTTAATGCTTATCATATAGATCATCTATTTCCTACAGGAAACGTTTCTATGTTTTGTAAATCCTGTAGGAATAAACGACAACGTATATATTGGCAAGATACGCTTTCCTTTCAAATATTTTATAAAAATCCAGAAAGTCATTTTGTTCCAACACCTAAAAGAGATAACACGTCTAAACAAATGTACTAGGTATTTATTAATGGAGAATTGAGACTGATTAAAAACTCCTTGGGGATCAAAAACAAAAAGAATTATTTAAAAGACAGAAAAAGGAATTTATTTTTGTAACACTTGAAATGAAAACAAAAAAAATTCACTGTATAAGCAAACAACAGTCAGTTGGTTATCACCGAAAATTCATAGAAACATGACTGTCAGGATGGGTTCACAACTTAAGCTTTTAATTTCGTTTTCCAAGCGACAATTTAATTCCAATCTCCATGAAACATAGGAAACACGTGACTCGTCATTATTGAAACTATATCCATTTAAAAAACTTTAATTTCTTCTCTCAGTTAAAATATGGCATGCCAATTAGAGCACATATGCGACTCCCTCAGTCAAAAAGACTTTTCTTGCTTGCCATCCGGATTTTTTTCCTGGCTCCAGATGACAAAAATCTTGGATGAATTAACACAATATTATAAAATATTATCTAATTATGGAGGACAAAAGAGTTCTAATCAAAACATTTGTTTTTATATAATTATAATTTCATGCTGCTCCATTTGGAAGGAATGTTTTGTTACTAATTAATTAAAAATGTCAAAGCAAAGCGGTGTTTTATGCGAATTTCGTGACGCTTGAATAACGATCAGAATGGCGATGTGCGTTTCTGAAATAAATACTGATATATCGTTCCTAGGGGGACCACAATTCTGTGTTTGGCTTGAAGTTTTGTCCTGTCCGGTGCACAAGGACTTCTCTTAATTTTAAATTTTTTACAGGTTCGTTCTGCGCGAGTGGTGGACCCCGTGGAAGCTGCCTCTCCTGCGCTTCCATAATAATGGCACGTGCTGCTAAATTGATTTATCGCTTCCTGCACCCTCTCTAACTCTGCCTCGCGTCATCCAGCTCACGTACACTCAAACTTGCCAATTATTCCCTTAATGATGGCATACGTACGTCACCTTCAGCTAACGGCATTGCTTAGTTTCATCGTATTTCATCAGATTAGTTCCTTCCACTGCGTTCCTCCTTACCTCATCCTCAAATTATAATATTTATTTGGTCAACAAATACAGTAACTCCTACAACTAAAAATAATCTTGAAAAATTAATAAATACTACGTATACAATTTTGTCTATTTTTTTATTGAAATCTGCAGCCATATAATAAGTCAAGAACTCCAAGAAGTGAAAACTCCATTGCTTATGTGTGTGTTTGTGCTCTCTAGTGTGCGTGTAGTGTTTTTAATGACTTTAGACAATATCATTTTTATTTTCGTAATTTCTTTGAAGATTATTTGTAATTATTGTGTACCTTATTTTTTCTTATAATTATTTGTTATTAGTAATGTATGACATATCCTATTTCCTCAACCAAGGACTAATGGAAACAAATCTAAATCTATAAATCAGATAGCTTAGAATTTAATTCATAGCATACCTGTCAGATTACGAGTAATATTGGCAATTTGTACTGAAAAGAAGAGCATTAGGCCTACATGTGGGATATAAAACATATAAAATTCTATCAGCGTCTTTCCTTTGAATCAACGTATTCTCGAGATATTTAATATTTTTATGACAATTATAAAGACAAAATTTGGAAATTGTACGTTGAGAATGAAACCCACCCACTGTTGCTACCAAGACCGTTAAGATTTCTGATGCTCATATTGGCAGATTTTAGATTTGTTGTTATTGTTGTTGTGGTATTCAGTCCTAAGACTTGTCTGATGCAACCCTCCATGCTAACCTATCTTGCGCGAGCCCTTTCATTTCCTTATAACAAGCACATCCTCCCTAATCTGTTTAGCTTATTCTATCCTTGGCCTCACTCTTCTTACCCGACACACTTCCCTCTAATGCTAATTTTACAAGACCCTCGTGCCTTGAAACGTGGCCTACTAATCTATCCCTTCTCTTGGTCAAATTGCGATATCACAGTCAGAACTCGGCTGAGACTTGAACGACGTGTTTTTTCCTCATCGCTTAACGGATCGAAATCTCCTGTTTACCGCCTGCCGAATAGCAACCTTTTTGAGGAAAAGCCGCTACAGCTTGCTGTTTACCTACACCCATGTGAAATTACCAGATGGAAGAAATAGCTTTATACCTGCACGAAAGTAGGAGAAATAAGAATAAAACAGGTTCGTCATAATAAACATCTCTGCTACCTATTGTTGTCCCCAGTAATTAGCCCTGATAAATCTCATATGTAAAACTAATCCCCCCTTAAATCCTATATTTGTTGCTAATAAAAGTAGGAAATTGTGTTTTAATATAAATAAATAATTTTAAAAATACGAATAAATTTATACTAAATATTAAAAAAAATTCTATCACAAAAATACAGAATGGTGAAGATGCAGACTTTACAGAAATAAGATTAAGCCATAAAACATTATACTTATATATATAAAGTTTCTGAAATGGGAGCCGATTTAACTTTGAAGCTCTTGAATGTTCCATCCAATAAAATACTTCCGACGTAGCACATCGTTTACGCAGTTCCAGTAAAGGGATGTTGAGAGAGAAGTGAGACTATGAGGCTACGTTTGTCTATTCCTCTTCTTTCATTCGTTGAATGCCAGAACGGTTCCAATTCAAAAAGCACTACAGTGAGCAAGTATATAGAAGATACAACAGAATTATATTAGAAGAGGATAATTGCTGTCACAATACTCTTAAATTAATTAAGAACGTTGAATGCAATAAATTTAAATTTCAAATAGGTAAGTACAAAAAGTTAAAATTAAACTAAAAAAACCTTGAAAATGAAGTCTCACACAAGATGACAGAAATGAACAATTAGTTGGCCGACAGAGTTAAGGAAATCATGTCTATCATTTTCAAGAAGACTTTGAGGGAATTGAACTTCATCTCATCTTTATTCTTATATTTTACTTAAATTTGTTAGTGCATTGAAAAGCGTAAAATGACCGTAATGACTTATTACTGCCAAATACTGTGCAGTATTTTGTCTTTCAGGCAACATAAAATCAATTTAGGGTCAAAGAAAAAAGTTTTATGGTATTAAAGGACCTGTTACAGAAATAAAATTCTTCTCGCATGACAGAAACAGCAAGGGGGCTTTGTTGTTTGGAAAGGATGCCCTGAAGGAGTCGTTTTAGGAACCCCAGTGCTGGATCGGACATTCCCACTTCACTCGGACAGAAGGAACGAGGGGGAGATGAGAGTTGGCGAGAGCCTTTAAGGGGGTCTGGCCAGCATACACTGCAAATGGTGTTCTGAAAAGACTGGCGAACCTGTATCGTTACACAACTACCTTTTCTGACGGTTTCAGGTAGACCCAACCTCCAGTTTTTATAGGATTCACTCATCAGAACAAAAGGAAAAATTAGAGAAAAATTAATGTGGAACATAAATATTGGTTTGGTAAGTCTGATAAAGCACATAAAATATTTAAAAACCAAATTATTGATCATCATAACTTCCACGGACCTCAATACACCCGAACGAGCGCTTTGCTCACACGTTCCTCTTCTCAAAACAATTAATTTTTAACTGCACACAATTTGGGCCTGTAGAACATATAACCTCTTTATACGAGCCATAAACATGAGACCAAAATAATAGGCCAGGTACCAACTGCGACGATGTAGAAGCTCAGATCGTAGACCTTTTTCCATCAGTACCGATGTCTGTAATTGATAGCTACAATTCACCATCCAAACGAACCAATAAAGTTGTAAAGACAAAATAAATTTGTAAAAATTTAATTCTCGTTAGGTTCCTCCCTTCCCCCTCCCCCAAATCAAGCCAAAATAGGTCCCGCACGCATTCCCATACCATTCAAAGGTCTTACCATCAAGAACTTACATTATACCCTCACGAAGTCTGCCAAGCGAGATGTTTTACCGCTGCGTGCGGTGGCGGAGACGACAACGCTTGGGGAAAAAAAAAATTTAAATATCAAAATTTCAATAAAATGTTCGTTATATTTAAGCATTATTTCACGTTTCACTGTCTACGTCAGGAAAACACATTACTTCAAGCTAATCAGACCGACGAGAATATATTTGTCATATGAAATAATATTGAAATGTCACTTCCATTTTTTAAAATAAGTTTATAAATATTCAAAATGCTTTATACGTCACAGGGCAGATGATTGAGGTACTTTATATAAAGACCAGGGTCGCACACACCCACATTTATTTTTTGAAAATGCATATGAGGATCAATACACATTACTTCACGCTAAGTAGACCAAAGAGTTGGTTCAAGTATATTCTCCTTTTTAATATTATTGACTGTTTCTGAGCATTTATCTGTATGTGCTCATTTAAAGGTATTCGTAGATTTCTTTAGTCGGTTAAAATACAGAGTCATCACCGTGGTTTTGATGAAATTCAGTAGGGGGTGTGGAAAGGTAAAAGAAAATGTGACGCTTTTGCTGATGGTTTAATCACGTGTTGACAAAGGGATTACGGTCGAATTAAATATTGTAGGAAGATTATTGCTTTTGTGGTATTCCGTCCTAAGACATGCTTACCTATCTTGCGCACATCCTCCGTTATTAGCGTATTCCATCATTAGCCTCCCTCTTCAGTTTTTACCCCACACACTTCCCTATAATGCTAAATTTCCAAGACCCTCGTTTCTTAATATTATTAATCTATCCCTTCTCTTGGTCAACGTCTCCTTATTGTTCGGTCTTCACCTACTCTGCTTAGAACTTCCTCGTTAGTGATTCTATCCACCCATCTGGTTTTCAGCATTCTCCTATAGCGCCACATTTCAAAGGGTTCTATTCTCTTCCTTTCTGCAACTCCTACCGTCCATCTTTCTCACCCATATAACGACTCACTCAATAGTAATGATTTCATAATATTCACACTTATATTACCCATAAGTGAATTCCTCCTTTTCGCGAAAGCCATCCTTGCCTCTGTTATCTTACTCTTTATGTCTACTATACTTCTCCCATCTCTAGTTATTACGCTTCACAAGTATCAGAATTCCTTCAACATGTCCCTTCCCAATCTAACACCCTTTCTTATTCCACTTTTGCCCATACTACACTCCATTACCTTGGTTTTCCCTCTATTAATCCTCATATTGAACTCATTCTCCATGACCACGTTCGTGCTATTTATTATGGTTTTCAAGTCTTCTTCTGACTCCCCTAATACTACAATATCATCCATATTCCGTTTTAACTTTCTTCATCACCGGTTCTATATATAAACAGCATAGGCAACAGACTACATCCTTGTCTTACTCCTTTCTTGATTTCAGCTTTATTTTGTTATAATTACTGCTGACTGCCTTCTCGATATTTTATTCCTTTGTTCTTCAAAATCCTTAATAGTGAGTTCCAGTCCACATTAACAAACGCTTTTTGTAAACCTACGAATTCCATGAACGGAGGCCGTTTTTTTTTCTAATCCTATCTTCTATACTTAGACGCAAAGTCAATGTTGCTTCTTTTCGCCCTGCATTCTTCCTGAAACCAAACTGATGTAAATGAATTCCCGGGCATCGCCGGGCACCCAGCTAGTTACGTAATTATTGCTGTACAAATTATTTTGTAACTGAAATTGTAAATAGGTCTTGATTAAAATTGAATACTTGCAAGCTCTGTCCGTCCTAGAGTTAAAATTTTCCGTCGCTTCGCTATTTCCGGTTTTCCAAAAATGGCCCCCAACATTAGCTGAGTTTGCCGAAAGCCTTTGTTCGTCCTGGCAAAGCTGTAGCTGTAGCTGGAGCTGGAGCTGGAGCCGGGTACTCGGCCTGCACAGTTTCGTGGAACACATCGATATCCCAGTCCCGCCTGGCTGCTCCAGGAGTGTCCTAGAATTGAGCTGCATTGCCTAGCAACCAGATCACGGGACAGCACTTGACCTTTATAGGGCACTCTTACGTTCATTATACCATAGAAAATACCATCTTTACATGGCGAACCATACTTATAACAACATTTATTTCTAATTTCGATATGATCACTCTGATTACATATCTTATTATCATATGATTAGGGTGTGTAAAGAGCTGAGTTAACGTGATTCCTTGAAACCTTACTTGAGACGCAGTGCATGTAAAATGTTTTTTTAAATATTATTTCCCCTCTGAAATAGAAGTGTGGGGAATCCTGGGAGTTGCGAATGATGCTATGGGCGTGGCTGCGAGGGCTTCTTGTTAGCTACGTGTCACAACTGACGGGACAATTCCTTAAGTTTAGAGTACCTGTAATCTTTTACAGACCCAATAAAAGTCTAGGGATACTATAAAAAATGTAAAGAATAAAATAAATACGAATGGACAACAATGACTGTTACAGTAATTCAATATTTTTTATTATCAAACTACTGTCACAACTAATCATAAATTTTAAGCAGACGGCGCTGTACTGTATATTAATCATTAGTATCCATTAAAATATTTTTATATTAACAGCTTAGTACTTAAAAAATTTGACAAGACCGGGAAACGAACACAGGTTAACTTTGATACTTTTTTACGTGAGCGACGTGCATAAATAAATGTTTTACATGGTATAACAGTTTATTTATTATTATAACAATTACGTCTGTGAATAACAAAATCAAATGAAGAATTAACGACCCATATAACAGACTTTTACACAAAATTTTGTATATAATTTAACTAATTTGGTTTGCATGCTTAAATTATCTCTTAAATAATATATACTAGTTTTACTTTGTAAGTTCATTGTCGTTTGCTCATAAAAATTACAAAATTTGATTTTCAAAAAAAAACAATTTAAGTTTAGAGTACCTGTAATCCATATGACTTTTACAGACCCAATAAAAGTCTAGGGATACTATAAAACAATATAAAGAATAAAATAAATACGAATGGACAACAATGACTGTTACAGTAATTCAATATTTTTTATTATCAAACTACTGTCACAACTAATCATAAATTTTAAGCAGACGGCGCTGTTCTGTATACTAATCATTAGTATCCATTAAAATATTTTTATATTAACAGCTTAGTACTTAAAAAATTTGACAAGACCGGGAAACGAACACAGGTTTACTTTGATACTTTTTTTAGAATTGATAGCATTTCTTCTTTCATTATACGTGAGCGACGTGCATAAATAATTTTTTTACATGGTATAACAGTTTATTTATTATTATAACAATTACGTCTGTGAATAACAAAATCAAATGAAGAATTAACGACCCATATAACAGACTTTTACACAGAATTTTGTATATAATTTAACTACTTTGATTTTCATGTTTAAATTATCTCTTAAATAATATATACTAGTTTTACTTTGTAAGTCCATTGTCGTTTCCTCATAAAAATGTCAAATTTTGATTTTCAAAAAAACAATTTTCCTTATATTTGTTTGTATTAGAATCATTATCATATTAAATTATCTTTGACAAACTGCAACAAAACTTAGCACACACATTCTTAAAAATCCCAAAAAAACGAACGGAGGGAGAAATCGCAAGAATAAATTATATTTAACAGTTTTATAACGTCATTAACTGAATATATATTTGAAGCAACATTGCGTCCATGATTAATCTCACATTTTACAAATGACGTATATTTTGCACAATAATTTCACGTGGTAGAAATAACATAAACATTACGAACATATCAAACAACATTTTCCCAATGCAAACTGTAGTAAATATCAAGGAGTGATTAAAAACCATAGGTAACATTTTTTAGTCATTATAAATTTATAGCTTTGTTGTGAATTGGATAAGTGAGAATTTACAATAAACTTAGTTACGTGTATTCTTAATTTTGAGGATTTTTCAATTGCGAAGTCAAGTGAGAATTTCAAAGAATCAGAATTACACAAGATTAAGATTTTTAATTGAAATAAGTAGATTTAGTGACGAGCTAATATTTTTTTGTTTATTATCACATCAAGTGACGTGTTTATTTGTGACTCGCGAATTTATTTATAATAATATGGAGGGAAAAACTAGTAGAGCTGCATTACTGGTTATCGAATAGGTTCAAGTCTTTTAAATAATTTATGATTGGGTTTGTAAAAAGAGGTTCTTTGTCTGGAATTCTACAATCTCTTCTTTTAACGCTCATTCATTTATTACGTGTCGGGTTGTTGAACGTAGAAATACATTTACCGCAGGTAACAGGTAACATCATTAAATGTTCTTGAGATAGCCTAGAATGACCAATTATTAGGCGTGTGAATATTGTTTCTACACGTCTATACAACTCAACATTATTAAAACTTAGTCTTAGCACATCCAAAAAAATTAACAAATTTTTGAAACTTAAGTTTGATCTTATAAATTATTTTTTAAAATAGTAAGTTTATTTGTTGGTCATTATTCGGGTTGAGTGCGCATCATATTATTAAGAGTTAATTCATGGAAGAGATTCTAGTGAAATGTGACGTCACAGTTACAAATTTTATTCGCAGATATCTCCGTATTTCCGAGCAGGAATTGAAAAACTTATTCTTATACGCGTATCTAGAGAAATTAAATTAGTTTCGGGTTTGACTGCACGACTTGACGTCACAGATTCACAAAGTTCAATTGCATAAATCTCCGTTAAAAAGTTCAGGCACTGAAAAAAAAATTTTTTTTTAAGTGTGCTTAGAATCATGGAGTAGATAGACGCTTTTTTTGTCGGTTGAATTAAGTTAGATTGGTTGCGAATTAAATATTGTACCGGGCTAATACGAATAAGTAACCGGGCAAAGTTGGACACCTAGCTGTAGTATAATAAAACAATATAATTATTTTTGATTATCTTTTAAAAGTCGTGTGGTTTCGGAGAAATTGTATAAGGGAAGAGTTTTTGGCGGCACGAATTGACGTCACAGATTCACAAAGTTCAATTGCATAAATCTCCGTTAAAAAGTTCAGGCACTGAAAAAAAAATTTTTTTTTAAGTGTGCTTAGAATCATGGAGTAGATAGGCGTGAGTGTTAAGAAAAACCGACGCTTTTTTATGTCGGTTGAATTAAAAATTAGATTGGTTGCGAATTAAATATTGTACCGGGCTAATACGAATAAGTAACCGGGCAAAGTTGGACACCTAGCTGTAGTATAATAAAACAATATAATTATTTTTTGATTATCTTTTAAAAGTCGTGTGGTTTCGGAGAAACTGTATAAGGAAAAAGAGTTTTTTTTTCTTTTGAATTGGTATTCGCCCCAGGAGTGTCGACAAACGTTTTACAAACATTATTCATCGCCATTGTGGCACAGAAGAATGGTTCCTAGACGAATCCTATTAGGGCGAATAACACGCCAGCTTGAGATTGAAGTATTTGCGGGTGTTTCTGTCTGCTGGACCAGACGGGGCGGCGGCGCACTTAGCCCCTTTTTGCTCGCCAGGGTAGCGGCACTCAGTCTGCAAGGCTCGAGCTCGTTGCCATGGCGACCGTGGCCCGATATTGATCTCGGGATGCTGTGCCGCCGCTGTCTGAACCCCTGAAACTGGCTGGAGCAGTTCACTAAAGCCCGTTGCTTTGTTCCGGCTCTCTGCCCGACAACCGCAATTAACCCAATTATACACTAATACAAACGTCTTTATTTTTGCGAATTAAAATAAACTTCTGGAGGGAAGAAGACAAAGGAGAAGTGAAAATTATTGTTCAAAAAAATTAATTAAAAATACTGCGCTTTTGTGTATGCAAAGCTGTTCTACACTGCGCAGTTACACAGAATCGTGGGCCTAAACCGAATAAACCAGGCAGTTATATCTAAATCCTTCTCTAAAAGCACTTCACCCGTAAGAGAAATAAGAAGACTAATGCCCTTGCTAGATCACCAGAAATTTGTTGATCTAGAAACATTCAAACAGCCAACGATAAAAATATACCATAAGTAGACTCACTATTTCAAATTACTCAGATCAATAAATCTTATCCGTGCTTTACTACGCAGTTTCGAGGATGGTCTGAAAAGTTTCGTCACAAGACATTTTTTTCTCCAAATTTATTTTCTTCATAGTCTCCCCAAGCGACGCTTTCATCTCTTTCTAACCCGGTCCAAATAGTAGTCTGCAAAATAATTTGTTAGCCTCCTGATTTGACTAATATCTGTTGTCCTCCGAGAGCAACTTTTAGCTTGGGGAGGCTATAAGAAGGGTGGTCAAGCAGGTTAAAACTAGATTCGTGTATCTCCACCATGGCAACCGCAGAGGTATGTGACCGTGCATTGTCTTGGACGAGCAAAATTTCTTTCATCTGTGATAGCGGCCGCGTTTCCGCAGTTTCTGCCTTCAGTCTGTCAGGTAATGATGTGTTGTCAGCTCCTCCTCTAATGCCTTTTTACTTTTTTGAAGATAATCGATGAGGATAACTGTCACCATAACTTTTCCTTGCCCCTCCAACACGCGATCCACTGTTTATTCTGTACTTTTGTTCGTGGGGTATAATGGTGAATCCAAGCTTCATCTACAAGTCTCACAAAAGTCTGATTTATAGCGTGTGAACTGCGCCAACAGAGCGTTGGAAATTTTCGTTCATAAAATTTTTTTAACGCGAGAAAAAGCGGCGCCCAACGCACGGGCAAGCTTTCTCGCGCCTAAATCTTGATTAAAAATTTGATAAATATGTTCACATCCTTATCCTCTGCTATCTCTCACGCTTTAACTGGACTGTTTTCTAGCCCTATTCAGTTAACTTGAGAGATGTTATCGTTAGTGATTACAGTTTTTGACTGTCCCGAACGTTCATGGTACATACAGCACAGTTAAAAATTCAGCTGCTGCTGAATGATGGTGCAGAATCGCCGCACACAGCGCTATTCGTCTTTGATTTTCGTAGGTTTACTGACTTTCAGAAATAAACATTTAATTACAGCTAGATTTTTTCCATTTTCACAAAAAAACACAACGACTTACTCAAACTATTGTGAAACAACTGCGGATCTAAAACGACTGAAATTGTGGTAAGTACCTTTCAACACATTCCCTATCCTTTGTTGACATGTGCTGCTATCTTCATGTTAAGTTCGGAAACTTTTCAGACCATCCTCGTAAAACTGCATTGCAATATTTCGGTGCATTTAATTATTTATTGCCATTTCTCAGGGAACCAAGCCGTTTCGTGACGTATTAACTAAAATCATAGCATATTTTAATTCTTCCTTCAATTTAATAATTTTATTATTCAGTTGGTACTGACGGTCAAATAAGACAGAAACAAATATAAACTTCTTTATTAAAAAATTAATCTATAATTGCCAAAAGTCATACTTTATTTCTTTGAATATTGGTCTAATGTTTATAGAAATTTAATTTGGTTAAAATTTACAGTTAAAATTTTATGAAAACTTTGATTTTTATTTTGACCAACCTTTTTATTAATGATATCATTTTATATTTATATTACAATAAATCGTGTCAATTTCATTCAATTCTGACCATTGGCCATTACACAGGATGTCCATGAAAGAATGTCCCAGTTATAAATATTAATAGTACCAAATGTAAGCGTTGTAGTGTCGTTTCAAGATCTTGATTAAATTTTAATTCAAACAGAGTTACATAAGCACATGTTTCAATGATAAAAGAATACTTTTTTATTATTTATCGCACCGTGGACTTTTGGAGAGGACGAGAAAACATCGTCAAGGATCATTTCCAAATATTACTCCGTTCACAACCTTTTGTTCTTTGTAGCTTTATAAAATGTGATATCCTCGTTCCTCTGTTTACAATGATTTTCCAAAGTTGAGACACATAATTGAAGAGGCTATAGCTTCCAAAACATTTATATGAAAAACTAGATTAGTTTACCTTCAATTTCATATATAACTTGATGAAAATAGTCTAAATTTAACTTTTCTAATATACCATTAAAGCTAAGACATTCTTTTATGGACACCCTATAAGGTTCTTCACAATAGCTTCAGGAATATCTTCTAGTCATAAAATATTGACATTATTTATAAATCCAAAAATTCATAGTCTCCACTTATCAAGAATAATAAATACTCTGTCATTCCGTTTAACAAATTGAGTGCAAAGTCTCTTTCAATTATTGTCAAGCCGTTTACATAGGGCAGACTGAACGGGACCTTATCATAAGAATTAAAGAATACAGATGAAACTATAAACTTCCACCTGAGAAACTGTGATACAAAAATTGTTGAAAAATAATGTAGTCAAAGAACCAGATTTACTTTTATAATTATTCTAACAAAAATGAATGACCAAACGATTATGGTACAAACTGATATAAATGGTCTATATAGTAATACACTACCCTTAAGCTCTTTGTAATTCTATCCCTCTAAACAGACGTCACGCATTTGGACTGGTCAAACGTAAGTTGTTATCCAATGAGGTCCAAAAATATTGGAAGAAACGTAGTACAGTATCAATGAATTGTCCATTAATTCAAATTGGTCTCAAAAAACAGACATGAATAACTATATTATAATACTATTGTCCTTAGGGTCGTTTCTCGCTCCACCTATTGAAAATCGTACCTGCACACAATTTTTCACTTATTATGTATTCGACTTTTTCTTGACTTGATCATTCGCATATTAATATTCTAGGACACTCAAATGGTTTCCGTTCGTAATCACCATAATCTGAAACGAGTATTTTGGTTTTTCCTGTAAATAATATTTAAAATATAGGCGTTTTTAGGGGTAGCGGGCTACATGAGGGAGATCCTGAAACAGACTGCTCCCTTTAATAGCATAGGAAGGGAATTGAAAAGGGGGGATGTGGAAGGTAGAGCAAGGTACTCAAGGGGCTTACTGCTACAGTTTAAGGATCCTATCCGGTGTTTCCCCTAAAAGCAATGCAGAGAAAACCCTAGAAAATCTGCATGAAGTAGACAGCTGTAATTTATCTCATTATAAATAAAGTCTTCAGTTTTCTCGAACGAAGAATTAAAACTGGCACGTGTTCAAAGACTTTGCCGCGTGGAATAAATCTTCGATACGGTTCCAATAATGAATTGAGAGCGAAAGTTCCGTGAGGGATCATCACCTTGGGTTGACTCGAGCAGGAAGGGTTTCTGCCTAGGTCACTCTTTGTTTACTTCTCTCCCTATCCTCCCATTCCCCGAGGAGAAACGTTCCTTTGTTGTCCCACAGACTGAGAGACAATCCAGAGGCCAGACAAAACAAACAACCCACGCCAGCCAAACCAAACACCCTTAAATATTCGCGTAGCCACCAACCCTCTTTCCGACGTACAACTCTCGCAAATATTTCAACGGAAACCGAAGCCCACGGAGAACACAAATGTTTTCTTTACAATCTCAGCATTTCCTTTCTCGAGCTCAATTCTGCAAGACCACGTGACTGCTGACCTCTACATTCTCAGACAATCGGGAAGCTGTTTAATATTACGAAGCTTCACTTCATTATGCCGACTATATAAATCTCGTCGTAAAATGAGCCTTTACTTTTACATATATATTAAGAACCACATTTAACGTAGTCAAGATTAGGTTCGATTCGTTATTGCAGATATTCGAATATAGAACATCTTTATTCTCACAACTGACTTGAGCTAAATCCAGTTGACTAGACGAAATAGTTTTTTATTTATTGGCTACTTCGTAAATGATATATTATTCACTACTACTGACAATATCTCGTATCGTTTATAAATGATAAGGGGAGTTAATTATTTAGTTTACTTAACAAATTATTAGTGCTTTAAAAATAATTATTTATATAAAAATAATTCTTTTAGTAGGTCCTGCGTAATATTATATATATATATATATGTGTGTGTGTGTGTGTGTTTAAGGGGATAAGTGTTTAAATTTCAAAGGATTTCTCAGGGTTAATTATTGGGCTAACAACGTGCAGCAGAGATTTCACGTTCGTGACGAACCCGTTTCATCTTCTCGGCGATTCCGGAACTTACGCGTAGTAGAGTTTTCCTCCCTCACTCTCCGGCCTCCTTTGTAGGGCTGTTGATTTGCCCTCGGTCGACGAAACGCGGTTCTGGACATGGTACTGCTCGGCAATTGAGGAAACCCTAGTTTTCCTACTTCTTCACTCCAATACTCAGTTACTAACACTTCCGTTCAGCTTACAAGCAAGTCCGAAAGTTCTGGCTTTCCTTGTTCGCTATCTTTCAACTCTCGATCAACACTGACTTATTGATTGTTCATTTCTTCTCCTCTCCTGCTTCTTCTCCTTTCTGTTCCTTTCAATCTCAGAGCATCATTCTTGCTTCTCTACTTCCTCATACTGTCGTCTTGATCCACTCAGGTTATTTTTCATATTTTCACCTCTCAGCTAAACTCTTATTTCCCCCTTCTACAAAGAAAAGCACCACCCCACGTGACGTGTATTCGCCAATCTTTATGCGTCCTTCGTCCAGCGCGGGAATTTTTGCTGACAAAGAGAATAGTGCCCTTGGTAAAATTTGAAGGGTGAACTTTCCTTCAGCAAAACAAGCCTAATCTTTTGAAGCAGTAGACAGACACGTCTTCCGCCCAATACCCTGGCGCCTGGGAAAACCCTCCCCTTGCGTGCCTGTCTCCGAGTAAGAATATTCTTGCTGGATTTAGACCATTTAAAATCAAAAATACGTGAATAAAATTAGGCAAGGGTCCTGCTGCGCTACAATATGGATTCCTATCGCAGTGGCGTTGTTTTTACACAGACCCGTGAGAATATTCTTAGATATGTAAAACACTGTCATCCGCCATACAATGAAAAGATGTTGGATATTCCAAACCCTTATTTAGGTGTTGCATAGAATCTTATGAAGGATTTTGGCAATATAAAGCTGTCCAAATGACGGATTGATAAAAACTGTTTTAAAATCTTGGTCAAATATGTTGTTTGCTTTACAGAAAAATTATTTTACCTGAAAGGTAAATGTGTAAATGTTGTAGTGACGTTTCTAAGTACCACTTGGTCAGTGAACTATTTACAAGACTTGTAAAAAAGATAAAACTTAAAATTCGGTCAACCAAATTTTTAAGGAGCATGCATTGGTAACTAAATACATACATTATTGAGCATAATTGTCAGTTTATAATTTAGGCCAATCGCGAGAGTTGTTTTGCACTGAATTAGCAAAGCCGTCGGATACAAATATGACATGCTGGACCATGTACCTCGCTCATCAATACACGTGTAGCAGCGAACGCAGTGTGTGCATTATTGATCTCAACACAATGCAAACTTCGTGACATATTCATCGCCCATATCATTATTCGTTTTCAATAAATACTATACAAGTATCAACTGCAGTGGACTTCTAACGATCAAAATTCATTTTACTTTATTTCTCAATCATATTGTATCATTTATCCTATTTAAACTCAACCACCTGATATTTCCATTCTAGTTTTATCAGATTTTAGAGAAAATATACCGCGAACGTATTAAATGAAGCGTAGAAGGGAAAGTAGGCTGACTAATATAACATGTGTGACGAAGTAACCTAACGCGTTTAAAATATCTTCACAACATTGTATGATCATCGTACCTTCTGTGCAAAGAGATCCAGTTTTCTCCAGTGGACAGCAGGTAGCAGCTGCTGTCCTAGGAGCAGGTAGCGAATTGGCGCCCTTGTGAAATTTTGCTCTTCCACTTATTTTATTTACATTTTAATTCGAAATATTTAATTTATACATTAATTTTACGCACCATTGCAAGAGGAATGATATCAAACAATCTATATTTTACTGTATTTTGAAGCTGAAAAATCCAGACAAAAAACAATAATAATGGAATTGAACTTAGAAGGAGGGAGAATAAAGAAGAAATACATTGAACTAGACTTACTGCCAGGGACGACGAGGACAGTGATTTCGTAAATGTATTAAATAAAAATATATGCACCGTAACTGGACAAATAAAAAGTAATAAATACGCTATTTAGTCAAAAATTAACTTGCTATTATATTTACAACTATACAAGTATCAACTACAATAGACTTCTAACGATCAAAATTCCTTTTACTTTAACACTCAATTATATTATATCAATTTTACACATTATTACAACAAAAAAGGATGATAAACAATCTAATAATTAATGAAGCACCCAATGTAGGAGTAAAACCTAATCAAAATTCACATACTGTATTCGTGATATTTTTTAATTAAAAATTCATTCAGTAATTTATGGTAACAATATAAAAAATATCAGTTTGGTAAAATATAGTTTATTTGCATTTTTAAGTTTTTACATCTAATATATCAAAGAAGTTAATTGAAAGGTTTCACTCCAGTTCATTATCAGTACAGATTGTTTGGTATCATTTTTCTTGAATTCTATTCTGGAACGAAAATAATTTCCGTATTATCTCTACTTCACCATGTTTCAAGGTACCTACGGCTTATTATTATTCTCATTCAAAGCTTCATTGAGAATGAAATTCATTATAAATTTCCTGAGATTTTCACAGAGATTCATCCCACCATCCGAAACCAAATAATAGAACAATAACTTGTAAAAGAGCCTTCATACCTATAATAATCAACACACTACCTTAGCCTCTGCATATAGGTTGCTTGATTTTAATTTTAGTGCTATCCTTTATAATTTATTAATTCAGATTTAAGATCTCCGAAACTAATTTAATAAAAGCATTGCTAAACAGTGTTTTAACATCGTAACTAACTATAACCGAATCTTCACCCAAATTTATTATTTATTCTCTGAAATCATAACTATTTATATTTGCCCAGAGTTTTACTAAAGTTTCAAAAGAAATCCTAATTTATGTGTCTTCACTATACCTTCACTATTGGGTCTACATAATCCTCGGAACACAAATTTGTCTCAACTTTCCTATCAATAAATGTGTATTTAATTAGATCGTTTAAATAAAATTCAACCAGGTTAAACTTTTCCCAGTAACTCTCTCATTTCTTTATATTTGAACTATTTTTATCCTTATATTTCATTTTACTCATAATCCCCAACTGTTTTGTCTCAGAGCTTTCACAAATACTGTCACTATTATTTCTTTTTCGTCAGTATGTAATAGCTGCCTAAATGGATCTATCTTTTCTCTTTCTACATTGCTCAAATGTTCTCCTATACAATTCCCTGATTCATGATCCCATTCTTATGTCCTTCAATAGTGTGCTTAACAAATTTACAATAATTTTCGTCTCTGCCGTCATAAATTCATAAGTATTCTTCTCTATATTCAAACTTAAACAGAAGCCTCCTCCTGAGCTTAGAATATTCTTAATATAATTAGGGACGACTTTCCCACTATCCCATTTCCCTTTACCCAGTGTAATAAAGTTTCAATAATATCTGCTCCATTATTTTTCCTATAGTAAACATCAATATTCCCCGTGGTCTTGTATTTTTGCACCCTGCCTTTACTGGCATATGAAATTCGCGTGGTTTTCCTCTATTCTAAGGCCAGAGATGATAAAAATAACATAAAAATAATAAAACGACAGAATATAATGTTTTTAGGAAAACCACGAATTCAGTTAGTAAATTTTGAGGTGTTTGAGATTGAAAAAGGAACAAAGGTATATAAAAGGAACTTATCAAAAATAGTGTGCTTTAAAACGACCGAAAACTCACTTAATTCACATAACGATACGATTAACCTTAGAAATAGTTATAACTCTTAGTTTTCTTAATTGTTAAAGTTTTTATTATCTAAAATAATTTCCAGCCGTAATTCAGATGCCGTTTTGAACCATTTATTTAAAATTAGCTGAATATACTAACGATACTGATGGAAGAAGCTTACCTTGTTAACCCCAATGTTACAGGGATGATATTTAAAATCCAAGTAGTCAAGGCTACACTACATCATTCAGTCTTGTTAAGACCACTTTTTTAAAGTGTAATGGTTGGCTTGGACATTTTTTTTTAAATTCAGTGAATTTATTAAATAAGGTATTTGTTTTCCGTGCTAAGATATGAAAATAATTTGTGTAAGTTGTTATCTACTTTACACAATCTCCATATTTAACTATCTGTAAATATCTATTCCAGATAGTGAAAACATGAAGAAGGTACGAATAACGTTAAATAAATAGTGTCTTTAAAGAGTTTAAATTGCTTCAAGAATAAAAAAAAACATTTTTTGTGTGGCGATTCATTGCTGTTGTTACAATTTGAAGGCTACACATCAAAGTGGAAGCAAGATTCAAAACAGTGAACAGAACGGTAGGTTACATAGCGCGGAAATTAACAAAGAATAACGGGTAAATGTCAATGAAGTGAGTGTATTTGGTCGTAGGAAAGAGTGAATTGAAGAATAAAAATATTTTTCGGTACTAAAATTAGTTTTTAACGCCACTAACACATACGATGCGTTCTTGGCGTGAGTTGCTTTAGTACAAGTAAATTATTAACATTAATTTATTAGAGTACGCCGGTACTTGCCACAGTTTTCTTCATTGTTGTGGTTATGATTATTAGAGGAAGTTGACTTGGTACCTTACCGTCTTGACCGAGTATGGTATACATGTGGTTGAGAGCTGAATTTGAAGTGGAGCTTCGCTTTTGACAGGCCGCAGGGTTCCCCGCTAAAAGTCAATGGGTTGAGCGAGATGCATCATTCATCCCAGCCGTCGTCATGGCTACGCCGGTTTCTCCTCCATCGATCGGCGTCGCCGTTCTTTGCGGTTGTTATTTGCTAATCCCTCTCCCGCCGATGATTGCTCCTACTTGTCTACACAGTTGCACAGAAGGGGCAAACTATTCTTCGCCCTCGCCGCCCCGTTTTCCCCCGGTTTAATTTATTTCCCTCCGTTTGAGGTGCGTCTCATCTCCCTGAGCCGGGGCTAAGCTGGTTGCCTGGCAACGCAGCCTCCCCGCCCCTGCACACCTGCACAACCAACATGCCGACGCTCTTCCTAGAACGTTTTGCGGTGCGCCAATTGCTTATTGGTGCGTCCTCTTTACCCGGGGGCTTGCCAGGGAGAGCTCGAGCCAATAAAACAGCCTCTGCCATCACACAAAAGAAGGAAAACTCGATACTCTAAAATCCTGTTATCCTGTACTATTTACCAACACTTGACTATGTCTTTTATTCAATTCTATTTACCAAATCCTTTTAGAGGAGCTTGGCTTCCAAGAATTCAACTTGTACTCTAATAATCCATATATCACATTAGTTCAAGTATTATTATTCTAGTACCATTTATTATATCATAAATCATCGACAATCTTCAACTGATTAAAATCCAATTTATGCTTTTCTCTTTTAGAAAGAAAGGCTACGTGAGGGTTATCCCCTATAATAGCATAATAAATAGCAAGGGTTGACTATTTTTTGGGGGGGTAACAGGCTACATGAGGGTGATCCTGAAACAGGCAACTCCCCTTTAATAGCATAGGAAGGGAATTGAAAAGGGGGGAATGCGGAAGGTAGAGCAAGGTAGCCAAGGGTTAACTAGGGCCCCCGGGCTATGGTTTAAGGATCCTACCCGGTGTTTCACCTAAAGAGATGCAGGGAAAACCCTAGAAAACCTGCATCAGGTAGGTCGGGCATTGGCTACTATTCTCACGCCCTTCCGAATGACGGGAGACGAGTCTGTTGTGGGGACGCAGCATTCCCTTCTCCGTGTCTCCACCAGTTTCAGGAGGCAGTTGGCCGACTGATCCAATGGGATCAGCGGACAGCTCTTGCCATATGCCCAAGGTCTTTGACCCCAGTACATATACCTCCTAAAATAGGTGAAGGTGTCTCGGCATATGAGAACTTTGATAAAAAGTACCCAGAGAGAGTGCAGGAGGCATTCCCGACATGATCAGGTGAGCCCCGCAGTCACTCTGGGCTGAAGCGCCTGCGAGAAAACTCCCGCAGCGCCCTCTCCTCATGTAGGGTTGACTATGGCCCGCGGGCTATGGGTGTAGATCCTTCCCGGTAATTCACCTATAAGTGATTATGGAAAAACCTTAGAGAAACCTGCATCTGGTAGGTCTAGCGTTTGGTACTACTCCCACGCACTTCCGAAAATGGGAGACAGTGTTTGTTGTGGGGACAGGACAAACACGCCTCCATGCCTGGTCTCTCTGAGGGTCGCCTGGCTGGCAAATGCAGTTTGATCAGCGAACAGGTCTTACCAAATACCCAACTCCACCGACGCCAAAGCATACACCGATCCAAAAGTCGTATCGGCTTGTGGGAGACTTAATTTAAAATTCTTGCCTTCGGGTCCAGGGAAAGAAAAATTCAGTTAGTCCTTACGGACTTTCTTGTACTCTTCTTGGTTTCCCTATCTTCCTTTCAGTGAAATATGTTCTGTTTGGTGGGCAACAGGCTACATGAGCGTGATCCTGAAGCATGCAACTCCCCTTTAATAGCATAGGAAGGGAATTGAAAAAAGGGGGGATGTGGAACGTAGAGCAAGGTAGCCAAGGGTTGACTAGAACCCCCTGTGCGCTTTGACCTCTTGGAACACACTGCTACTTATAAGCTTTTCCTGACGCCTTCTTGTGCCATTCATCCGATTCCCGTAATATTTTGCTGTTTAGCGGTGATCGGTGAGCAGCTCAGAGAAGTTTACTGTCAAAGATTTAGGTTCCCTCTCCTCCTCCCCCTTTCAGGCTAAAAAAGGTCCCACTCCAATTATCTGCTCTGTGACTTCATGTTTGTCATTCATCGGACTACCATGAAATTTAATGTAGTTTAGTGCTCCGCCCAGTGAATGTTATTGTCGATCTTTTCAAAGAGTTTGATACCTTTCTTCCTACATTTCATGCCAAAAACATTCTATCCTAAATACATATAGAACAGGATAGATTACGTCCTCACGTAGGCTGTCTAACGAGACGTTTAAATTGCTGTTAAGCATGAAAATAATGTTTAAATTTAACTAGATTTTTATTTGAGTAATGATACTTTTTAATCTACATAAATAAAGTGCAATGTATTCAACAAGCTCGTGTCCTCATATAAAGTTCACCCTTGGGTGTTCCTAAATAATTCCTATACAATTTACCCTTTTACCGTAAAAATGTGTTTAACGCTGTGCACCCCCAAAAAAGGATAATGTCGATCTTTTGAAGATTTAGGTTAATTATTATTATAACGAAACATAGAAACTTCAAGAAAGTTAATGGAATGATTAATTTCTAATTCTTATGTAAGTTTTAAATTAGGTTTCAAGTTAAGAGTTATTCATTTTATATTCAGGAATTATGCACAAAAAATCAGTAATATATTTTGTATAGCAAAGGGGTTGAAAATGTAAAGACGAAATTCTAGAATTAAGTCATATTAATAATAATCTGCTGAGCAAATTCCATCCACCTCGCTCTTCTGTTCTTACCCCACACACTTCCCTCTAATTTTACAACACGGCCTATTAATCTATCCCTTCTCTTGATCAACGTCCTGAAAATTGTTCTCTCTTCCCCTATTCTGCTACTTATAACTTCCTGGTTACTTACTCTATCCACCCATCTGATTTTCTGCATTCTCCTATAGCACCACATTTTGAAAGCTTCTATTCTTTTCCTTTCTCTAACACCTATCGTCCACGTTTCGCATCCACATTCTATACAAACAGTTTTAGTAATGATATCCTAATATTTATGCTTATTCTTTTTTTTCGAAAGCCTTTCTTATATGTCCTATCCTTCTCTTTATCTCTACCATCCCTAGTAATTATGATTCCGAAGTTGCAGAATTGGAGATGGAACATTCTGAACCAATTAATATTCAATATTCAATTGTATTGCCTCACTAATATCGGAAAGATTCATTATTGTAAAAACAAAATATGCATACTCGAAGAAGCTACCCTGGAAAATGGTATTATACAAGGATCCTCCTTCAGCGTAGTTCTATTCCTTATTGCCATAAACGACATCAATAAAGCGATAAAACCCCCTACAATAATGAATTATGCGAATAATATAATGCTTCTAAAAAATTCCATCAACCTAATGGAATCTACTAACTGTATGCAATCTTCAATAAACAATATTAACTCTTGGGCAAATAAAATTTGCTTTTCCTTTCTTTCAGATAAATGCAAAACTATAATCTTCTCCAAAAAGAAACCTACTTTTCATTACTGATGAATGACAATATAACAGAACAGCGTAAGATCATAAAAATATTAGGTAACAGTTGGGACTCTAATCTTAAATTTAACAAACATTAATGACCTCTTCATGGAAATTAATAAAAGAACTTCTATTTTAAAAATAATTGCGGCAAGAAATTGGGGAGCATTTAAAGACACAATCAGAAATAAAATTGATTATGGGTCACATATATACCATTTGGCATATTAATAAACGAGGTAGGTAAAACAATTCTTTCTTCAAAATAGTTTTTTCAATTTTGCAGTAAAGTATCTTTTATCATTGGGTCAATATAGATTACAAATTGAAATAAATATTGTAAATACATTAAAACCTTTTAGGTGCCTCCTGTGGTGTAGTGGTTAGCGACACTGCCTGCCCGCTTAGATTCGCCGAACACGTATCACTCCAAATTCTAAATGTGTCATAAAGAGACTTTTTTAAAACCAGGGTTGCTTTAATTAAGCTAAAGAAAATTTTCTATCAACACTACTTTATTGGTTTACGAGAACATTTAATAATAGCCAAGCTAATCATATAATATCGCGAACAAATCAAAAACATTTTCTGAAAAATAAGTTAATACTTGGTTAACTTCATATTCGTATTTACTGTCGTAGGGGGGAATAAAAATATTATATTTTCTACTAAGCAAAGATGTTTTACTTCAAGAAAGCATATTATCTTTAAACAGAATATCTTTGACGCTAGTTATCTTTGCTCTGAGAAACTAGTTGCGGTTTCTATGATTCTTTTAGACGATTAATGAAATTGAAATAAGACAATAATATATATTCACAACTTTATCAGTTTCAAGCGAGATAATAGAAACTTTTTACGTCAACAATGATCAGTACGAAACTTCTAAGACTTTTGCACACAAGCCAGTCATGTTGGAATACTTCGAGTAAATCTTTATTAGCAAAATTAAGAAAGAAAACAGGATACAGTTTTACTAACTGCAAAAAAGCTTTGGAATTACATAATAATGACATTATGAAAGTGAGTCGGATGTTATTAGAACAACCTGAAAATATATGTTTTTCTTCTCTGTTCGTTAACCAATTTCAGATACTAGGTGTCGCCTCTAATAAAGTAAAGTAAGGAACCTTTATACTGTTCATTTCCTTTGCAGCACACGAAAACTGCATGTTTCTAAACAAAATGCATTGGATTTCAATAACATTTATTCAGTAAACTAATATGTCAGGATTTGTTACCTGCTTTTGATTTCATCGGTTGTACGTTAAATGGAATGGAAATCCTACTTGTGAAGGCAATAATGTTGCTTGTTTAGTATAATATATCACTGTCAAACTATTCTCACTTGATAGTATACCATTTAAATTAATTTTGATTTATTTATAATAAGGATTTTTGTTAAGATACAAATAATTATATCTAATAACTGCACATTGTCAACACAAAGTTACTGCAAATAGAATTAAATAAATATTCTGAATTTAATGAAGAATGAGTTATGAGCCATGTTAGGAACAGAACATGTAGTGGTTGATACACTATTAGCTCTTCTATTCGTGTAAAAACTATATGAACAAGATTAAATCTTCTGGAGATGTCAAAATTCAAGCATATAAAAGGATGCCTTTATGTTGATATAAGAAAAGAATTGTTTGATATTGTTCCATGTTACATTCTATAGTAACATGTAAGTATAGTGTTCATGTATTTGAAGAAGCCTTAAAAACTATCCTAATTATTGAATGGGTACATAAAAATTGTATGTTATTAATTTCTCTCAAATAGAAAATGTGTAAAGCAAATTAAATATTTTCCTTCTTGCCTTAGTTACAAAATGATTTATAAGTACGTATGATATGGTTTCATTGCAGTTTCTAATCATTATAGGCAGAAGAATGGTTGAAAGCTGAAGCTCAGGCCTTGGGATGGTCCAAAGCAGCCAAATTGGGGAATCGAATTACAACTCAAGGCTTGGTAGCACTGAGTATGGAAGGCTCAAATGCTGCAATTGTCGAAGTCAACTGCGAAACTGATTTTGTAGCCCGAAACAAAAATTTTCATTCAATTGCTGAACTAGCTGTTAAAAGCTGCTTGAGGTTCGCCAACAGCCAACCTTTAAGTGGTTCTTTGACAAAGGTAATTAATTAATATTTTTGTGTCATGTCATTCCTTTTAAGATTAAATTTTCACTAAATTGAATTAAAAACTTAAAAGTATTGTAGCTCCTAACAGGCATTAGTTACTACTACTTCTCTACTTTTGATAAAGCAAATTTCTTTTACCTTAAATGGACAATTTTTGAACAATTTCTTATGAATAATAATAATAAGATTCAACATCATTTTAACAGACACATTGATGCTAATGTTTCTCTGTCATGGATTAATTTCTCTGCTGCTGAATAAATGTGATCAGCAGTAAATAAAATTGGGTTACCATTACTAACTCATATGGCATGCCAATATATATTTTATTTTTGAACTGTCCAATCTGGCAACACAACAGTTACATACCAATTTACACGTCGTTAATTTATAGTGATGAGTGTGAAGTTAGAGATATGTTTGTTAATCCAATTACAGTGATGGAAACAAAGAAAACAGTAAAGTCTAGTGTTGATTCATGCTTTTAATTCAAGTGCGTCCCAAAATCCCTGCTGGAAATCTGAGGGAATCCGGATTATCAATAGTTGGATTTTCAGTAGTCCACTGTATGTAGTTACAGACCCCTATTTATTTATGATCTTAATGTATTAATGAAAAATTTTAGTAGTTTTACCATATTTGCCATATATGTACTGTACATCTTAAATGACAAGTCATACATATTATTTGGTTATTCTTAACAGATTGCCTTAGAAGCTGATAATTTAAAAGACCTTATAGCTGATGATAACAAACTTATGGCTGATCATGTTGCCCTTGCAATTGGAAATTTGAGTGAAAATCTTACTCTTCGCCGTGCAGTGTGTTATCGAGTTTGTGATGGAATTAAATTAGCTGGGTATACTCACCCAGCACCTCTTGATGAAAATAAAATATTACTTGGTAAATATGGGGCTCTGATAGCTTTCAAAGAGACCCTACCTGCATCAGATGAAAAATTTCCTATGCAGCAGCTTGGAAGACAACTTTGTCAACACGTTGTCGGTAAGTTGAATAGTGTTAGAAAATTATTAATCCCATTTTTAGAATCATACAATCCATTATTATTTATATTCCTGATTTTATCGTATTACTCTCCACTGAAATATTCTTCAAAGCCTTTTGCAGTATTTATTTGGGCACAGGAATCAAATATACAAGTTTCCCCATCTAAAACTAGGACTGTCTTCTCTTACCCCACACATTTCCCTCTAATGTGAATTTTACAAGATCCTCATGTCTCAAAACGTGAGCTATTTAATCTATCCCATCTCTTGGTCAATGTCTTCCATATTGTTCGCTATTCTTCTTAGAACATCCTTGTTACTAACTCTATCCATTCATCTGGTTTACGGCATTCTTCTGTAACATAACATTTCGAAACCTTCTATTCTTTTCCTTTCTACTACTCCTCCTGTCCACGTTTCACACCCATACATCGCCACACTCCATACAAACATTTTTTTAAATGTTTTCCTAAAATTCATACTTATATTACTCATCAGAAAATTCCTCTTTTTTGTGAAAGCCTTCCTTACATGTGCTATCGTATCCTATACATCTACCATCCCTAGTTGCTATGCTGCCCATGTAGCATAATTTCTTAACTTCCTCCAAAATATCCCTTCCCTATCTAACACCCTTTTTTATTCCACTATTTCCTATACTCTATTAATTCTTACGTTGTACACTTCCTCCAGGATCATGCTGGTGCCATTTATTATGGATTCCAAGTCTTCTGACTCCCCTAAGACCAAAATATCATCAGTAAATCTTAGGTATTATATTTCTTTTCCTTGAATTTTGATTTGATTTCCATATTTCGTTTTAACTTTCTTCATTGCCTGTTCTACATATAAATTAAACAGCATGGGCAACAGACTGCATCCTTGACTTATTCCTTTTTTGATTCTGGCTTCCTTTCTTGCCCTTCAGTAATAATTACTTCTGACTGCCATCTGTAAAGGTTATGGGCAACTCTTCTTTATCTATATTTTATTTCATAATCTTCAAAATCCTTGTGTGTGTTAATCTAAATCTCAAATTCATTTCCAAATCTTGATTGGTATTCCTACAGTTTCTATTCACCTAATTTACTCCCAGCCTTTTTGTTCTGCAAAGCAGTCAAACACTTGAAAAGTTTTCTTTCATGTATACACACACTTGTCATTAGATTTAATAGAAAAGTTTACCCCAGCATTTCTGATCATTTATCAAGTATTTTTAAATAAAAGCTTTTTTTTTCCTATTCTGCAAGTCTATTAAATGTTTACTTTATCGTCGGAAGAAAATATTTTTTAAATCATTGATTCAAATATGTTTGTATGTCAAAGCGTAGGGTATCGACTTTTGTTTGAGTGTCAGAATATCGTCGTTCAAAGAATATGATTGCAAAATTTGCATTACACTACATATTGCATATTATATTTTACCGTTCCTTATTTCATTTTAAATATTGTGTTTCACATGTTTTAATTAATAGTTATTCAATTAACAGGTATGAATCCGCAAAAGATTGGTGTATTGGGTGAAGATACTCCTGCGAGTGATCCAGATGATGAACAGTGCATGATTTTCCAGGAATATTTGTTGGACCCATCACAGACAGTTACCCAAATTCTTTCAGAAACTGGAGTTACTGTCTTAGATTTCATAAGATTAGAATGTGGAGAAGAAATACAGACTGATCAAATAGGATCTGATAATAATACTGTATCAGTTGCTTCAAACTGAGTTTCTAAATAAAATTTATGTATAAATGTGAATAAAAAATTATTATTATTCAGTATAATAAATAACTTCTAAACCATTATTTATATTTTTAATTCATTTTATGATCCTTTATAAACTTCATTCTGTGACTGGCCGTCACCCAAAATTATGAACAGGAACGTGGAAATTTTATTTATGAAAAAATAAACTAGTACCCAACTATTACGACAAAATCCATGAGTTTACTACAGTACATATATACACAGGTCAGGAAGTGGCATTGGCAAAATAATTCATTAGTACAGGAAAGGGAGATAGAAAGGTGGCGGCTTACCCGAAGTTTAAAGCTGGCAAACACCATGATGAGTGTGAGATTGTCTTGAATTTTCGGAGGCAACCGCCCCCTTCGTTGGAAGATGTGGATGAGTAATCCAAGTGTTGACTCGCCATCACTTTTTATTAACACACACTTTGTCAACTGTGAGTGGCGAGTCTAAACTCTGAGCAGATTGCTGCCATGCATCACATTCTTTGTATATACTCTGCATATTTGTCAGGCATAATTATTTTTGTAAGCAAATATACAATTGAAAAACTGTGGATGTTTTACATAATTATATTGGTAATTAAGGACTACTACGAATTTGATGAATGCAAGTTCTTGTTAAAGGAAGGAATCATATATATACTGTATACGACTCAAACATACTTTCGCTTGTTGCCCCCCTAAAGCAACAGAAGAATTTTCCCTGCTTTAGGAGAAATATCTAGTTGTGTGTCAAGCTGATGTGCTGTTGTCTACTCCACCCATATTGTAGTGGAGGTAGACAGCTCGCTCTTACGCTGCTTTTGTTGAGACAAGTTGGTAGTATAAAAGCAAAACTGAAAATATTAGCGGTAAGAAATACATTGCTGTCAATTCAGGATATGTTGTACATCAAGAATCACATCCATAAAATGTAATAGATAATAAGTTTAGCATGTGTTAAAAAGATGTCATCAGAGTCTCCATATCCCATTCGTATGAAGACAATGTTTTTAACAATGATAGTAGTATTTCGCCAGGCCACATGGAGGAGTAGTTCCTCCTCAAACTGCAATACACCCTTCTCCTTTCCTTACGGTGTAAACATGCCATGTAGAATCTCACAAACTGTATCTTTTTTAATATTAATGTTGGAACTCATAGTCATGGCAATTGATTGATCAATTCCTTATCAGAAGTTCTTGGATGGCTAAGACTGGTATGTTACAGGTATACGCATTAGAATAATTTAATTGTATATTTACTCTTAAATTTTTATTTAATTCACAATTATTTTAATTTGTGTAGTTCACAATTGTATGAGTTGATTTCCCAGTTACTTCCTTTGCCTCAGAGGTCCATCATCAAGACAGAACTGATCATGGCAGTTTCAAGATAACAGCTACTATGCTAATATAGTGGTCAAATTTTATATAATTCTGTTCATTAGACATGAAGAAAAAGTTCCATACAAACACTTTTAAACAATGTTGGCTGAACCTCAAAGAGAGTTCCAGCAGAAAAGCAAAAAATTTGTCTTCTTGCAAAACAATTATTTTTCATTCAAATGTTGACTATGATATACTTTATTAAAGGTAATTAAACCTTTAAACAGTCACATCATTTTTTTTTCTGTATTTACAATACTCTGGGGGTTTCAATCTTTGATCAGATTTTATTCATTGAATGCCAGAATTAAAATGTATTCATACTGAGGAACAGTCATACATCTGCATTATACTGGCTTATTCCATAGACTTTAAAAGCCAGTGGAACACTAATGTATGACAGTTACTCAGTGAATATATTTTAATTCCTGCAATTGGTAAATGGGATATGATGAAATATTGAAACGTCCATGTTTGAATTATAGAAATAAAATAACTGTTACTGTATAAAGGTTGACTCCCCTTTAACTATTATTTTTATTAGTAAGTAATTTATCTGCCATTAAATATTGTCAGCTTTTTTTAACATAAATAATAAAAGGCTGACAAAGATGCTGTTATCATTCATTTATTATTTTTATTTAATTAACATACAAACAGGCAGCTGATTCAATGTGATATATTTGTGGCATTACAGTACTTGAATTAGTAGTTCTAGGGTTACAACCTGGGTCATATTAAAATTTAAAACCAATGTTTTAAATGGCCTGGGTTGTAACCCAAGAACTCTAGTCAACAAATACACCATGAAAACCTAAGATCTTCAATTACAGGACTTGATGCTTAATCGGATTTTAGGATAAGAAACATTCATTATCATCTGTAAAAAAATAATAACTTGTTTAGTCAATGCTATCCTACCTTTTCATTTCTACATAACTACCACATCCACCCTAATCTGCTTGCATATTCTGCCCTTGACCTTCCTCTTCTGTTCTTACCCCACACACACTTCCCTCTAATGCTAATTTTCCAACACCTTCATGTCCCAATATTATGGCCTATTAATCTATTCCTTCTCTTGGCCAAAGTCCTCCAAATTGTTCTCTCTTCCCCTATTCTGCTTAGAACTTCCTGGTTAGTGATTCTATCCACCCATCTGATTTTCAGCATTCTTTTTTAGCACTACATTTCGAAAGGTTCTATTATTTTCTGTTTGCAACCCCTATCGTTTCTTGCCTGTACTATCCTATTCCTTACGTCTACTACACTTCTACCATCCCTAGTTATTATGCTTCCCAAGTAGCAGAATCCCTAACTTCCTTCAAAATATCCCTTCCCATTCTAACGCCCTTTGTTATTCCACCATTTCCCATACTACATTCCATCAGCTTGGTTTTCCCTCTATTAATCCGCATGTTCTACTTTTCCTCCAGGACCACATTCATGCCATTTATTATGTTTTCTGACTTCTGCATAACTTAATTAATATAAGTACAACCTTTCAACCAACTTTGAGGACTTTGTATACATAAAAATTTTCCAACAATATTGATATACTTTTCAATAAAGTAAATAACATTTTTAAATGCATAAACTAATTACATTGTGAGTAAATTGTTGTCGCGGACCACCTCCAGCGACTGCGGTGTATAAAAATGAGTGAGTGCTTTACTCAGTTTAATTTTGAGAATGGAAAATGAATCTATAAAAAGATTAAACTATTATAACAAGGGGGAATCGTATATCTTATCTCCATTGCTTGTATCATTTCTTACATCGAGTGTACATGTGCGTTGTACCTGATATGTAACATTTCACTCGTCATTCTTGAGAAGTAATCAATGTCTTCATCTAAAACTTCCACATTTTGCCAATCAAAATTATGATTCTTAAAATAATTATAATTTTGTATTTTTGAATATCTAATTTAACGTATAATTTCCCAGTCGACATTCTATAATCTTTTTCTGTAATTTCATGAGCTAAAGTAGATCCAAAAATATACTTCAAATCACTGGGTCTTCCAGTTTTGGGATAGGCTTAGACAATAATAAAATGAGTATTACAAGGAAGATGGCGAAAGCTGAGAAGCTGAAGAAGAAGGAAACTAAAATAGCACTGCACTTTGAAATAACTGAATGAAAAAAATGATTAAAATTCATCGTAACCTACGTTTAAAGAAGAAAAACGTGTTGTTTTTTTAAACTTTCGTATGAGCTTTAGTGAATTGTCGAGTTGTAGCTGAGGCTGGTAAGTAGAAACTTCCTGTGTGCTTGGGCGTTGCCTGTTAACGCAGCTCGGAAATCCATTTGATACGGTCAGCAGTTATCCTCGCCAAATTTACACTGATTTTAGACCTCCTACGAACGGGGTAATATGGCGATTTTTGCGACATGTCAAGATCGCTTTCTATTAGGCAATTGCATATACTTCAAAATATTAAAAATCATTTCGTATCTTCCAGTAGATAGTCTCAGTCCAATCCGTTGATATAGACTGTCTTATGATAGTCTATATTTAACGACAAATTAAAACACTAACCTAACGTTTCCTCAAACTAAAATAAACTTTCCTTTGGTCTCATAGTCTGAAGAAGGTACAATTTTTTGATCAATAATTTTCTTCTTAATTGGTCATTAAATGAACAGTATAATTATTTTCGTTGTTACACGTAATTGTTTCTATGTTATTGTATCTCATTGCCTTATTTTTATGTTATCAACTTTCGGTGAACTGGGGGTAGGTTTTGTGATGGTACCACTGTAGCCTCCACGTATGTTTCATTGAAGAACAAACTCTTTGCTTTTCTGTAGGCTATATTTTCCATAAAAATCAGTCCTGAATACAAAAAGAATTGACGATGTTTTCTCTACATTGTCATCAATTTAAACTGGTTCTTGGTGACATGATTTCTGCGACCCCATCTTAAAGTTATATATTTCTCTACTGATATTCAATGCGGCTTGACCACGTTAAATGCATTAAAAGAGTCGGCTGTGGTTACTAGGAATTTCCCGATTGAGCTGCCCGGCAAAAAATAGCTCGTGTAAGGAGGCACGTGTCTTCAAGCAATTCTTTCTTTCTTCGGGGAGGGTAATCCAAAAACTGACAACTTCTCTTTAAAAGCAAGGAAGGTCTGCGACTCCGGAACATGCACGTCCTTTGAGAACTTTGAAAAAGCATAGAGAGAACGAGGCATCCCCGAAGATAAGGTCCGCTCTCACTGAAGAGAAACAACTGCGAGAAATAAAATAAATTACCGCAGTCTTGCCTTGTAACAAACTTCCCACCAGCCAATAAAGAAGTTGCGAACAGATTTGGCTGGTGGTTCTAAGATGAATTTCCACCAAAGAGTTGAATTATATGAAAAATAGAGAGGGGAAAATAGTGAGACCATAAAGACAGAGAATTGTCAGCACGAGGAAATCGGCAAAATATTACAAATAGAGTGATACAGTTTTGCCTGGAACTCGCCGCACGGATATGGATGGCTTACTAGTCCCATCCGAATCCTTTAACTTCGTTGAACAATGAACACCTTGCTCGTTTAGTCTTCTTATTAATTCACAGATCGAAGCAGTCTCTCCGTTCAGAAATTGGTTGCCACTCTACCTTCCCCCCCCTCTCTCTCTCTCTAGCAATAAATCACTATGATCCAATTGCAATCTCCAATCTCTTACTTTCCATTTTCTTACTGTTTAATGTCGACTGATTAATGCCCGTAAATCCTCCATCTTTTGATTTCCTACGGTGGTGGGGACCTGATCCTCTCCAATCAAAAGTATTTACCGGGAGGGAGCCATTTACCCCGCTCCACCGATGTCTTTGGGAAAGACCATGTCTGCTGACAACTAGATGTCGCTGAGACTTTAGAAAAACCGGTCCGGAGCCAAACTGTCTAGGTATTATTACCCTGCCTGTAACCTTCTTCAATTTCTCTCAGGTCGCCTGGCTTTGATTTTGTATGCATTTCATTACAATACATAAAATACTTTATTATATAATAAATCGGCTAAGCATACTAACAAACGATAAATAAAAACGGCCAAAAAAGTCAGCATTAAATATATAACTTTATTGACAAAAGCGACATTTCGTCTCCATTTTGAGACTTCATCAGACTTAAAATTTAGCAATGCATCCTATTTACTCCTTGACTCCCTCAGTCGAAAATATTTAATTTACATGTGAAGAATTTGGTGCCTCGCTGGACCTAGGTTAAAGAACAAAGTGTTCTATGACGTTGGAGTTGTTGAAGAAAATATTTCTTGTAAACTGTTCCTCATTTTACTGGGTTTTTCGATCATGTATGTCGTTTTTCAGCAGCATTATTGCTGGGATTGCCTTTTGAGTGAATCAAGTGAAGTGCGCATGTTAGCAAAGGGTTGCCTGCGCCAGCATTTTCGTATCGCCGATGTCGGTAATTGCGATTTAATGGCTGTCCACGGGAAGCTTGATCAAATCAGCTGTGGTCGAAAACAAATTTATACTGCTGCAGAGTTGGTCTCGCGCACACACACGTCAACGACGAGTGAATCGGGGGGGGGGGGGAGGGTGTAGATACGAACAGTGGAGCGCTGTGCAAATCGGGCTCAATGGAGCAGAACCTAAGATTACAGAACGCGGAGGTAAACAATTGCAAGCATCCACTGATCAATGGTCCTACGGCTGACCAATCAATTCCATCTTATCTTCTAATAAGTAATGCACACATACATTTGTTCACATGGTCCACATTAATTAACTTGAAAACCTGAGTAGAAATATTTTAATAAATTGATCAGAATTCTTCAATCATCGGTCTTGTTACCATTTTTCCGTCAGAGATTAAACAGAGGAGGGTCCACCTCAATTTCAACAAAAACAATAAAATAATTTAAAAATTAAACAACTTCCATAAACAACTTTTTTATTTTATTAGTCGTAACTCGAAACTGAGTTTCAATGTTCAAGGATAATGAAATCTAGACTCTGTTAAATCTTGCACAGATTTGTTGCATTCATTCATTTATTCATGTTCATTAAAAGTAAAATATTTTTAACAAAACTCAAGCAAATGGCGAGTTTCATGAATACGCGACCAGAAATCGTTCAGCTCTAAGGTCGGACAAGCATCGCCTTGCTCTACACCAGAAAAGTATTCACAATACCGGGATAATTTTATACAACAGCCTTCCTTCCGCCAGAGGTTAAAAATAGTACCTACAAAAGCTTCGTGAAGCAGAGTAAAACTATTCTTTTAAATGGCGCGTTTTACTCGTTACAGGATTTTCTTAATCGTCCTTCTAGTATTTAAAATCAAGGTTCCTGCAAAAAGTGTTGAATGAGCTGCCTTGTAAAATAGCACATCACGCATCTTTAAAATTTCTATTCAGTTATTTCTGATCTTTTGTTTGTTTGTTTCATGTATTGCCTGGAGCAAGGACAGAGGGAAAGACAGTTTCCTGGTCCAAGTAACTTAAACTCCATTGCGTGTTCCTCAGTGTGTGCTTGTTTGTGTTTCCCGGTGTGTGTGTGTGTGTGACATCGGGTGTCGGTGTTGTGTTTATATTGACTTTTGTCTGTATACATTTTCTTTTATTAATTTATTTTAGGATAATTTGCCTTTAATTATGTACCTTATTTTGTTAACTTTTTATGTATGACGTATCCTATTTCCTTTTCTTTTTAATTTAATGGGACAAATTACGAGTAATGTTCCAAATAATTTCATACAATTGTATCATTAATATACTCTTTGAATTGAACCTGAAAAGGTTCCAAATTAAATTTTAATTCAGACTTAATTGTTAGATTTCCTCGTTCATTGATTTAATTTATGTAATTTAAAACGTGCGTATAAACAATTGTATTATGATGTTCTGATATAGTTCAGATATAGTTATTACAAAAGTAGCTTTAAAAGATAGGTTTATATATTTATAATTATTCATAATAGTTCAGTTACAGTAAGCCATTATTACCTTTGCGATGTATTGGAACCTATTCTTTGCGATCTAAATGCACTGTTTTGATTTTGTTTCTCATTAGGGGGCAGCTATTTGTATCTGTTTGATTGGAGTGACGAGGATATTTTTTAAAAAGCAGAGTGTGTCCCGCGGTGCAAACTAAATTAATGGTCTATTTTTAATTCGTGCCGATTTGGAGCGGAAATTAGAACTGGAGCGCCAAATCAAATTGGTGCAAATTTCCGCAGGGCAACGCAGTTTGCATCGGCCGATTCAATTATGCCAGATTTGGCGTCCATTTAGGAGAGAGACTGCGAGTTATTCCCAAGCACTAGGAAACAAGAAAAAAAACCAGAAGTAATGGTCTTATAAAAAGAACTGACGAACTATAACTGTAACAAAATAGAAAATTAAATCCCTCGAGTTCAATAAGCGAGAAAAAATTCATTTGTAGTCAATTTTGAATACCATGTGAGATTCCCTACCTTCACAAATAATACATTTTAATTTTCTGTAGCAACACATTTAAAGAGCTTCCCAGTATTCTATTTTCAATTTCCTAACTTTCCCCAATGTTTAACAATCCTCTGCTAAATAAATTGAACTTCAACAAAGCTCATTTCGCAATCCTAATCCCAGTAACACACCCCCAAGGGGTTGCTTCACTCTCTTCTCCATTACACACATTAATACAATGAGAAACTTATTTTATTTTCACTCTCAATACAACAAATTTAAGTCAAAACAGAAACATCGATCGAAAAAACCACCTGTCTGTAGTGAATTTGACTACTTAATTGACAATCACTGAGATCTGATATCTTACATAAATAAAACGTGTCTGTATATTCCGCATAAAAGATTTAAACACGTTGTGCAATTTCTATACAATTTTGTACACATGTTCTATACTATCGCAAAAGTCTCCAAGAGTGTGGTTTGGTAGCCGATAATTTTAAAATGCGAAAAAACAACCAATACTAGCATCCGATAATTTATGTTTTTAGTATGGACGAGATTCATAATGTCTTCCCGATATTGTTTGTGTTTAACATGAGTTCATTACGAGATTGGTGTCGAATCCGGGGTTATGGAAGTGGCTGATTTCAATTATGGTATTCAACATGCCACTTAAGTTGTTGGATAGCCCCCATCATCATGCACGTATCAAGTAGGGATGGAAATGATGCCAATTTAATAATATTTGAATTTTTCAATTATTAACTTCTAATGCAAAATTTTCTGAGTCGTTGAGTTTTTAGTGTCTTTCTCGGCGTTTTCAATTCCCAATTTCAACACCTAATGACAATGAACAGGATTAACCGTCGGGGTGGGGGTAGATGGGGTTTTTAAGTAATAATAATGTGAAAATGATCAATCATAGTGTATATTCCGATCTTATGGAAATCTCTGGGGCTCAATTGTAACAGTAACAATCCCAGTTAAGTTGTTGATTAGCCCCTAGATGTAGGGGAAGGGTGTGAAATCCAATTAAATAATTATAATACTAAAACAGTTAATATTTGTTTTGACTCCGGGGTTGTGTAAGTCATTAAGTTTAATTCTGATATTCAACATGTCGGTTAACTTGTAGTTCAGCCCTAGCAGTTGGGGTGAAGCAATGTTCTGCTTACTGTTGGAGTGATGTCTACCATATTTTATCCAGAGGTTCCCTACGATCCGGGACAAGCATAGGATAGGTAAAACACCCCTAGCATCAATAGTATTTTCACTTTCTTAGGTAGTACTTTCGACTCTCTTAACGTATTGGTAGTATTTTTCACAATTATTAGAGAACCGGGATTATTTTTTACTCTCTTACGTTTGCAGGAGTATTATGGCACCGGTAGTATGTTTCACTCCCTCAAGTACCCGGGAATAATTATTACCCTCTCAGTATATCGGGAGTATTTTCCCCTCTTTTAATGGAGAATTAAATGTACCGGTTTTTAAGACTGGGATTGTAATTAACTCATTTAAAATATTGGGAGTATTTTCCCCTCTCCTAACGTACCGGAGAATTAAATGTACTAACTTTTAGACATTTTAAAAGTTATTATCAAACGATTGCTTTCCCGGTTTATGTGATTACCAAAGAGTTCTCTGGATTAGTGCAAGAAGATATTCAATTAATCTGACTTAATATTGTAAATAATATTCAAAGAATGGCCCAAAACCAAGCGTAAAGAATTTAATTTGAATACGATAATAAATGATATGTACACCAAATTAATTGTTTAGCTTGTAATTCTTGTTACATTGGTCAAACCAAACGCTCATTAATCATGCGCTTTAATGAGCACAACGAATTAAAAATAAACCACAAAATTATTCAAAAAAGTGGATTTTAATAGCTTTAATCCATTTCAGAACATGAGAAAAATTATCACTACAGGGCGTGGTCTTTCTCCGTCCGCAACTGCCGACACATCCTTCTCCTTTCTCTACCCCATGACGACTGCTCAAGTCTCGCCAGACCCCATTGTTGGCCCGAGTTGCGACAATTACAACTCGCAAGCTGGCCCGCATTGTTGCGTGTAACTTTTCATGTTACAATATATATTAAAATAACCATCAGATTGATTGGCAAAATGTAAAATATTTATGTGAAGAATGCAATCACTTTTCTAGTGATGACAACTGACGTGTTCTTCTTGGAAACCTACTTGAGAATTTTCGAGGATCTCAAGTTTTGTTTTCCTTACGAAATTTATTTCAGTAAAGTTCTTCTTTAAGCTTAACTTTTTTTTCAAGTATCTAATAACGTTTTGCAACGAAATTCGTGTCTGTAGTTTTTATGCCGTATAAGTCCATATATATACTTTTGATTATGGACGAGTCACACCGTTTCTTGTAATATTTTTGTTATCATTTATGACATTACAGAGAATCCATGAAAGATTAGACATGTCGTCGGCACGTTTTACACGCTTGCTCTGATAACACGCGCGCACTCTACAACTATCACGAAAACGTTTACGCAATGAAGCCAAGTAATCGCTCCCTTGCTACACATTCGTATTTCGTAAAGCTTCTAAAGGAGGTTCCATGAGATCATGGTTACAGTGAAACAATAAAGTAATATAGCCGCATTGAGACATAATTACTTCAAAAATTATTTTACAGAGTTGATATATTGACAATCCATCTCTTTTTTACGGCTGTTCTTTTGTTATCAGACGAGTCATCGTGTAAACAAGTGCCTCTAGAAGAACGCGTAATGTTGGTTGAATTTTATATCATTATTCTTCTCACCACGCCAATTGCAGAGATAAACATGTCAAAGAAGCGAATGGTTGTTGTTTTGTGAAATTTACAGCTTTATTTCTGGTGGCTTCAGTATTCATGAGGCTTTCCGTTATTCAGCATGCTGTGTGAGATTTCCAGACAATTCCTTCATCTCAAACGTATATAGCTTCAGTGAGACTCTCCAGATAGTCTTCAAGGCTAATTACTCCAGAATAACGCTGGATCCGTCCAGCCTTAGTTCACTCTCTAAAGTTTAAAAAGATAGTTCTTGGAGCTATATTGCGATTAATTTCATGAATGCATAACAAGTCTTATACCAAAATTAACGGCAATCGGTAGTTTTATGGAGTAAACTCTCTTCAAGAGTACAGGGTGCTGTTAGTCCACTACTTCCCACATTATCACTTTGGTTTTTCCCTCTATTAACCCTCAAGTTGTTTTCAAGTCTTCTTCTGACTCCATTAATAGTACCATATCATCGTAGGTTTTTTATTTTCTTCTCCTTGCAGTATGATTCCTTTTCCACGTTCCGTTTTAACTGTCTTCAACGCATGTTCTATTACACAAGTTAAAGAGCATGGGTGGTAGATTGAATCCTCGTCTTACTTCTTTCTCGATTACTGCTTTATTTTCTTGATCTTCAGTTCTAATTTCATTGCCTGTCTTCGTTAGAGGTTATTGTGGTGATTCATGACCCTTACATTCATCGGGTAAAGCAAAAATAATTTAGTTTTTGTTATTTGCGTACACAGGACGGAAAACGAGAATGGTTTGGTGAGGCCGAGTAGGCGGGAAACGTCACCGTCTACAACATTGTTGATTGCCTGGAGTGCATTGTAGATTCAACAGTTGGTTCGGGGAGCTCTCCTGAGAAGGTCGGGGCGAGAGAGAGAGCAGTGGAGGAAACAATATGCAGAAAAGTTAATTTCGCCATTGTTCGAGAAAGAAGATTTTGTTTTGTAGTACGGAAAACAAAAAGAGGACATTCTGATAGAGATTTAAGCTGAAGAAGAGGCACCCTGTTTTCTGAAATTAGACGATACCGCTTCTCTCGTCCCTACATTCTTCCTAAAAACCAAATTGATCTCCTGCTAACTCGCATTCTATCTGTCCTTCCATCCTCCTATATACTATTTTCGTTAATATTTTGCATGCATGAGATAATTAATTGTCTTGTGCGGTTCGCATCTCTCTCTCTCCCAGTCTTCTTCGGTATGGGTATAATTATGTTTTTACTAAAATCTTTTGATACTCTTCCTGTTTCGTAGATTTCGCAAACTATCCTGAACAGCTTTGATATTACTTCTTCGCTCGATGATCTTATCAACTCCGTTGGAATGTTATCAATTCCTGGCGCTTTACAGTTGCTCAGATCTGTCAGCGCCTTATCAAACACCGACATTAATTTTTTTCTTAAACTCTTCATCTTCCACCTCTTCTTCTTCTTCAATTGCTGACTGATCTAGTTTTTTACTTTGATATAGCTTTTCTAGATATTCCTTTCATCTTTCTGCCTTTTCTTCTTTATTCATAATTGGCTTCCCATCCGCCCTCCTGATGTTCTTGCTAGTATTTTTAATAAACATAATTATAAAAGAAATTTGCTGACGATAAATAATGCTTGATTGAATTAACCTTGGGAGAAAGAGTAAAATGTTAAGCAGACGGCAATATGTGATTTTTAAACTGAGATTATTTCTTTGTAAATATTTTTTCTTTTAATTGAACAAATATAATTTTCTAAAAATTTTATTGAATTGCTTTTTTATGAATCCGTGGTCTGCCATAATATTTTGTCTCAAAAATTATTGGCAGAAATTACCACTTTAATGCAATTTTTAATCATGCTCACTAATACACAGCAGCATACAAGAATTGAAATCCAAATTGTACTGAAGTTTATTTTCATTTTCTGTCAGATCGTCTTAATTAGAGTTGGAGAACCTTTGAATTACGACGATAATCGGTGCTAAAGACTTTGAAATTACCAACACAATTGGTTAAGAAGACAAGATAACAGATAAATTAAATCAAATACGTCCTTCGCAGATTGCGAACACTCACGGGTTTACACTCCAACGTAATTACAAATAACTAACCCCGATTGCACCTGAAGTACAAGATAAAATCTTAAGATAAGAAAGAAGTACAAAATCTGATGTGCATCGGATAAAGACACAATTTGGTTCAATTATCTACGTATATGATTTAAAAATGTATAAACCATCGAATAGTTTATGGTTCTCATAGCTATTGCAGGTTTTTATCCTCGTAAAAGACAATTCATTCTTCCTTTCTCCCTTGACTTAGGGAGGCGCTGCGGGAGTTTCTCGTAGACGCTTCAGCCCAGAGTGACTGCGGGGCTTACCTGATCATGTCGGGGATGCCTCGCACTCTCTCTGGGTACTTTTTATCGAAGTTCTCACATGCCGAGACACCTTCACCTATTTTAGGAGGTATATGTACTGGGGTCAAAGACCTTGGGCATATGGCAAGAGTTGTCCGCTGATCCCATTGGATCAGTCGGCCAACTGCCTCCTGAAACTGGTGGAGACACGGAGAAGGGAATGCTGCGACCCCACAGCAGACTCGTCTCCCGTCATTCGGAAGGGCGTGAGAATAGTACCCAATGCCCGACCTACCTGATGCAGGTTTTCTAGGGTTTTCCCTGCATCTCTTTAGGTGAAACACCATGAGGGTAGGATCCTTAAACCATAGCCCGGGGGCCCTAGTTAACCCTTGGTTACCTTGCTCTACATTCCGCATCCCCCCTTTTTCAATTCCCTTCCTATGCTATTAAAGGGGAGTTGCCTGTTTCAGGATCACCCTCATGTAGCCTGTTACCCAAAAAAAAAATCCTTTCTCCCTGGCGTTGTGAACTGTCATCCGCCATTACGCATTCTGAATTCAAAGGGATACGTGGTGAGCGTATCGATTCTCCATAAATTTTAATAATTTTAAAAAATAATGATACATGATTAAAATTTAATTTTTCTAATTAAAGAATTGGGACACGACACTGCAATAACACGTATAAAGTACAAAAAGCAGCAATATTGGATGCTGACATAAGAATATGCACAGAAGATTGGAAGTATTTTCTGTATTTATTTTATTTCATTTTGATTTTATTATATTTTATTTTTTTATTATTTATTTTATATTTTTTTATTTCAAATTTATTTTTCTTTATTATATTAATTGATTTAAATTAAATTAAATTTTTTTCACTATAGACATTTTCAAATGGGAGCCGATTTGGCCTTGAAGCTATTCCTTGTCATTCAAATTATTGCTGCATAGTCACATATTTTTGTCCACGCAAGGGAAGTAAAGGGAAGTGAGACGAAGTAACAACTGTTGTCTATTTCTCTGCTCTCGTTCACTGAACTCCGGAACGACTCCCATTTGAAAGGAACTATAGGTTCTAATTTATATATTGGAACATACTGGGTTTTGAAAGGTAAGACATCAAATAAGGAACAATGGCAAGGAACGGAAAGAAAGCGTCCGGTACGCTTTGAACGACGGGAAAGGGTGGAATGGAAGAGGCTTATTGTACTAGCTACTTGTTAGATGTGAACAGGGAACTAACGAGACGTGTAAAACAAAAGAAATGGGAACAGGAACCGTGAAGCGCGAGTTATGCGCTAAACTCTGGTTTAGCAGATAAATTAATGGTTCCTCCAGACGCCCTTGGACTAGAGCGAGTGAACCCCTCTAGTGGGAAGATTACAAATGTAAAAACTATACGGCAGCAGATGAAAAAATTAATAATATTTATTTTTTTAAGTGATCAACAGGATTAATTTTTTGAGACATTAATAATTGAATTCATTCACCTCATCCAACTGTTAATGAGAATATTACGAGCTGTTTAAGCTTTCTAGCTTTTCTTTCCCTAAAGGAAAACCGTTGAAAATTATATTCATAATGTGTAAAACGTTTTAGTTTTTCCTTATACTGCAAACAGAAGTATAATTCTGGGAATCCAGTATCTCGCGGACTGATGATAACGGATCATCGCTCACCGAATTACGTAAGACTGCTGTCGCGTTTCTTTTTATCAGCAACGATAATCGTCGACGTGGCTCCTTTGACAGGAAAACATCTTGGAGTTCTCTGCGACAAGTCGCGTTATCGGTCTTGTTCTTTCCGACGTCGGGCAGATAAAAGCAGCCATCAAGCGAATCCGCAAGACACATGTAGGCAACCCTGTTCTTGCGAAACGTAACAAAATTTCAATAATCTTGATGGGTGAACTGATAAAATAAAAGTTGCAGATGTTTCATGTGAAGACTATTTAAATTTACCGAGGAGCGTGTGACCCTTACATTCATCGGGTAAAGCAAAAATAATTTAGTTTTTGTTATTTGCGTACACAGGACGGAAAACGAGAATGGTTTGGTGAGGCCGAGTGGGCGGGAAACGTCGCCGTTTACAACATTATTTATTGCCTGGGGTGGATTGTATTCGACACTTGGTCCCAGGAGCTGTCCTGAGAAGGTCGGGATGGGAGAGCAGTGGCTGAACAGGCGTCAAAGTTAATTTCGGCATGTTCAAGAAAGAAGATTCATTTGTAGTACGGAAAACAAAAAGATAACATTTGATGGAGATTTAAGCTGAAGAGGAGACGTGTTCAGCAAAGGAACATCCGGCACGACGTCACCAGGCCCTTGTTAACATCTGGTAACGGCATTTTTACCCGGCTTTCCACTTAAACCATTCTCGTTTGATTCGCGATTTTTAAATTTCAATTATATCGTTCGTCACCCGCGTTCCCGGGAGCAGCCATTTAGAAGCTGCGTAGATTCCCTTTTTTTGCTTTACCGACTGAGCCAATTTGATATTCGTAAATTTATATTTTTTTCACTAAAATTTAATTTGAGTTATATTTCTTTTGGAAATTTTATAATGTAATATCATAATTAAATGGAATATATTCAAATTAAATATACTTTTTATTATTATTTAACAATTCCTTGTTATAATAATATTTTTGTTGGTGTAATTGAAAAAATTAAGAAACAGTCTCTCTGAAACCTTTCAGTATTGTAGACTACAGGTTATTTTTAACTTTGACTGTGACGTTTGCCATTCTTCTTAAGAAATATTTTACTATAACGTCTCTTTGTCGTCTTCCAAAGTTGCGTACAAGTTTCTGCAGTCCTGAAATTATGCACAGCTTTTCTGATCCACCGTCTCATTCTCGTAACGTTGTGATGCAATTTTTTTTATTATAATTAATTTAATTTGTGACTCGCAATGTTACGTTAGTATAAATTCGCAGGATTTAAAAATTATGTCACAAATTTTTTACAGGGGATATGCAACTGATCGCCAAGGAATTTCCTGGAACCAGCGTTGAGAGCAAACCTGATCTTCAGTGATAGGAAAACGTTGGCCTCGCCCCCAAAAAGTAAATAATTCTCTGCTGATAACGAAGCCTCTTCCACACTATGGCGCCCCTGAGAACGCAGATTGCAATTGCTACCATCTTATATTACATTTTAAAAATATATTAAGTTTAGCCGAGGCACAAAATTCATTATAAATAAAATATTATTAATTTTTTCTTCTCTACTCGTGTATAAATAAAATTTTAAAAATAAAAGCTGTACTTCTTAAATAGCCCCCCAATAACAATCTTTAGATAATCAATTACCTAATGTAAGTATTTCAATTAATTTCTATTTATATAGCGTATCGGTTATTCGTTGAAGATATAAAAATTGGTTCAAATGTACTGAACCATAATATGTCTGTCGTTGTTTCATTGGTACAATCCCTATATTAAAGTTACATGGACAACCTTTTGGTTCATAATGTATTAAATTTATAAATCGTGCAGATATGAAATTTCTCATGCAGCCAAACAATGCCCTTTAATGGTCAGTAGAATTTTTTTTTTCGGATAACAATTGTTATACTGCTTTGAATTGTTTACGTGATGTTCACCGCAATTATGTCATACTAATGATTGTTAAATAAATCATTATTTGAAAATCATTTTTATCTATTAAATGCGTAGTACAATGTATCATAGACATGAAAATAGACTGAAATGGATTAATTAATTATTATACTCATGAAATATAAGTTTTACCGAAGTGTCCTCAAGATTTCTTCTCTGGATCCGTTTCCATATAATTATTCTTAAATGAGCTCCATTGATTCTATGGAGTTAGAGGTATCTACTATTAATTAGAAAGTGAAATGGATTTATAAATAAATTAATTAATGCATTCGCATGGTGAAAAATAAAATTTAAATTGAAAGAAATTCCAACTTAACTCGTAATATTAAAACAATTATCCTAACTAAATATACTCCGTTCTCTATTTTACAAGGCACACTTTTGAGTTACATGCTAACAGTGATATCAGAAATTTAAAATAAGGATTGTAAATATTTGCTTCAACTGAAATTATATTACCGTGAGCTACTTTCAATGTTTGTGTTTGAAAGTAACTCCCCAAAACACTTGCGATGGTGTGAGAAACGGCAGATAACAACCAAAAGCTGATCTGGCCATTTGCAAATTACGCTGCCGAACATGTAAGGCGTTCATTAACACAACTGGAAGCAGAACAGGTAGTTAAGTTATTTACTCCTCTGTTCCTGTCTTGCCTTCCATGTTAAAATTCAATCCATTTAAGTAGACCTGTGTATGACTCCCTCAGTCAAACAATTTCTTCGTTATCTTAAAACGGCGGTTGGATTTCCAATTTCCATGAAAATACGCAATAACTCAGTCATATTAACAACATTCAACCTGAATCTAATAAAAATTCTTAAACGACTTCCTCAGTCAAATCGTGTTTCGTGCTTTGCTCTCCGAATGACAATTACATTCAATTCTTGGCACCAGCTGCCGATCTAAACCGAAAATAACAATGCATCACCTCGGAAAAATTTTCTCCGTCAAAGATTACAAAGTGAACACAAATGAAAATTATAAATTGATGCGTTTTGAATCACTGCAATTTGTAAAGAATTTCACACTTCCCTAATCATGAAACTGACTTGTCGCTCCCATCCAAACCATTTCTGAAATAAATTCATTTATATTTTGAATCCCAATACAGTAATTTAAATTGAGTTTAAATATATTAAATAGAATACGGAACATGGGTCAGGTTATGAACGCAATCATTATTTTAGTTTAACAAAGAAGTAACCGATTATGAAATCCTAAGGATTCCAATCATTTTTCTTCAAAATGGAACATCATAACGTTCTCGAGACAAAAATTGGTGGTTTCCAGAAGCAGTGAACTATAACAAGGTCCTTTCAGCGGTCGTCCATAGAAATCCACAAGACTGTTGCAGGAATTCGATAGATTAGTTTCGCTTTGGTACACAATATCATCCGGGAAGCTGGTTCGTCCACGGTCTAGCTTAAGGAATAACTGGAAAGCCCGAAAGAGGAGACAGGGGGGTTTCAAATTAAGAAATGAAATGTCAATGTTGGCTGGACTAAGTAAATAACTGAGCTGATGAACATAGGAACGATGGATCATGTTCAGTTTTCAGAGTTCCATTACCATCAATTGTCATATATTTCAGATTAGAAATCAGAAATGAATCTGTCCTGCATCGGGCGAGGTGTTTCGGACCCAAAAAAAACGTTTGTCTGCGATGAAAGAAATGAAATTAACTTTAGAATACATTAGTGTTAATTTGTTACACACTCAATTTTAACTTAGTATGAATAACCCTTGGTTTTAATCAGTAACACAATTTAAGAAACCAAAACTAAATATTAATTTTGATTTAAATTTTTATTAAATTTTGGAGAATCTTTTTGCTTATTTCAATCATCTACAAATTTAAAAACACAAATTCATTGAAATATTACAAAATAATATGGAATTATTTATGAATTACATATAAAAAAATTATTAATTGACAACTGAGGATGTGTACAGCAGAATTAAGATTGAAAACATGTTATAACCAAATTTGTTTCTATATTGTAATAATTCCATATAAATTTGTAATGTTTAGTTAATTTGTGTTTTTTAAATTTGTAGATGGCCCTGGCCTTCAAAATTTAATAAAAATTTGAATCAAAATTAATATTTAATTTTGGTTTATTAAATTTTGTGACCGATTAAAACCGTTCTCATCTAAATTAAAATGAGTCGTGTAATGTTTTCAAAAATTACGTGAAGTCATTTTAAGCTTGGGACGGAATTATGGTATATGGATGGTATTTCGCAGAGGTTTTGACCTACCTAATGATATCGTATAATTCGTCGTATTGCTTATAGTTGCCAAGGCAGTCTAGAATAGAAAGTGTAATTCATGTAACATTACACTGATTTTATAGCATAAATTAAGGGATTTAAGAAAAGGGTTATAGTAGAGTCAAGTTGTTTGCTCTAAACACAAATCTAAACTAATAACATATACCGCTAGATGAATGATATGATTACCATGACTCAAGGATTTCGAAGAAACTACTAAAATTCAGGTTTTATTAGTATTAAAATCGCTATGATGACATATTTACAGCCAGTTATTCCGATGACCAGGCCTGGACGTCCGAGAAAGTCGCGGGAGGTTTAAAAACAGGTTTTCTCGGCGAATTTATTACAAAATTAATCCCCAAAATATGTGTTATTTCCTGCCCAGAGATTGAAATATGGCAAACGCTTGCTTTAATTTATAGTGAGGAGAACAGGCTTATGATATATTTTTTTCTATACGCAGTTTTCTGAAAAACAAATATGCAGTGGGTATCCGATCTCAACAATCTTAAGATACTTTTTTATGACAAAAAATTGTTGTTAAAAGTAATACTATATGATAAGAGCGCAGTCATTAACTTCGCTGTTTAAACAATGTCATATATTTATAAAATTCAAGTCTTTTAATTATAGAAATAAAGCACCATCAAGGAAAATAATATTATAACAATATTTCTTTCCAGGAACTACTGTTGTATAAAACTAAATACTAGTACTTAGTTCAGAAGTATATAATGACCAAAAGTCAAAAAAAAAGGTATTTTTCACAATTAATACTGTTTTGCTATTCTTGATTATCAATGAGATTAATCCAATTAGAAAAAGTATCACTACTGCAATATGGGATCATTTCAGGAACCTGTGGTGGGATCCAGAAGTTAATATTGTTAAATTTTGTATAAATGAGTTTATCAGAAAAATAATAAAATAATTCTTTTTACAAATTAATTATTATTTGTATGTTAAATATGAATAATTTACATCAATGTCATTGTTTTAGAAAATCGTGTTTGTTCTAAGAGAAATGAACAAACCAACTATAGGAAACTTCTCTCGTTTGATTAAATTATTATTTTATTTATTATTTCAATTTACATTTAAGTAAATTGCCGTGATAAATGTTTCCCAGAAAAGCCAGTACGCAGGAAGAGGGGGAAAACTTCTCCACAAACTAATCCGGAAATTGGTAACAGATTTGGATGCAAGGCTGACCCAAGAAACCGGTGAAAAATGGCTTGGTAGATACTATTGGTTGACACAAAAAGCATTACGTGGGAAAACGTACAGCAACAGCGAAGAGGTTATAAATAATTTGCTCAAACAAGACAAAGACTTCTTTGAATCAGGTATAAAATGTAATTCATAGTTGGGACAAGTGTATTGATTCAATAAATAAATTATTATTATTACTTAGCTGCTATTTGGCATTTTCCCGGTGGCAGCTAAATACAAAGAAAACACAAATACAATTACAAAAAGAAAATACAATTCACACTAAGTGTAGATTTTGATCTGAAAAAGAAAAGAGAAGACAGGAGTCACAGAAATCACTTCAGTGCACTTCACTATTATCACTCCACTGATTCTAAAAAATACTACTCACTTTAGTTTTCTTAGCCTATTCCTAGACTGATTTACGCTGCCCGGAAAAGTCGTCAGTATTTCTGCAGGGCAAGGAATTCTAATCGCGTATTGATCTATTTACAAATTAAAATTTTCCTACGTCTGTGCGTTGCCATTTTTGTTTAATTTTGGCATATCCTTTAATATAACTAATTGTCCGTAAACAAAGTTAATATTTATTTAAGACACATACGACGTATCGTCTATTTTTTGTGGACTTCCTCGTATAAATTTTAAACAGACAAACCTGGATGCGTATGTGGAAAAATAATTATTAGCATTGTTTTCTGATAAATAGGATGGGTTTTTTGTAATTCAAATATATTAATATTTATTGGATTATGTTCAGAAGTAGTAAAAGTAATTTTTTTTCGGGACTAATTTCCCTTTAATTTCTGAATCTCTCACGTAGCTTCAAGTATTGTAAGTCATAATTCAAGACTGCATCATATTATTATCATTGAAATAAACTGATGTAATTCTTTGTTTCTTTGGAAAATGATTATGATTCTTGGGGGATACTTAAGATTTGGGTGAAGATGAAATGATTGTCATTGGGTTTCTTTTCTTCTATATAATTCAAGACTTCAGTAACTAATTACCTATAAGTTTTTAATGATCAATAAGCATAATTCTCATCTTCTGCCATGGCGTTTATTAACATTTATTGTCTATAAACCAAATTGGTTTGAAGACGAAAATGAAGGAACTGTTCACCAAACAAAAATTTGGAAACATTCTCAAACAAGCAATTTTTAATCACAGTGATCATGTTGACGGGTCGTTCCATGATCCTAATCTGTCACATTCATCTCAGTTGGTCCCTCACTTTGGTGAAACTTTTCTGTCAGTTAAATCAATAGAACCTCTTCCAACCCTCATTTTGCCAATTGTTTGGTGTATGCGTGATCCATGTTGTTGGCGCTGAATGCGGTTAATCGTCGGGGTTCTTTGTATGAGGATGCTGCGATGTAGAGGAGTGGGGCTGTGACCTGCTGTCCTTGGAGCCACGAGTCCGCAGTTTCACGGCAGGAGCTCTCCGGGAGCGGTGGAATGCACACCAGGTAAGACCAAACACATCTATTAGCCATCAGGCAACAAGACAATCAGAACCGTATCTTTCCAACGACCCAACAATCAAACCAAATCGCTTTCATGTGCTGAAGATTATTTCGTTTGTAGAGTTGGGTTGGAAAAATGTTAGTCAAGGTCTGGGCTGAACGAAGCAGTTGATTTAACAGACTCTGCTGAGTTCAATCTGAAGTTAGAAACATTGATTTTTCGTCCATTAACATCAATCAACCAAAAAATGAGAACCGTATCATTTCCAACGACCCGACAATGAGATCCTTTAACCCAAATTTATTTCATGAGGACAATATTATTCAGTTTTCCTCATTGTTCTATGGTGAAACTGTCCAGAAATAGTGTTAATTTGGAAAATTGTCAGTGAAGGTCTGGTCTGAACGAAGCGGTTGACTTGAACCTGAAGTTAGAAACATTGATTTTTCATTTTTCTTCCATTCTCGGTTGATCATTTCTCATGTCGCCGTTTTCGTCGCCCTTTCAACTTCTTGATATCTCTGCATTTTCAACAGTCAAATACTGAGAGCGACGAAATATTTACCAAATCGTGTCCCAGATTTCGGATATTGAAGTAGGTACAGCATCGCTGAATACTTGACGAAAATTACTAATGTGTAAATCATAAAAACTGCGATTTTCACCTCTTTGTGTACTTATCAGGCATCGACCTAACTAATAATGCTCATCGTAATCTGAATTGAACTTTATCACTGATATCGAATTCTCGAGCTTAAATCGGCGGATGTTTCAAAATCCATTGACCTGTAACTGAACTATAAATATTTTTCTTAATTAGCAAGAGTCTGATCATCAAAACAAATTTCTTTTATCCTTTCCTCCATTTATTGTTATACTCCCAACTGGATTTCCTTATATTACTCCTTCACCTCACTTGACTTGCCCTACTCTGCATTCTTCCTTACTCTCATACAAAAACTAGATTTAATTGAACTATGTGTCATACTCACCATTATTCCAATACCCATACTTTTTTTCAACTTCTACTCGTAGTTATGGAGATATCTCACTGTGACGTCACCACTCACTCCGCTAAAATCTCTAGCAGTTTACACTCAACCCAAAACATAACCTCTAAACTCAAAATTGTGTTTTAAAAAACTTTGCAATTTTATTTTGTTGTCATAAGCATTCAAATAAAAAACATAAAATTTAAAATACACACATAACCAAGTTTATCGAAAATTCACACTTACACAGTTGACAAATTTCTATTAAATTATAATGACTAAATATCGTAACTTTCGTTTTTTAAGTTTGCCTTAGACAAATGTAGATTTAAATCTGTCGTAGTTACTTGAAAATTGGGAAAAATTTAAGGATTTAAGAAAATCTTTGATATTTTTTATATTTATCCTTCCATATGTCGTATTTTGGTTTGAAATATTAAGTTTCATTTCATAAAATAGGTTACGAATCTATTGAAGTAAAAGTTTATACTGGATATTTATTTCTATGTTGATATTAAATTTGAGTTTCTTAACATAGCTTATTTTAGAGAAATAATTTATAAAGGTAGAAATAACACTAACTACATTGTACTCAAGTGTACGCTCTGTACCGTAATTTCTTTGACAAAGCTAAGGCCGAGCGTACCCGATGTGACCCGAGCGTTGCACGGGAGATAGGGATTTAGGGAGACAAGTGAAAGGAAGTGGAATGCTTCAATTGAAGATCATTTATCTTCCTGGCAATCTTCATTTACTCTTCAGTTTTGTAATGTGTTTAATCAAAAATTTATTTTTCATATTAATCTTATTCCTAGCTGACAATCCAATTTATAAATGACGATCTCATAATTATTTTCACCAAGTTATTCTGCGACTATATCATCTTGTTAATTAAAATGTCTACCGCGTAAATTCATGTAGAGAAATCTTATGAGAAAACGATATTTATCACATCTACATGTTTTCCTCCTGTAATATTATTTTTTTTCAAATCGAATATTCAATTAAAGTGAAAAGCAGTGCTTTAACTTTAATGAAAGCCGCGTTTTACGTTGAATGGTATTTTAATTTTATTTCGAAATGTTGCCAAAGAAGGGAGGCGACGTGAATTTCCGCCTGCAGTTGTTGACGTCTGTGCCTCGCGTCGCGTCGCGGAGATTGCGTAATCCTTGTGTTTTTAATTTCTGGGAGGCGGAAGGCTGGAGCTGCTGGTAAAATCGTTAATTACACTTCTGCTTAAGCAATAAGCATTACAGGGGAACGAATTTTAACGAGCGCTTCAGCAGCGGGAGCCTTATTAACAGTCAGTTCCGCTTCCACGAACACCGCTAACGGAAAATATCAAACAGGTAAGTCTGTAAAAAAAAACATCTGTACAAGAACACCTCACTTTGGGCGAAATTCTCTTTTCAACTCGCAATTATATGGAATGTTCTTAAATAGTTTCGCCCAGTCAGCAAACATCAGGGTTTTTACACAGTACCAGACTGCTCGTTAATTGCAATGATGTTGGATTCGTGACGGACCCAGGTACACAAATAATTTATCTGTTACCATTTACCTACAGAAATTTTTATTTATTGTTATCCAGAATTAATTTAAACACTCAGTACTTCCACCTTCGACCGCAACGTTATACTACTCTATTCCGCTAAGAGATTATTAAATCTTTAATGTTTGGGGTTTCGCACGTTATAATTACATGAAGTTGCCAAAATACTAAGAATACTTTGTCATCAGTCTATTAGCTGATCACAATACCGATTTTTAGGAGTTATCGGCCGGTTCGGGTCGGGATCTCCGTTCGTGGATGACGTCATATGATGACGTAGGAACAATAGCCCTCAAAGTTGATCAAACGATTAGCTCAACAGTTTTATATGAAAGTATCTCGGAGTCCGGCGTTGCTCGGGAATAAATTTATGTTATCCCCTCCCAGTGTTTTATTCGACAGTAATCTTTTGTCAGCACTTGTTTAAACCATCAACGAGAGCGTCAGATATTTGTAAAATTACTATTTCATGCTCCCTACTTTATGCAGTATGTAACGGTAAAACACATCTACTTGGAATTTGACGGCACGGAATCAAAGGCAAGCTACGTGAAAATTACAGACACATCTGCGCTACTGGGGTTTTTCTCACGTCCCTAGAAATTTAGCGACAGCGGATGGCAAGGTGGATGGTTTTCCCCCAAATTCGTCGTTGAAGGCGGCAACGATTTTCCTCAGTCTTACCCTCGAGTTTTTCATTATAAATGGACCTCAGGCGGGAATCGATCGCAAAACTTTTCGAAAAAATAAAAAGCTCTAATGCTTTTGACGAAGAGGGTGAATATGCAATAGACGGGATCTCAGTAGTGCGAAGTAATGCCACCGACCACTTCACCACATTACGCCAAACAAAATGCAAGTAATGATCAGTCAGACTGTTCCGATTCATTCAACCTGTTGTGAAGCGTAAGATGACTTGAAATATTGGAATATCTTCTGCTATCGGTTCCAAAACCTCATGAGGTCTTGTCGGCACATCTTTATATAACTTATGATGTCAGTTCAGAGATAACTAAATCGTGACGTATTAAATAGAGATTAGTACTTCTTAGAGATCGTGATGTGAAATACAACAGAAAAACAATGCCGTTGCCAATTGTGGTCGTGAGATGCTGGATTCAGATGGTATTCCAAGGTCTCACGGGGGCAGATAAAAATTTGTCATTTCAAGTCAAATCTCGCTGATCCCAAAATTACATTACCCATTCATCTATAAATTTTGTTAACTTGATAGGGTACAAATTTATAAGATTCGGAACCAATCTTGAGTCAGTGGTGACAGTGAAAATAGAATCCCTCTACTAAATTGGTCTGACAGGAAGACGAAGAGTTAATTTCGAAGGTTACCACTGACGACGAAACATTTCTGCACAAAATTGATCTTTAGCGGAAAATCTTTGAGTGAAAATCTCCGTCGTCACCAAATAACAGTTAAAGGGAGAGCAATTTATTGGTCACAACCCTTAATTCCGATATCCAGAGCACAGAGATGTACTGAATGTTCACTGAGAGCTTGACAAAAGGCTATATATCAGAGCAATAGTCCGGAGTCATTACGAAATTGTCCCTGAATATCTTGAAAATGATTTCCGGAATCTCATACTCAACGCACCTTCTTTTGTCCAATGACAGGAAACAGTTGTGAAGACGGAGGAAACAATTATTAATCACACATCAAACAATTATTTTCGGAGTGTGAGTAGAGAAAACATTTATGATCGAAAATCTTTCCAAATCCTACATCGGAAGTCTCTGAGAAGTTTCAGAAGAAATATTTTCCTTCTCTCACGTTTATTACAGGTTCGTTATTAATCCCTTTCACAAGGACAATGCAGCTATGAACAGGAGACAAGACGAGGGAGTGGGGAATAACCATGTGGAGTTCTGGAAAGTCCGTCAGAGCTGACTTCTTCCTTCCTGGACTTACTCTTTCCCTCCCGCCTTGATACAAGGGCAAGGTATTTAATTAAAGTCTCCTGCAAGTTGAGACGACCTTGAGCAGTTTTAGGGGTGTATGCATGGGGGACAAGACCTTCGGCATACGGTAACAGTTGTCCTCTGGATCAGTCGGCCAACTACCCCTCACTTCAGGATCACCCTCATGTAGCCTGTTACCCACCAAAAGAAACACCTATGAACATATTTTCTGGAACGTACAAAAATGTGTATTACTTTTTCAGTTATTCCTCACTGTCATCACATTGTTGCTTTCCATTCAATCACATTTTACTCCAAGCATATTCGCCATCAGATTGTCTTCCTTTCCCTGGTTTCTGAAAACACTGTATCAACATTTTCCGGTTGTACAAACCGCCCTCGATATCCTTATTTTAATCTCAAGCATTCTAATGCTATCATTCTGTTCTATAGACGATTTTTATCTGCTTTTTCCGCCATATATGAAAGTGAAACAGAGAAAAAAAATATTCTCATGGCCGTGGAACTAAATTATTAATGCACCAAGTTAAAGAATTTCTCTACTTAAGTTGGATGTAAGAAAGCTGGAATGTTAAGTGGCCCTACAGAGGCTAACCAGAGGACATGAGAGAGGCTCTCTGTCTCTTTTGAGTGCTAGGTGACGTAGTAGTAAGTGTGGTAATTGAAAATGGCTGACAAGAAACTTCAACAACTTGACTAGAACAGTCATAACAACTGCCTTAACCTTCTCTTAAAATAACTCTTTCCTGAAAATATTCGATGATAAACGTTTTAGAAACGTTTAAGACACCTAAAAGTACCTTATTTTTATTATCTGGCACGAATTATGACGATTCAAATAAAAATCCGAGTAATAAAATAATGAAACTGAAAAAAATTGCAAAATACGTTTTTTCATAAGTCATAACGTCATTGAGTTGCGTTCGTCCTCTGCTTTTAGTGCAACTTGTTTATATAGACACGTTTGTTGAAAAATTAACAAAGTATCATGTTTTATGTAGTAAATAACATCGCGTTACCTTGATTTCAAAATAAATGCCAAAATTAAAGTGAAAACTATTATTTATACGATGATTAATAATAAATTAAAGCTTTTAGAATTTTTGTCTGTCTGAAAGAAACGGCTCAACGGATTTCAATGAAAATTTGAGAGCCAAGAAAGAAATTTTGACTTAAATTTTCATGCATGTTCCATTTCGATATCTTGCAGGATTCAGGATAAATGAATATAAACAGCATATTACTGCCATCTTGAGCGTATAAGGACCAACATGCCGCGCCAAAACCGGCTGGAATAGAAAATTCTCAGTGACTGACAGTTCATTAGACCTGTTTTGGCGATAGTCTCGTATGAAATTTTTATAGTCTTAACTGTGCCATTCTCAACGTTCCATTTAATTTGCTAATAAAAAAGTTAGATTTTATTTCAATTTAATTGTGTCTATTACTTTTAGTTGTTTGTATCGTTTATTTTTGTAATAGCGAATTCTTAAGTAAAGAAATCCAAATGCCTGAGAGAAGAGAAAAAGTTTCTCTCTTGAATTACTGCAAGTGAAAATAAAAACAATGAGACAACGGGAAAATGAATCTGATCAAGAAAAAGCACATTATTTAAGTATTGATAGAACAAAACATACAATTATTTTAGCGAATGAAAGTTCACCAAATTTAATTGTAAACAGATGTAATGTAGCACCATTTATAAATAAAAGTGATTACAAAATATTCTTTTCATGGATAAGTTATTTAAGCAATGGTTAAAAAAGATATATTTGTGTACTTAGATACGAATTTTAAAATCGATACATAAATGACATTATATATTTTATAAATTTACGTGAATGGAATCCCGAGCGATTGCTGTATTAAAGAAATTCAGTTTTGTCAAAAACTTGTTTACGAAGAATTTGTGACCAAATAAAAGCACTTCATGTGTTCAATATAATCTCTGGGACAGAGCTAATGAATCATTCTTCGACATGTATTGCTGTCTTTATCATTAAACACTGAGCTGATAAGATGTTTTCTTACGTTGTATTCGATGTGGTAAAACTAATGATAATTTAATTCATCAATGTAGACCCTGTGTATGGTGATAATAGATTAAAACCTGAAAATAAAAATTTAAACCTCGTTATAACAAACTTGAAGTGGTGAATGAAGGGGTTAATATGAACATTTTTCACTCTTAGGTTTTTTTTTGGTTGGTTACTGACAAATTTTTAAAAAACAAAACTGAGAAATGTAATTCGGACGTATTAGAGCTAATCCTCAAAATTTCTGCCATTTACCTGAACATAAAGAGGGTGATCGCTGGTCATTTTCTGGCAAACGGAGAAAAAAGACAAAATTGTACAACGAGTATGATCAGTATTTATAATTTATCTGTACCAATAAATAAAATTGAAGTGTCTGTCTGTCCGCATGTTTGCTTCTAATAAGCCCCGAAACGGCTCGAAGGATTCCAATGAAAATTTAAGGGTTTCAAAACAGGAGACTTAACTTAAATATTCGTGCATATTTCATTTCGATATATTACAGAAGTTAATAATATAATATAAACATTAATTCTACGGGAAGGTTTCTCGGCATGCGTGCGTTCGAATCTCCAAAAAAGTGAATGCGGGTTTCCTATACACTTCATCCAAAATGGCTTAACGGATTTTAATGAAATTTCAGGGATTGAAACAGAACTTTAAACTTAAATTTTCGTGTATGTTTCACTTCGATATCTTACAGACTTCAGAAAATAGTAATGTAAATATTTATAAATCCATTGATTTGCCGCGCGAAAGGCGGCGTATAAACCTACTGCAAATTAAAAGTTATATTAGGCGTTCCTAAACCATTCATCCCACTTACTGTGGTATTATAAGCGTAATTTTGGCAGTATGAGAGGGAGAGGGATGGCGAGCATTCTCACTCCATCTATTGTTGAAAACATGAGAATGCAAGGCAGAATTGTTCAAAACCAACTGCGAGTTATAAGTTTTGCCGTGAAGTTATCATAAATGATACCGTACTTTTGTTTTTAGGGCAAAATAAAAAGAGCTTTTTCCACGAGTCGCGGGCATATCTAGTTAAAAAGAAACATTAACCATGAACGAATGTATTGTTGGAGTGTTGTGATAAATGTGGGCCTTTAATTTAAGTATGGACGTCCGGTAAATGCAAGAGGACAAGATTTTTTCGCAGTCTGCATATTGGTTTCCGTAAACATTAAGGATTCGCTCGATATCCGTCACTTTAGATATTTGAAGGAATAGGGTCCATTTTAATCTCCCCTAAGAAAAAGAGAACGATTACGTGTATATGGGTGACGTCATTACACGTCATAGGCGATTGTGGCTGAGAGCAAACCAATAGCAACCACTGGCGCCTACGGTCAGTATTTAAATAATATATATAATGTATTTAAAAAGTTTTGGTACTATTCTTTACAGAAACATTTGGACAGTATCAGTAATCTTAACATTAATCCAATCATACTTGTTCTCGTTCATTTAAATATGGTCAGATAAGTCATTCTCTCAATTTTATTTGGATTAAACATAAATTAATACTAATTTTTATGTACCACCAGAAAAGATTCAAAATGTAGGGGAAGAAACATTGTGTTTTTCTTTAATTATTATTGCAAACTGGGGTTAATAAAGTTTTTATTAAACTCTTAATTAATTCAGTAAATAAATTACTTCCTACTTTTTTGGCCTTATTTTATACGTAATAAAGAGATATCTTGTTCTGTTATATAAATACATTTAATTCCTCTCTTTTACAAAATTCCGAGCAAGTTTCGTTCGGTTGCTCTAAGACCTAGATATAATTTAGATACCATATATAAAACAAATATAAGATCTAATCATATATCTGATATGTTGTAGCATTGAAATACAGATACAGCTATTACAAAGTTGTAAATCAAAGATAAAATCGAAGAGATAAATACTCATATTTGTAAAATGTTGTTGAATCCCAGCTTACATTGTAGTGTTCTTAACTTAACCCTAGAATGTGAAGAATGTTGATAGGGAAGCACAGTGATTTTGTGGTCTACTTTCGCATAGACCACAGGATAATATTCACGTCACACATTACATATTTTTACTAAAGGACTAAAATTATTTTTCATACAATAACCAATTGTAATATTTTAAAAGTTGATAATATTAAATTAAACGATGTATTATTGTGTATTACAGTCTTAATTTGTATGTCTACGCAAGTTTTTTTTCCTGAAACATCCTTATTTATCACGTGAGAACAACTTTATCGTGGAGTCAGTGGCGAATCCAAGGGCGAGAACAGGGAGAATGTTCCATCCCCCAAGGAAATTAAGTTAATACATTTTCAGGGACAATTGATATTATTAAAAAAAACTGTCGTGCTGAATTTGTTTTTATTGATCATAAATTGACAATCAGTTCATGAAAATTTGAGGTTTTAAATACAGGAGATTGAACTTAAATATTCGTTCACATTTCATTTCGATATACTACAGAAGATCATAATATAATATAAATATCAATTCTACGGGAAGGTTTCCGGGCACACGCGAGTCGTAGTCTCCAAAATTGGTTGCTAATACTCTTGGTCTATGCTCCGAAACGGATTTTAATGAACATTTCAAGGATTGAAACATGAATTTTAACTTAAATTTTCGTGTATGTTTCATTGGAAACCGAGTTCTGAAGATACGTATGTAAATATTTACAAATACATTGAATTACCGCGCGAAAGATGGTGTGAAAACCAACTGCGAGTTATAAGTTATATTAGGTCTTCGTATACCATTCATCTGTGTTATTATAAGCGTAATTTTGGCAGAATGAGAGAGAAAGAGGGAGGGCGAGAATTCTTACTCCATTTGTTGTTGCAGCAGGATTAGTTTATCTATTGTTTGCAGAGAGATAACACCCTGAGAAATCATAAAATTCTTTGGATTGTCGATACTTAAATTGATCTTGTTTGTCGTGTCAGGTAAATTTTAATATTTAGTAATTTCTCATTTTTAAAAGAAAAGAAAATCGATATGTAATTGAAGTTTCTGTTTGTCTGGAAGTTTGTGTCGAATTGGTTCCGAAACATTTGAAGGCGGGAAAACCAACTGCGAGTTATAATGTTTGCCCTAAAGCGCTCATAAATAAATGATACCGTACTTTTTATATATTTATTAAGTCAAAATTGGGCAAAATAAAAAAGGTATTTCCGCGCGGGCATAGCTAGTTCTTAAATAATTCATTATTCAAAAACCATAATCAACAATTAAATATGCTACACAAACTGACAGATGTAAAATGAAATATACTCTAAGGATCATTTGGATTAATTAATTATTATACTACTCAATGTAAATTTTACATAATCGTTCCCTCCCTCCCACACGAAACTTCTAAGGATTCACTAATCATGGATTTGTGGATAGAAATGTCTCCAGGATTTTCATTGCGAAAGTGTGTAAAGGAATAGGAAATAGAGAAGGGGAGCTCAAGAGGACGGGTACAAGACGGAGGGAATGTTTGAACGAACAGTAAGCTATTTTCGGCTTGAGGAAAGACTCAGAGGTAAAACGATTTTTCTGAACCAGGCCAATAGAGTACGTTCACTCCGGCAACTTTGTCGAGGGAAATATAACAAAGTACTATAAATAAATAAAATATTTTAGTAATTTAATAAATACAGTGGTATGAAAATAACTCAGTAATTCAACGAAACTAGTTATGCTACTGAAATCTCAATAATTTACCATATTTATTCATTGATGTAGGCTATTGTTCGAGGTGAATAACAGATTATATTAATGAGAATAGAGAATCGAGCCAAAAGGTGTCGGGATAGAACCGTTCCCTGCGTGTGTGAGGAAGTGCCTTGACCCTGAGTGACCTCGCTCCTGAAGCTGCTTTGTTGCAGAGAGCGAATTCTTGCAGGTAACCTTGGCCGACAACTCTGCTTCCATGGCCAAATGCTTCTCCTCACAATGATTTATTGCACGTCCTGAAAGTAAGGGTCCATTATCCGCGTACTTTACGTGACTCTAAGCTTCATTCGGATAAGACGGCGTGACACGTTAGTGGGACATAAACTGCTAGCATGTGCGAAGACCGGAGAGTGGACTGCGATTGTACTGTAATAAACTATATTAAGGGTGAAATAAGCTCTGTAAGATGAAGAGTTAACAATGGAGAACAGTAGATAGCGCACAACAGCAAACGTCATATTTTTTGTAGAGGTTCATGATTCATTTATACGAGAATGCTTCCTTCACATGAACAGTGACCGTGACCGACGTTACAGCGCCATAGTCATTTACGTAAATTTTTAACATCACTTACCATCCTACTAGTTTCAGACTTCACTTGAATTTTTTTCAATATTCTATTTTTTGCATAATTGGGCTTCTACATGTTGTTATTAATAGGTTTTATTAAATTTTGGTATAGTTATACTTCAACAAACCCCGGAAACTGTAGTGCACATAATCGAAATTAATTTGGGTCACTTTTTATTTATTTTGTTATTTTATGCAACCATTTTCTGCATGTAATACTCTCGCTTCCAGACTAGCTAGGGCATTTTACGTAACGCAGATAGGGAACTAAAATAGTCAGCCCTCAGTGGCCTTCCTTTACGAAGAATAACAATGGTGAAGAAAGTCCCCAAGCGGCAAAACAAATCTTTGTTCCCAAGATTTTCCCATGAATATAAGTTTCCATGTACTTGTTATTAACAAATTCTCCCCCTCCAGCCCAGTATGGAGACTTTCTAAAAATACGTCTTGTCAAAGAATCGCTTCTCTTTGTCTAGGACCATCGAGAGTTCAAAATATGGTGAGAGTAACGTTGTCTACACAGCAGAAGAAATGGGCAGTTGTTATTCGGCGGTGGAGAGAACGAAAAGTTAATACTTATATGTGTAGAGAGAGAAAAGTTGTTTAGTGGTGGAGAGGAGAGGATACTAATGTAGAGGGAGCAAAGCAATCAATTGTTGAGACAGAGGAAACAGATAAGACAAAAACACATTTTAGTTGGCTCGAGTTGACATGGGCAAAGTTGGGCGGCACCGTTATTCTGGACAACAATAATAATTTCAAACGAGACCGACAAGTAGTGCCTCCTCTTCCTGGAAGGTGATGACAGTGCAGGAGCCTGGGTTGGCTGAGCAGCTGGATTACCTATCAGTTCGCGGAAGATCTGGAAAAGCATTGAGACAATAATTATGCTCAGTCAAAGACTTTATTATAGATTCACATTCACAATTACATTATTTTGAGTCCTGAGAACAAGTTTTAGTATTTTTTATCTGAATATATACGGTCTTTGGTAACTTAATCAGGAAGGTCATAATTTTTTATCATTAAAAAATTGGTTAAGTCTGTATTGTTAAAATTACCTTGTCATATTAATTAATATAAAAACATAATTATATACATTATTATTTTATTATGATTACAACTTCCGGCGCAGATTAGATAAATTATTACAATACTCAGAAGAGACCAAGGAAGAAGTTCACCGTACTTATTTCGCAAAGATGTTGTTTGCCAATTTCCAAAAAAGAAAACCCCTTCACAGTCTTTATTCAAAACACAATATTATGACCTTTCGGCTATTTTTTCTATATTCATCTCGTTTATAAAATATATAAAATTCATAATGCAGTTTTATCCTATACGTTGATTCGTATAGGAATTCTGAACGTAAATAAAGTGAGGGGGAATATATAAAATGTTTGTTTATATAGTAAAAATTCACCTTTACATGTACACTAATGAAGGGAAGTGGTAAGTAAGAGTCAATATAAGTGAGAAGTAGGAATGAACGTATAAGATTTTACACTTTTTATATATTTTATATGAATATGTCAAAATATCTGAAAGGTCCTAATATTCTGTTTTGAATAAAGACTGTGAATATAAAAAGGGATTTTCTTTTTTGTAACTTGATGAAATAAAAAAATACAGTCGTCTTAGTTCCTGATTAATTAAAAATGTTGATTGCTCTTTTAATGGTCATTTTCCAACCAGAATTCTGCATTGGATGTTCGTGTCTCAGTTCAAAAACCACTGAATTTTATCTGGAGTTCAAAATTCTTCTCGTCCAGGTTCGAACCCTTGTACGTCCAAGGGCAATTGCTGAGTCACCCTGGATGGAAGGTAGCTGATAGCGATTGCTGATAGAGTGTTATCAGTTAGTTGGTCGTTGCAATCAGACGACCTAGCAGTCAGTCTAGTCTAGTTTTGGGTCGAGTTTCGAGGTGAGCCGAGCGAGTCCGCTGCCTGAAAAAAAAATAAACTCTTCTGAACGCTAACCAGGTATTTCAACACACCTCACACTCTGCTTATCATTACAATAACACCACGTTCCGTGGCCTATTCAGTCTCGAGAACTGTTTAATGAAGGAAGGTTCTTGGAATAAACGTCAGCATATGGTCGAGAAATCTATGTGAACTCAAGTCGGCGTCACCAGAAATTGGTTGGATTCTAATCAACATCGGACTGAAATTAAAAAATACCCAAAATGCTTGCTTGTAAATACAAATAAAAATCATTCTTTTCTATATACGTAGTTCAGTCGTTTTGAATATGTTCTATATTTCACAGCGGATTCTTAAATCGTCCTTTCAGTCAACTGTGGTCCAACTTGTACTTAAAATAATACCATGAAGTTAATTCAACTATTGATTGAACATTTCTCTCATCCCGGTAATTGTTCTAAATAAATAATAGGAAATGTGCAGTCTAGTACGTATTGGACAAATATTATTAGGTCAATATTATCTATTTTAACGCAGTTTCAATCCGTTTTCCTCCATTAGTTCCTCTTTACCATTCAAAACGGCTTCTTAACGCACTTCTGTATCTTCCACTGTACTATTTAATATTCCAAAGTTCCACAATATTATGTTACGAGATTTTTGAATATATATATATGCTGGCCGTCACTGGAAATATTTTCCTAACTTACTGATGAAGGGGGCGGAGCCTCCGAAAATTCGGGAATTTAAAATCATACGTGGTTCCTGCCATCTGTGATCTTCAGGTAAGTCACTAACTTTCTGTCCCTCTTTCCTGTCATTAATTGTTTATATATATTTATTTATTTCGATAGCCTGAATAAAGCAGACAGATTCCTAGAAATTCTCTGATTTATTTCCTGAATATCAAGAAAAGCGAATTATGTTTTTAGTTTTGGAATCTTCGAGCTCAAAATTTTAGTTCCTATAATAATTTCTTCTCTTATCGTCTTTCGCGAACCAAAAATGATTTCTAACAATTAATTTTATATGCTTCTCGGCTTTAGCTTCCGAAAATGCGTTTTTTTTAAGAAACTTAACGTTATCAATAGAATTCCTCAATTTTTCAGTTGTTTTTGCTGTGCTTCATAATTTTAGCTACTTACCCAATTTCATTCTAACGTTTGAATTAGAGCAGTTCTTCTTCAGAAGAAAAAATGGAAACGTAACACGTTTATCGATATGTAGGAAAAAAATCGCCACTTTAATCTGATACTCAAAAAGAGATCCAAAGTTTCCCGTACGACACCCGTTTAAAAAAATATTATGAAATTTATTTCCATTTGACGTTGAGCTTAAATAAAATAATCATCCAATAAATTCAGAATAATTCTGCAAGGATTTAAATTTAAGAACTGGTTTTTAAATAGTCAATAATAAATATATAATTACTTTTGTTAAAAATTTTCCAAAAAAAAGGAGCGTTCGCCTAATAATTTTTCATAATATAAAGAATATTTTTCCTGAAATTGAAAATTTTTTGATATATATGAAAACTGATTACACGTAGAGAACTATCAGATAAATTGACTAATTCAGGGAATATATATTAAAGTGGAGGTTTTTTTAATTTCTTTGAATATTAACTCTTGTTGTTGACAAATTATATGTATAAAGGATTTTAAAATTGAAAATCTTTTATCAATAATTACTTTATGTAAAGATGTTTATGGCAAAATTCTTGACTGACTTTCTTAAATTTTTAGCAAAGTTAATAAATACATATTTCTTAATGAAATTTTGAATATTATTAAGAGTCAGAATAATTTGAATTTAATATAATTAAATTAGAGAATTACATTTCATAAATGTGCTATATAAGGAGGACTACTTTTAGAATCAGCTTTGATATCTCATCAGACACTATATAAATAAAAAAGGACATCTAAATTAAATCTGTGCAATTAATTTCGATTTTCTTTCCATTATTTATTATTATATTACTTGATGAAGTCCGAAAGCTGGGTTTTGCCGTTGTACTTCTTTAATTCTATTTTCATGACACGTAATTCCGAATTTAATTCGAACTATGTTTACCTTACCTGGTGGATTTATTTATTTTTAAAAACGAAAGTATGTCGTGGATTGTTGCGCTTTCTGTATCAGTAGATAAGATTTGGTGACACAGTTCTCAGCAGAAAATTTCATGTAACGTATGTTTGAAGGTTACACCGCTTATATAGGTCACAAAATTTTTATAAAATTGATTTTCGGGACTCCATCTGGGTAAACTCGTCGAGATCACGTGACGTGACTTTGTGACTCTAAAATAGTTCCATGTTTGGAGCATGAGAGAATTTTTCATGCTTAACTTTTGTAATTGTTTCATAGGCCTTCAATATCTTAAGGGTTTGAGGCAGACAATTATTTATACTGGGAAAAAGGCATGCGACGATGAAACATTCCTTGACCATCTTGATCATCTTCAAAGATTTTTCAAAACGATAGAGGATTAAATGCGTTACATAATCTGTTATTACGGTTAGAATTGGAGGAAAATGTTGTTCTTCATAAGTTAAAAAGTCTTATCTTTTTATGTTGTGTAATGGGAACGTATGCGTGTCACTTTATACGGGTTATAAAAACTGTTATCAGTAAACGAGTGTATACTATGCGGGTTTATTTAGTGTCATCACTTTCCTCTCAGTCCGGTGACTGGCAAATGTTACTGTTTTCCTCTATCCGTTTCAGGTCCGTAACAAATCCCAGGGCACTAAAAACTGTCAATTATACCGAAGGGAATTCTCGAGTCTCACAAATTTCACCAGTCACGTCGCTTCTTTACACGGTACATAAGACAAAATATGTCCTGAATTAGGGATCAAAATGCGGCATCCAACTGAGAGATATTTATTTCGCAAACGCATTTCTTACTCAAGAACGAAAATATATCAGGAAGGGCGTCGCCCGAACCTATCACGATAACGTCGCGTGATGTAAGAGACGATTAAAAATATCTTACTGCCACATGTTATCGTTACTTTTTTTTTCTCCCACGCCTGTGCAAATTCTTACCCGCAGCCTACCTTATTTAAGTCTCATCTAGGACCCAGTTCTGTAATTTTAACGATGCCCGTTTTATTTTCCCGGATTTTTAATCATTCATTACCTTCCTTATATTTTTATGTTACAATCCTTTCCTTAAATGGAGCCACTTTCGTCCTACGTATTATCGTTGAAAACTCAACTTGATAAAACCGTCCACTTAATTTCACGAGTCACCATGACCATCTGGAATAATCTATAATAAGATTAGGGGATGGGAGGTTTATTGATTAATTATTTAATATAATATGCCCCACGTTGGTGGAGCCAATTGTAATGCATATTATTTATTTATTTAACTATTAATTAATTAAGCTGTTATTTATATTGGGAAAATTTACTTTTGAAGGAAAATATGATAATAATAACACATTAATTTAAAATTAAAAATACATTTATTTTATTTAAACAAAATTTAATAAGTAAGATTCGTAAAAATCCAAAAAAAAGAAAATGAATTTACGTATAAGGGTAGAGATTTTAAAAATTTATGATTTACATGAAACTTATTAAAATCAGGGTCACCTGTGGGGTGAACCAGAAGAAGCAACTTGATTTATGGCAAATAGGCCTGGCAGTGTGAACTCTGTAAAATCAGGTAAAAGGTGAAACAAAGCTCGACGGCAAAATTTCAGGAATGGATTCCTGGGAGAAGAAGGAATATTTAACACAACATGAATCCGGAAATACGAACAATTGTACAGAATCGTATCTGTGATTGTTCTAAATATGGCCGTAGAAATCCTGTTGTCCACTTCCTCACAAGCTTCGTCTTCCCTAATACCTAATTATGTATCACTGGGTAATGAAATGCAATGCTGAAAATCACACTCAAATGATATTATTTTTTTATAAAACGTTGATTTTGTATATTTCTTTCTTATCGTGAAATGAAGGGTATGATTAAATTCATGAATGTTCTATGACGACTTGCCTTGTTATCTGGACTAAATTAGGGGACTCTGGGCACAAATGTTACATGAGGAATAATATTTATGTTGACTTGAATACGTCTTGGCTCCCGCAAATGCAAGCATTTCACCCGTATTTTTAAAATAATTGAATTACAATCGTTTTAATTTAAGTTTTTTCATTTAATTTTGCCGTTACAGAAAATAGGCTATTGAAATGGGATGCGATGAGACGTGAGTTGGTTATCTTATCGAAGTGACGTTCATTGAAGACCGGTCCTGATAAACCATAATCCGTCATTTCTGGCCTGAATATTACCGTAAATGTATATCAGAGCGATTTGATTGACGTCTTTGGTTTGATGTTGTTCAACTTATTATCGTCTATGACGAAACAACAAATTCCGACATATTTAATGAACTTGATCCAACTGTAACGAATGGCATATTTCGTTTAGTGGCACCTTGTAAAGGAAACATATTTTTTTAAATAATTTCTTTGGAATATCTTATAAATAAAATTATTCGTTTATTTGATTATTGAGATACCCTTCACTGAACAGGATCCTTTATGCTTCATTTATAATACCGTACACAGTAATGAAAAGAAAAATTGTACGGCAGAATCCAGAGAAATTTTAGTTAAGATTCCGGTTTTAATTCCTAGAATTTTTATTGAAATCCGCTGAGCCGTTTTGGAACCTATTTCGAGACAAACTTTCAGACAGACAGACACTTCAGTTGTATTTATTGTTATAGATTATCAGTAATTAAGTACGAGAAATGTTGCTTATATATTGCCGAGTATTGTGATCGACCTGTTCCTGTTCCGCCGCCGCAAGTCAGAGGAAATTTTAGGAAATTGCCTTCAGGTCGACTTGCAATATCCAAATCTCATACAATTTAACATAGGTATTGAAGTTTGGTATATATATATTTTTTATCATTCCAATATTAATTCTAGAAATTTTTACTGCGCTTGTTTTTACAAATATTCCATATAATTTTTAAAAGAGCTCTATTTATAAAAATTAATTTTTTATTGAACGTAATAAACTTTACAATTGTTTCACCAGAAGATCCAAATTTAAATTGAATAGGTGGCAAAATCTGGGATGCCGTTATTAGGCAAAATTTTAAATTCTGAACAATGTTTCATCTAGTGAATTATAATTACGTCACTTTTCAAATAGGAGCCGATTTCTCCTTGAAGCTGTTATTGCGGCATTGTCACACTTTATTGTCTACGCAACTGAAGTAAGAGTTCATTGAGAGGAAGTGAAACAACTGAGTGAATTTTGTATGTTTTCTTCGCTCTGATTCGCTGGACGCCAGAACGGATCCCATTTGAAAAGCAGTATCGGTTGTTAGTAAAACATTAATTATTGTATCTACAGGACAGGGTAATATATATTTATCAAAATATTTAAAACCTGGACTGCAAAATTGTCCTCTTTTGAGTTATTTAAAAAAATGTATATATTATATTTCTTAGCAAATTTTTCGTTGTCTTCTCGTCACTTTCCTATAACACACTTCAGGATTGTTAATGTTTATACCGTATTGTAGTGTGTGTCTGACATATTAGAAACCGCATGTGTTATGGAAGAACCATCTGTTCGTCTAACGGCCATTGCATACTTCTTCGACTCTGAATTTCCCTCGTCATGTAACTGTACTCTCAGCTTTTACGGTTCTTCTTACTCGTTCCATTGCGTATGAATCACGCATTGTTAGTCAATAATAATAATAATAATTTACAGTTTTACATTCAACATTTGGGATCTTTCGTTGAAGCTCAGCAGACGAAGGTGGCTGTATTTTCTAATTATTTGAAGCGTCGATCTCACACTTTCAGGGGAATCAAATACAAGTTTGAAGGAAAAAAATTTGACCTATCAATCATTGGCCCAAATACTTCCTCTCACTTTCCTCTCCGAAAGCCATCACTTCTTCCTATTGAAACATCCTGATTTTAAGGGCAAGGCTGAGTATCTTCTTGAGAAATATAATCATCCCAGAGTGAGGCATATGTTGAAAGTTCTTCTAAATTTTAATAAAAATTTATAATCAGAATTAAAATAAAATTTTTGTTTTTATTAAATTTGTAACTGATTTTAAACCAAGGATTTTTTATTATTAACAACATTTTGGGTATTTATTAACTAATTAAGAAGTACCATTATTTAAATAAAATGTTAGTTGCACCCACAATGGCAGAGGGCTGCAACAATAGGAGAACGCATGTCACATGAACAGCGAATGGTTGGTTGGTCCAGGAACGCTGTGGCTGGTTAACCAGAATTGTTTCCCATCATAAACAAAGAAAAATATCATAATATCGGCCCCAGTTCATTCTGCAAACATAAATCCACGTTTAAAACTAATTGCTTTCTCTGGATAATGTTTTCTTAGCTTTGTCATTCTTCTTCGGTGTGTACTTTGAGACAACTTGAGAAACTTTCTCCTCAATTAACAACTGAGCCAGTGGGGGACAATATTATCTCAATATGAAGTAAAGCATGTTTATCTTCAGAAGGCGAAGTTTAAAGGATTCTGATTCGCACACTGAAGGAATATTGTTCCGTTTCCTCCCTGCAGTTTTGTTGACACGTTAAATACCAGTCAAAAATCAATTCTTATGTCAGGTTTCATTAAACACTGCCAAAATGTTAAATAAAAACGTACAAAAAGCCATTCTAGCTCTAAAGAAATATACAAATTTAATGTACTGGATCTGATAAACCATTCTTATGTTGTTGTTTTTTAAAAATTTGGTGTATGGGATGTATTGGACCATGAAAAGATTAAAAATTCACAAAGTTCTAAATTTTGTTTCTATTTAGTTAGGGCCTATGACAGAGAGATTTTTTCCAAAGCAAAGCATAGTTATCTCTGGTTAACCTCGTGAAATGAAACCAAGAACTTTCATTTGGAGAGCAACGAAGAAATATGTTCTTGACTGAGGGAGTCGCATATACACTTAAGTGGATTTGATTGTCATGCGGAAGGAAATGGAGTATCACTGGAATAAAAGTCTCTTTTTCTCTTCTGATGTCGATTTTGGTGTTCGGAAACCAAATTTTTAGGCGGTTAGACTAGACTGTGTTCAGGTTTAGACATGAGGTTGTTGATTTCTGCTTTCTTTTCTTGTCCTTCAATTCTAGATAATGCTGACTGCCTTCTTTAGAGGTTATGGATAACTCTTTTTTCTCTATATTTTATTCCTTTCCTTCAAAATCCTTAATAGTTTGTTGTAGTTTACATTATGAGGCTTCATAAATACAAAAAGAATTGTTGTTTGTTTCTTTATATTTTAATAATCTTTCAATAAAGTATAATATTTAATATACAGGGTGATTTTATGGTCATGAGACTAACTTTGAGTGGTGGTACAAGTCACAAGGTCGCTGTGATTGTCTCGATGGAGGATCTCGTTTCTCGCCAATCCATTGCAGCCTCAAGCGTGCAATTTCTGATCTATTCGGGGCTGATTGTTCGCAAATCACGTATTTCTGTTGCTGGAAGAAAGTCTGAGTATTTGTTGTTGACATTCCTGAAAAAAAGGATCACTTTGCGGTGATTTTGAAAGTAAGCAATGTTTTTCTTTACATGTATCATTTTCTGTCTCATCACTTAAGACTGTACAAAAATAAATGTTTTTGTTGAGCTGTAGCACCTCTCAAAGTTTGTCCAATTACCACCGTATAAACTTTTTATTATCACTTTCATTCATTGCCTATTCTTTTTCCATCGTTCAAATCTGACGTGGTACATTTTCTGTACCTTATGGAATAGTGAATGTTGTCTGGATGTCTTTTAAATTGCAAGTAGAAGAAGGTAGCAGACACATTGATCTATACCATATTCCTTAATAAATAGTAACATCAACTTGTTTCATTTGGATCATCCTCCTCGATCTCATTTAGGGTCCAACACTCGCCAGATCTTCCCTTCTACTATTCAACGAGGTCTTCTTCATTCCGCTGTTTAGACTTTCCTCCGATGCACGCTCACGTCCTTTGATTGTAACCAACTTAATGAATAATCGTGTTTCGAATCACTATTAAACGACGTTCATGTTCGTGCCTGCGGAACGTGCGGGGGAAATTTCCAAGAAAAGAATCGGCCATTGTGCCATTGTTCGGAACGAATGAGTGAATAGGTGAGGTCTTGATGCAAGACAACCAGGACTTATATCTGATTGTAGCAGGGAGTAACGAAGAGAGGAATACAACCTTGACGACGAAACGCAACATATTCTTCATTATATTCAGATTCAACGGAAAATTCTACTGCGACATGTCAATCAGTGTTAATCTTAAATCAGTTAGGTGAAGGTACATGAAGGAGAAGGCGAGTAAGTGAAATGATTCCAGGAAAAGAAGACGCTCAAGCCATAGGCAAGCTTGAGTGGCCAGATGTTAACAGCGAGAACTGATAAGATCCGATAAGGACGAAGGTCTGCAGCGTGCTCTGATAATTTATTTCATTCAGTCACGGCTCAATTACGATAGCCTCGTAATCAGACGCGTGTGTGGCATAAGTGTTTTGCATGGCAATTCGTAACTGAGTATTTCCTACTCAGTACCAATGGTGGCTGGTGCAAGCTCCACAATTTTTTCCCTGAAGATGCTTGTAGTTTCTGCTCTATCAATATTTGTACTAGGATCAAATCTTGCGCTATCTTTGGATACTCTGAAACTACTTTTTGAATGTACTCACGCGATCTAAAGTAGTTAAATAAATTTAGGAAATTAAAAAAATTAAAGAACGTCGATAATCATTTTATTGTAACAGTGTGAAAACTGCCCGCCTAGCGGGACACTCGCACTCCACTCTACCACTAATCCAGCCAGCAGGCTATCGCTGTACAGGGCACTGAAATTCGGTTTGGAAAGAGAAATGTGCATGCTCAGTATTCCGTTTCACTTCCTCCCGCCTCATACTCCCTATGAAGTTTGACAAACATCCTCATTTCTGTGTTCAGCGGAGTTGAGCACATACAGTAATGCTAAAATTCTTGGGTTGTTCCAAAAATCAACTTTATTTTAATTATATACGATAAATAAGTGTCAACTTTGTTCGGAATATTTCCGCTTTAAAAATTAGACACTATTTAAAGCTACTTAGAACTAGGAATGTAGCACGTTACCGGTTATTTCATTTACTGAAGAGTATTGGTTTTTATTTTATTACTGTACTAGCCATGCCCGCGATTTCGTTCATGCGGAAGTAGTTTTTTTGCCCTAAAAACGGAACAACAGCTACAGAATTTTGAATTCATTGAGTATATAAAAGAATGGTATAATTTATTTATGATCGCTTCAGGGCAAACCTTATAATTCACAGTTGGTTTTTAACAGGCCCCGACAATAAATGGAGTGAGAATGCTCACCCTCCCCCCACCTCTATCTCATACTGCCAAAATTACGCTTATAATAACACCGTAAGTGGGATGGATGGTATAGGAACGCCTAATAAGACTTTTAACTCGCAGTTGGTTTTCACGCCGCCTTTCGCGCGGCAATTCAATGGATTTATAAATATTTACATTAATATCTCCTTATATCGAAATAAAGCATACACGAAAAATTAAGTTAAAATGCCTGTTTCAATCCCTGAACTTTTTATTGAGATCCGTTAAGCCGTTTCGGAGCATAAACAGATCAAGAGTATAGAAAACCCGCATTAACTTTTTGGAGACTTGAATGCGCGTACGGGGAAACAATTATATTTATATTATATTAATATCTTCTGCAATATATTGAAATGAAATATGCACGAATATATAAGTATAATCTCCTGTTTTTAAAGCCTCAAATTTTTTTAAATCCATTGACCCGTTTAGGTGCTTATTAGAGACAAAACGAACAGACAGACAGATAAAGACTTCAATTATATTTATTGGTATAGATAGTTATTGACCTCGTAAAATTGTTGTTCTTGTTGTTTGGGGTAAAGTAAAACATAAATTAAATTCAACAACCACCAATGCATATTTAATCTTAACCTCTCCCTCTGTGTTGTATTTCTAATTCCGTCTACATAACGTGTAGTAATGCCTAATTCTTAGAAGCAGAAAACTTTAAACCCACATATTTTAAATAATTTTAGTTTTAGAAATAAGCCACACATGATGACTATATTTTATGAAGAATCCTGCTGTAGTTTTAACAGTTCTTAGAAGATTCACATTAAAATTATTATTTTTTAAATAGCGGAAAGAGGACAGGATTATATGTATAAATGGAAACCGGAAAAAGGAAGGATAAGCGTGTTTAAAATATTTTAAATAATTTTAGTTTTAGAAATAAGCCACACATGATGACTATATTTTATGAAGAATCCTGCTGTAGTTTTAGCAGTTTGATGGAAGTCTTAGAAGATTCACATTAAAATTATTATAATAGCGGAAAGAGGACAGGATTATATGTATAAATGGAAACCGGAAAAAGGAAGGATAAGCGTTGTTTAAAATGGTGCAGGAGAACAATGTTGAACGGTAAATGCCGAGACAATGGTGCATGAAAATAATACGAGAGGGAACGAGTCTGCAGAGCGAAACTAATAAGCGGATGAGACAAGTTATGTGACGACATCGCTCGGCAAAAAAAAAGAAAAAGAAACGCGACTGTTACTGTAACAATGTTTATTCACAAGATTGGTCCATTTAGTGATGACTTGATCGCAATAACTTTCGGTACGGCTCTGTTGCCAATTTTTAGTATCTCACATTTTCGGTATCAGCGTAAAAGCCAGATTTTCTTCAGCGGTTAACCCACTGAAACTGAGTCGAATTTAGGGATACAGGTCGAATACTGTGACCGCGGAAAAATAGCTCCTAAAGCTATAGTATCAGACTATGGTTTTAGTCTTACTGGTTAGCACAAAATTAAACTGGACCAATTATTGCCTGATATAATTGCTTGTTGATCAAATTAATTATGTCTTTGGTACTGTCTCTGTGGACTCATTCGGACCAACGCAGTGCCTGTGAAGCAGGTTCCACGTTTTTACTTCACATCTCAATCGAAGGCAATTAAGCGGCCACGTATGTATAGTATTATCACGCATGTATTGAATTATCTACAACCCAGCTAATTGGCTACAATAGGTTAATTACGGAGGCTGTGAGATAAGATGTAATCATCCACTCCTCAAGTGCCATCTTAGGAAAGTGGCCGTGAAAAAAAAATGCACACTCACATGCAAGTGACGTGAGATGTCTTGGGAATTTTGTATAACCGTGGAAATCATCCATTAAATTTCATATTTGACTGTACATTTGTAGCCATACACCAATTTACAATAATTTCTGGTGCTTTATAAGTGAATGAATTATTTTCCTTTTCAATGAACAATTATCATCACCAGGACTACGGTCCTTTGAAGTGTCCTGGACCCTGACTTTCCAATTTCGTGCAGCCATGTTTCTAAGATCGCATCCAACATCAGCAAGCCATCGTTTCTTAGGTCTTCCTCTCAGCTGGACACCTCACATGTTTACGATTAAGATCTTCTTTGGTAGTTTCGCTCCGTTCATTCGTTGCTCAGGGCCTAGCCATCTTATTCTCATTGCTTTTACATGACTGAGTAATTCTTGTACTTCCCTGTTGGATCTTCCAATTCCCTCTCACATACACTCGCCCATATATTCTTCCTTTCAAACACCTAAAGGCGCTGTTCATGTGCAACTTTCAGGGTCCACGTCTCGGCACCAAGGTTTTATACAACTCTATTATTTCAATGAACATTACCACCATAATAATTATTTCATTTTTAAAACTTATACGAAATTAATATTTAAATTGTTAATGGTACTATTTCTTTATAACACGAATTGAGATTCAGTCTACCTTATAGATTAAATAAACGCCGTCGTTATTTTGCATCAGAATAAGTAAGCGAGGAATAGAATGTTCAACGTAAAAAAAAATTATAAATGGCTGGTTTTTATGAAGCTTTGCTCTCATAAAATTTTTATTCTGTCTTCATTCTTTATATTACATTGAATTATCTTTTCGTTGCAAAGTGAAAATCACATCGATTTGCTTTGCATAATTTTTGTTCTAGTTTTTCGTCTTCCCAATCGTTATTGTGTTTGGATGTTTTCCCCGTCTAATAAATAAATAATTGAAATAATTCACTCTTACACGAGCGGGGGATTTATTTCCGAAGTCAATAGCAACACGAAATTTAGTATTGCGGTGTGTGTTATTCCTAAAAATGGGGATTTTTAATATGTATTTTTAAAATTTTTGCAGTGTATGTACGTATATTCTGTTCTTGGTCTGATAATAAAAGCCCACAGATTTTACCAGAAGAAACAGCGGAGTGTCTGAATTTATGGAACGAGTAATGTGAGTCGAGAAAAAAAAATTATGATCGCAAATTTTTACCAATCCTACATCAGAAGTCTCTGAGAAAATTCAGAAGAAATATTTTCCTTCTCTCACGGTCATTGCAGGTTCGTAATTAACCCCTTTCACAGGATCAATGCACTTATGAACATAGGGAAACAGGGGAATGGGAAAGAACCGGGTGGAGTTCTGGAAAGTCCGTCAAGACTGTGTTCCTCCTTCCTGGTTTTCACCTTTCCCTCCCCCCTCCCCTTGACCCAAGGTCTATATTTTTTAATTAAGTCTCCTGCAAGCTGAGACGACCTCATGGGACGGGCGGGTCAAAGACCTTCGGTATACGGTAAGAGTTGTTCTCTGATCCTACTGGATCAGTCGGCCAACTGCCTCCTAAAACTGGTGGAGACACGGAGAATGCTGCGACCCCACAGCAAATTCATCTCCCGTCATTCAGAAGGGCGTGAGAGTAGAACCCCAAAATATAACCTACCTGATGCAGGTTTTCTGGGGTTTTCCCTGCATCTGTTTTAGGTGATCCATTAACGATAGCCCGGGGTCCTTAATCAACCCTTGGTTGATTCCAAACACCCCACCCCCTTTTTTTCATTCAATTCCCTTTCCTATGCTATTTAAGGGGTGTTGCGTGTTTCAGGATCACCCTCGTGTAGCCTTTAACCCCCTCCCCCCCACACACACAAATTTTATTTTCGTAGATATGTAGAAGTATTGACAAAAATGCTAATCAGACCGTAGAGATGGTTGAAGTATCTTCTTTTGATTGCTTCTGTGTGTTTTTATGTATGTGTGTAATTATTTAAGGTACCAGGAGATTATGATACTGAGTCATGGTGGTGGTTGTGATGTAATTTCATAAAGTAGGGGGAATGAAAGGTAATTTATCAAAAATGTGACGCTCTCCCTGATGGTTTAATTACGTGTTGACATTGAATTAAGTACTTTTGTGTGTTATTATAAATGAATTCTCGAGGATTCAGCTGTACTTAATAAAGGACCGTGAATATTTTCTTTTGGAAAGTAAAGGTTTCACGGAATCTATACGACTTTTCCAACGAGAGTCGATTAAGCTGAGGATATTTTTGCGGCCGTATGCAGTCGCCTCGGGGCCCTGATTGAAATCAGTCAGTGTGTGATGATGATCCCGTCTTTGAAATGTCTGTCCACCTGGTCGAGGCTGCTGACCGACTGGTGGCAGGTCTTTGTCCCCTGCCTCGCTGTACAGCTGCGGCGCGTTGCGGCTGCCAGGGGAAGCACGGTCACGACTGGTCGCTCCAGTCATTAGTCAGGGCTGTCCATTGTTACCACGACCTTGTTGCCGCTGTCAGGTGCACACCCACGCACTCGGGAGAGGGGTTTTCCTATTGCAGTCAGTCGTGCGGTTGACGGCGGCTGGATCGCTCCGGTTGCGTTTCCTCTGGTTCGTACTTACTTCTTATCTCGACTCTCGTGTGACGCCGACTCGTTCAAGTGATTGCTCTAGTGTGTGCAGTTCTCGTAGCCAACTTATTTTCCATGTGACGCATCTGTTTATTCGCTCGTTTCGTTTCATCTCCTACCTGAGTGTAATATTATCTCGAAAAAGATCCTCTACTCGTGACAACTACTGAGTTCCCTCCCGTGTGAAACCAGCTCTCCAGTTTTTTTGCCAATGACGTGAAACTAATTCTAGTCGGGTTTCTACAAAACTGTACGAAGAAAGGTTCGGATACTAGAAGAAGAAACTCAGAAGCCAACGTTTCAAACAAATATGAAGTTCCGTTTGTCTTCAGGAACGACTGAGAGATGCGGAATCTTAGATGTTTTGAATTTAATGAGTTAGGTTACTTTTAGAAGAGTTCGCAGCTGTGATTCATGACTTAGTCCTTGAAGACGAACAGTTTCCTGCTGTTCGAAACGTTGAGTTTCCTCTATGGCGTTTCCTTCATCCATTGGAATCTGTGATAATATTTCTACCAAATCACGTTGATGTCATTTTGACTAAAAAATCATGAAAATTATATTAAAAACGACCAATTCACACACCAAGTTTTTTATTCAATTTCTGCCAAGTTTCATCCTCTAATTTGAGAGTCCATCTGGTAAATTTCTTCTTGAACATTAATTTTTACTAAACATAGAGAATTTTTTATTGGGTTAACAGGCTACATGAGGGTGATCCTGAAACAGGAAATTTTTTAGATATTTATTCCTTTATTTGTATTGTCGACAATACATTGTTGCTCTATATTCTTAAAACACATTTCGGTTGTAACTGTCCTTGTATGTAGTCCAGGATAAAGAATTGTCATTCGGAAGGGCGTGAGAATAGTACCCAATGCCCGACCTACCTGATGCAGGTTTTCTAGGGTTTTCCCTGTATCTCTTTAGGTGAAACACCGGGTAGGATCCTTAAACCATAGCCCGGGGGCCCTAGTCAACCCTTGCTAGGCTACCTTGCTCTACCTTCCGCATCCCCCCTTTTCAATTCCCTTCCTATGCTATTAAAGGGGAGTTGCCTGTTTCAGGATCACCCTCATGTGGCCTGTTACCCCAAAAAAAAAATAAGTATGTAGTTAAACTTTAATTTTACCAAAAAATAGAGAACCAAATATTTAGTTTTTTTGGTCCTCAATTTGTATTGTTCCGTTGTTGCTCTATATTCTTAAATCACATTTCGGTTGTAACTTGCTCTTGGATGTAGTCCTGTACGCAAAAAAAAAGAAGAAATTAATACATTTGGACCTTTATTTATTTTTTGTTAAAATTAATGTTCAACTGCATACTTGAAAATTTCAAATCCCGAAGAAATGAGGACGGAACTTTTCAGAAATTAAATAAAAACTTGGGCGTTGTTCCAATTGTAATTTTTAATTGTCTACATCTCCTGCAAATATTGGGTGCGCTCAAAAATTATTTTTGTATTTTCCTCACATGAGTATGATTTCTTAGGAAAGTTTAAAAAAAAAAAAGGTACATTGGCGTTCGAAGTACGATCTCTACCCAACCATGAAGCTGTTCGTAAATAAGAAAATGAGGACGGAATTTTTCAGAAATTAAATAAAAACTTGGGCGTTGTCCCAATTGTAATTTTTAATTGTCTATATCTCCTGCAAATATTGGGTGCGCTCAAAAATTATTTTTGTATTTTCCTCACATGAGTATGATTTCTTAGGAAAGTTTAAAAAAAAAAAAGGTACATTGGCGTTCGAAGTACGATCTCTACCCAACCATGAAGCTGTTCGTAAATAAGAAAATGAGGACGGAATTTTTCAGAAATTAAATAAAAACTTGGGCGTTGTCCCAATTGTAATTTTTTAATTGTCTATATCTCCTGCAAATATTGGGTGCGCTGAAAAATTATTTTTGTAGTTTCCTCACATGAGTATGATTTCTTAGGAAAGTTAAAAAAAAAGGTACATTGGCGTTCGAAGTACGATCTCTACCCAACCATGAAGCTGTTCGTAAATAAGAAAATGGATCATTAGCTGATATCATGCGATTTCTTGTCCCTGACGTGTTAATTTATTCGTTTCGTTTAATCAGTTGCGTGTTGCGAATAATTCGGTCGAGAGAAAGGAGCGACTACGGTTCCCCTCGGTTTCGCGGATTAATATCATAATTACCCGGTTGCTTGCTCGGAAACGGCTCTAACGGGACCCGGAAATTGTCCGCCGTTGTTGGATCAGTTAACTGATTATCATAAGATGCTGGTGCTATCAAGTTCTCGCCACCGGGAAGATTCTTGAAACAACTTCCGTGATATTTCTTCTTCTTCTTTTTTTTGCGTCGTTTCGTGTCATCTGATTCTTGTTGCTTGCCGTGATTAACTTCGTCTTCCGGAAGAAGTACCGTTGAGACCTTGTGACGAACTGAAATGTTTGTACGTTCCTTCAGTTCGTCGGATTTTATTAGAGTTAAATCAGTGAGCGAATCGTGAGTTGACATCTTGTCATGGTCCGTGTTGTCACAGTCAAGTTCTCGCTTAGCGTCAATCAACGCCACATTTGTTGATATTTACAAACGAAGTCGGTCGTCTCTTATTCTAGTTCCGTTAAAAATATTTCAGCTAAATATATCTCCGGTCACTAAATAAGGCTAAAGGCATTTTAAGCCAATTTACGAAGTCAGTAAGTTTCTCCAATTTTTTTTATCCTCTTAGTTCCATCGGAAACTGGTTCCCTGAGGACGGGACGTGAAAGAAATGTTTACGAGCGTGCAATTTCTAGTTTTTTTTTATTTTTGGTATAAGAATGCAGACTCTCCGCCGCTTACCTAAGTATCTCTAATCGATCCATTTCGTGGAGACAGTATCAGCGCTTATCAGTGACCCGGTCGTGACGATATCTTGACACGGTGACTTCTTTAAATCTCATCATCTTCAGCGTTCTCCATTTTATTTTATCTCAACCGGCGAAAATTGGAAGATATCAGTGAAACAAAATATTCTTCCAAGCTAAGGTTGCCAGTTTTAACCCTGCTGATCTGGTCGTCCTACGGGATGTTTGGTTGAGTGCCAGGAATAATTAGTGATGAGGCATGAATTTCCTGTATCGCGGACGAATACGGCGACTCCTTCGCTGCTGGAGCGTTACTAATGGATCCGGAAAGTCTTCGTGGAAATTGTAGCTGAGCTGTGGCGACGTCGGCTGATCACTGGAATGTGATCTGATCATGGTCTGAAGTGATGAGCGTGTTTGGGACCACGGCCTTGAATGAGTCCCCACTTTCAAATCTCAACAAATCATATCAATTAGATTGAAATACAATATTTACGTTATTAACATTTGCATGTCTATTGGAGATCATCTTCGCAAATAAAAAAACAATCGGGCACATTCCTTGTAATTTTGGCTCCCTATTTCCTGTATCTTTTCTTTTTGTAAATATTGCAATCTAAAATGGGCATGAATTTGAAAAAAAAAAAGTTTTCTGCCTGGGGCCTGAGTGATCTCATGGTCCTCATGTGTTAACCAACCAAATCTGTGTCAGGCTCATAAAAGACAAATGACTAATGTTTTCAGATCATTGAACCATCTAAGTAAAGTGAACGAGCTATAAAAAAAACTCTCTTGCATATCATTAGGAGAAACTATATGTTGAAAATTGGTCTTGGACAACCATCGTGTCACATAAAATTACTTATGATTTTATTCGATCACCAGCCTTTTATTATACACCAGCTGGACACCAGGCGTTGCCCGGGTGTTTATTTATATTATCCCGGTACATAATTTAATTCTTGGTCAACACATGATAATCCGGCATCAAAAGCGTCACAATATGAACCTCGAATATGCTCCCAGTATGAATCATACGCTATTGGAGGCACAATATAAAATTAATTGACGCAGAAATGTATTTTTTTAGAAGTGTAGGCCCCTTTTTTTATATTCTAAAGTTTCAATCCCCTCCACCTCACCATAGATGTGGTAGCTGTGTCTTACCCCAACAGTATTGATGTCTCAAACGCCAAGAACACGTGTGCAAAATTTAGTTTAAATTGCTCCATCCGTTAAAAATAATATGTGAAAGTCTATTTTACCCCCTTCCAAACCCTCTTAGGATATAAACTATAACTTGAATTTTTTTATGTCAAAATTAAACTCAGCGGTTCACATTACCCCGGTTTAGAGCCCAATCTCGACTGTTTTCTGGCTATTTTTATGTATATATGATTCCCCTCCACCCCCACACCTGAGAATACTCACCTACGATTATGAATGGGGTTGAAATTATACGCTAGCAGTATCGGAGAACACGCTATCAAATTAATTGATCCAAGAATGCATTTTTATGATAGAATATCGGCTGGTTCTGCTTATTTAAAATTTTCCACCCCGACAGTGATGATTTCAGGGTCGCAAGAAACACGTACCAAATTTGGTCGAAATTGGTTCCCCTCGTTTACATTTGTATGCGGAACATGCATACACAAAGACAGGCAATTTTATTTAGAGATTAACAGTGAATTCGAACGATTTGTATTACTCTAAGTATATAAAACAGGATTTTTGCTTTTAAAACCTTAATTTGCTATACATATATATCACAGTATGTTACGTTTTACTGTTAATTAGTGCTACTTTAAAAACCAACACTTAATGTCTTCTTCAACCTTTCTCCGACTTAAAAGTGGTGTTAGATTTTCGTTTATTACACTTTGGTAATTAAAAACGATTATTTATACACTCACCCACCACTGATCAACTTGCTCTTGTGTCAACAGATTCTGCAGATATTTTTCTTGGTTGTACTGTTATTGTGAGGAGGAGGAGAAGCACCAATGTAGAATAACCCCATTTGGAAATCAAGAAAGGAAAAACAGGAATACGAAAGACGAGTTCATCATCAACTCTCGGGGATTGATCTGCTTCCGTTCATTTTTTCGGTCCAGCCAACTGCTAAATAAATCGTACTTTTCTTACTATTTAAAAAAAATAGTTTTATTTAATTTGACACTCTTTTTTATGTCCCACCCATTCATAGCCGCTACTTGAATTGGATAAAATTGCCGTTTACAGTGAATAATTTCGTAATAGGAAGTCGCTACTCAGCTTTACGTGGACCTTGGTTTTGTAGATAAATACACTTACTACCTTGCTCGTTAAGACGTCACTAATGGAACCAGGAAACGTATTCCGTGGAAATTTGCATACGTAGGAGCAGGAGGTAGACAGCCGAGTGATCTGAGACGGCTGGAGTATATTTCTTTCAACACAAAAATAAACATTCGGGATTTTTTCAAATGTTTAAACTTTGTGAATCCGAAGACTTTGAACTCCCCGTCTAACGGAATACTCGGTCCTCCCAACCGGTTTTGTAGCCAGCCGACTATCTCTGTGACCAGGACAAATAATCTTTCTGCCATGAAAAAAAATGTGCATCCTCAGAATTCCGTTTCACACCCCTGCACTCCCTGTAAAGCTCTAAAAATGACCTTCTCTATGTTCTCAGCGGCAGTGAGCATATACAGAAATGTCAAAATACTCTGTTTAAAATGTGAACGAAGGGTAAATACGAAAAATGGGTCAACTTGGACACTATTGCAAACTATGTAGACAAATGATCGTGCCATATGCAGCATGGTATTAGTGACACTATCGCTGTTGTAGTATCATTAGCATTTTATATAATCAGTAAATAGTAAAACAGCCTGTAAGTCAGAAAAAAAAATTAAGATGGTCTTTAGTAACTAGTTATAACCTCGTCCGTTGCAAAGGAAACTCTTCCCCTTGTGTGACATATACATCTAAATTTTCATCAGTCATTTCTGGTTTCCTTTACTCCAGATGATGTTCCAAATCAGGAACGAAACGTCATGTTATAAAACTACTGTTTATAAAGTTCTCATCAAGTTTTTTCGGACTTATAGGCGGTTTTACTATTTATTGGTTTCCAAAGCAGTCAGATATTTTAACTGAGTATTGTATAATATCTGGGTTCCCGGTGTTGCCCGGGAACTATTGTGTATGACGAACAGGAAATTTAGCGCCTGCGCACGCAGAATATTTGAAGACATGTACAACTTAATTTTTTACCTAAAGAAGTCTCAAATGAGAGAAGAAACGTTGTAATATTTAAATTATAAAAATACTGACAAAGAAGCTGATTTATTATTTATTTAATTGTCTGATAAATTATTGAATTATACCAAGTTATCGTCTGCCTTAGGAATTTTTTCTCCTCATTATATTGTATTTCAACTGTTGCACTAAATAAATATTGCATTGTATATACATTGGGATAGGTTTTTTTTAAATAATGAGAAGCCCCGTCTGGAGGGCTCTTGTCAGGACACAGGATGTTTGGTTGCGTGCTGTGAATAATTAGTGATGAGAAAGAAGTGGCTCTTCGGGGGAATTTCCTGCTGCCTGTCACTCACACGGGGCAGCGTTAAAATGTCGCCTATTCGTGTGTTTGTTCTATTCATCACCAAGCCAAGACGTGAACACTCGACAAAACACGATCTATTATATGAGAGTGCTGTGGAAAAACTCTCCGTCGCAAATTGTTTTTCATTCGTCTAATTACTAATGCAATAATTACAATAAAACAAAATACGAAGAATAGGGTTGTTCCAGATATTGCTGTATTTAGATTTTCAGAAACCTTTTAGCGTTATATTTTCCGCTGTTCAAACATACAGCGAGTTGTGAGGTTTTCGTTCCAATAGCATCCGATTACCGTGAAAATTATTTTGTGTTTAGCGCTGATTACTCCAAAGAAGATTTCTGAAGATCTTTTGAAGATTTAGATTCCTCACTTCGCCTAGAGAATGTTTCTGTCAATGTTCTGAAAATTTGGGCTACTTTCTTCCTCTCTTTCATACCAAATAATGTCCTACTTTGAAAGATATGGAACTTGCAAAGTGATACTATATGGCCTCATGTAGTCTCTCAAACGAGATAATTAAATTGGTGTTTAACCCTAAATAATGCTGACGTTTAACTTAAAATTTATTTAAGTAAATACTTTTTAATTAGTTAATAATAACACAAAATGTTTTGTGAGCCGCAATGCGAATCTGGCGCCCGAGTTGGATTTTTCTGAAACTAAACGTCGAGTAGCTTATCCGATACAATATTCACAAAAACAAAAAACAATTAAATTATATACAATATTATTTAATTCATGTTTGTCCCTTATGATTTCCTATACCAATCAACCGAGTGCCATGAAAGTTTGGTTTATTGTAGTGCTTCTCTTCCCACAGCAGGTTTCTATCAATCTTATCAAGATTTAGGTTCCTTCCTACCGCCTTTCAAGGCCAAAAAGGGCATATCTTAAAAATTTTCAAATGGATAGACTCTCAAACGAAATAATTAATTTGCTGTTTAGTCATAAATAATGCTGAAACTTTCATCTTAAGTAATAATACTTTTTAATAGGTTAATGATAATATTTGAAAATATTTTATTAGCCGCAATGTAAATGATTCCGAAATACACTCTGGCGCCCGAGACGGATTTTTCTGTAACTAAACGCCGACTCGCATTTCCCATACGATATTCGCGAGAAACAATTAAAATGGATCATTACGTTAATAAAATATTATTTTAAGCTATATAATCGTAAGTAATTAAACTTTTTTAATAGCTGGTATACATCTGAAAATTATTTTATGTCGATTTTCATAGGATTTTTCAATAAGGGCGGGTCGATGTTGAAATGGAATAAAACAAGCTGTGTGTGAGGTATTAACGTTTTTTTTTTGGAAATGCGTACATGGGCCTTTCAAATAAAAGAAGAATTTTGTTAATACCTCACTCACAGCTTGTTTTCTTCAATTTCAACATCGAACCACCCTTATTGAAAACCCTGCACACACACACAATTTTGTTTTCATAGATATATATAAATACACATTATCTTCGGTAATCCGACCAAAGAGATATAATTGCCGGGGAATGTGGATAAATTCTACGCACCATTAAAAAAAATAATTATAGGAAATACTCCGTAATTTATTGGATTTGTTCTACGCTTAATTTAGACTTAATTTTTCGGAGATTGTTTTCGGAAGCTGTTCCAGGTTTATATAAATAAATACCAGGGCATAATTATCAGTGGTCAATAATTCCAGCGATAGTAAAAATTCATTTCATTATTAGTCGAGACGTTGCGTTGTCCGCCAACATCATTATTCTCAACGCATTTAATATAATGTTTCCATATACTTCGCCATTTCACCCATCCTACATTGTTTATGAAGATCAGTGGCTTAAAATTTGGTGGTACCAAGAATTATTTTAATCTTTTCAGCCGTTTCTTGAGTTTATCCCGTTCAAACGTTTCCAACCTTTTCATGTTAATAACATCAGTCACGTTTCTTTGAAGAATGTATAGACTTGGTGCGTTCCCGTCCAGACAACGAGAACTATTATTGGTGGGAAATGGCACGGCGGCACACGTGGGAAATTCACGTGGGAAGATTCCGCCAGCAGAAATGTGTTAAGTGCTCTAATATGTCTGCCTCACTTCTTCACAGTTACTCCGTTTTCACTGGCTTCGTGCTTTCTTTTCAGCGTCATCATACGGCTCGGGGTTGTCAAAACACTTGGGACCTAATAAATGCTATTAACACCATCAATTTAACAATTTTACCTCAAAAAGTCATTAAAAGAATAATAAATTTAAAATATTATAATTTTTGTCTTTAGATTCATGCACTACAATTCTGTTCTTACCCCACACACTTCCCTCTAATGTTTATTTTACAAGACCCTCATATCTTAAAACGTGGCCTATTAATCTATCCATACTCTTGATCAACGTCCTCCATATTGTCCGCTCTTCCCCTGTTCCCTGTTCCCCCTTCCTCGTTAGTGATTCTGTCCACCCTTGTGATTTTCAGCATTTTCCTATAGCACCACATATCAAAGGCTTCTATTATTTTTCTGTTTACAACTCCTATCGTCCACGTTTCGCACCCATATAAAGCCACACTCCATACTAATATTTTTAGCAACGATTTCCAAATATTCATTCTTTTATTACCCCTCTTTTTTAGCGAAAGCCTTCCTTGCCTGTGCTGTCCTACTCTTTACGTCTACTATACTTCTACCATCCCTCCTTAAAATGCTTCCCAAACAGCAGAATTCCTTAACTTCCTTCAAAATATCCCTTCCCAATCTAACACCCTTCGTTATTCTACTGTTTCCCATACTACACTCCATTACCTTGGTTTTCCCTCTATTAATCCTCATATTGAACTCTTTCTCCATGACCACGATCATGCCATTTATTATGATTTCAAAGTATTGTCCTGAGACCTAATACTACAGTATCATCAGAAAACTGAAGGGCTTTTATTTCTTCCCCTTGCAATATGATTCCTTTTCCATATTCCGTTTTAACTTTCTTCATCACCCGTTCTATATATAAAAGTTAAACAGCATGGGCGACAGACTGCATCCTTATCTCCTTTCTTGATTTCTGCTTTCTTTTCTTGATTTTCTATGCTAATTACAGCTGACTGCCTTCTGTAGAGGTTATGTATTAGCCTCCTTTCTCGATATTTTATTCCAGTGTGTTCCAGGTCACGTTATCAAACGCTTTTTCTAAATCTATAAGTGTCATGTCTCCCTCAAGAGATTGGACGTATTTTTTCCCTCTCTTAGGCTACCGCAGTATTTTTGACTCTCTCAATCATCCCAGAGAATTTTTCTGTCCATTTTGAAGGCTTAGGTTCCTCCTCCCCCCTTTCAGGCCAAAAAAGGTCCTACCCTAAAGCCATAAAGAACTCGCAAATAGATTAATTATCCCCTATCATGTCAAGCCTGTCAAACGAGATAATTAAATTGCTGTTATGCGTGAAATAATCCTCAAATTTAGGTACCATTTTATTTAAGTAATTTTATTTTGATTAGTAATAATGAAAAATGTATTATAAATCGCAGTGCAAGTTGATTATACATATAAAAACCCAGGCCGCACACACTCAATTTTATTTTTCGTAGATATACATATTATTTCACGGTAACCAGACCGAAGAGATGCAGATTGAGGTCAAGAATTTGCTCCTTATAAATGTAATTAACTTTTTTGGTGTATTTTTGTGTATGTATGTGCCGCATACAAATCTAAACGCGTGGAGTAATTTCAACCAAATTTTGTATACAAGTTCCTTGCGAACTGAAAGCAAGCCAGGTCTGTAGGGTTGAGACACTACTACCACCTCTAGGTGCGGGGGTGTAGAGTACGCAAATTTAAAACGTAAATAAACGGCAGATGTGTGCATGTGAATAAACAGGTCTCTCTTGGTGTTATACATTTTTTTCTGACTTTTTTTTAAGTGACTGAGCTTATCGAAGGTACAGGGAGATTTTTTGACTCGATTGAAATATTGAGTCATCGCGGTGTTTATGATAAATTTAGACCTTATAAAGTAGGGGACGTGTAAAGGTCAATTTTTAAAAGTGTGACCCTCTTAATCGCGATTTGGCAAAGAGATTACTATAGCTGGCTAATATAAATTAATTCCCGGGCACCCAGTTAGTATTCAATAATTAGATGAATAGATCACCGACTATTCTGACAGTGAATTGCTTTTTTAAAAAATACCTAACAAATCCAGGACCATAGTTTACGGATTCAATTGAAAAAAAATGCCGAATTGTCCAGAAGAAACTGCAAAATCTGGGTCATTCATTGTTATCCATAGGTATAGATAGATCAACATAACTAATAAGTGCAATTACTGAAATATCTGGTACATTTTTTGACAACGAAACTGCAATTAATGCGATTTAAAAATTTCGGAACTGTAAAGCAAAAAATGCCACAGCAGAATCAACAAAATGTTAAGGGACAGGCTTCATTATTGCAGCGTTCTCTTTTTAACAGCTGTACAATAGACAAGTATATACAGACCTTGTTTAAAAGTAGTCAAATACTATGAGACAATGATTTTATTTTTTAGTCTATCAAGAAGTGCTTAGATTCTTTTCATTCATCCAAAGTCAATAAACTTCGGATTCATTTCAAACTATGGCCGCAAAGTAAATTTTTATTTCTATAACCATGACGTCTAACATGGCGTCAGGTTACATGTGCGAAAAAATATCAGACAGCAGGAAAAATTGTTTGTTTTTACTTTTACATAACCAGGCATTGTAACAAAAGATTGTGAAAATGTAAAAAGGTCTTACTTCAAAATTAAAATATTAAATTTAAGGTTATGTTTTCCTAAATATAAAGGTGTGTAGAAAAAAATAAGTTTTTAACCTTTAAGTAAAGGTGTAATATTAAATTTATCAAGTGGCGAGGACTCGCATTCAAAATATTTTAATCTCGTTTTGATTTCAGGGGCCTGACTTCATCATGGCAGCTCTTGTGGACCCTGCTTTTAAGAGCATTCCTCGAGGCTCCTCAGCATTCCTCATCTGGAGAATCGAGGTGAGTTCGACTCAACGAGGTAGATAAATTATCAGGTTCCAGACGTAATTGGACAAAAGTATTTAGGCCCTAATCACAGCCCAAGACACACAAAGATCACTTGGTGAATCATGACAGTAGAAATCCGTCTATGAACTTTCAGTATTTAACTGGAAAATTTAAAATTAAAACTAAGGTCTAAGTAAACAAATTGACTTTTTTTGTACTCTGCAAACTGAAAATATCGAATCGAGTTAACACTGTTGGACATCCCATTTCCTGAGTAAGAAGAATAAAGGAGGGAGTCGCGATCAACGAGGAAAAGAATCAACAAGAAAGACAATAAGGAGAAAAATAATCGAAAACCCCTGTTTAAGTGAAAAAAAGAAATAAGTGGCACAGAGGAAAGCAAGCAAAATAGTAGCATAAGGGTAAGGTAAAAATTCGCATAAACGTTACGAACAACTCTATTCAGTTGAGGTGAATATGATACCTCAAACTAATACATCAGGATTTTCCCTTAGAGGTATACACGTTAACGGACTGACTTCTCTAGTTATGCACCAATCAGATGCGTCTACGTCGGGAATAAAACTCCACCACTTCCCTCTACTCTTCTTCAGAAAAACTTTTTGATTTGACAATAAATTTTAAAAGTAATAAAGGATTATGTTACAGAAGGAGAATAAAAAATAACGCCTATTGCGAATGGTCCTCAGTTTTTATCAAGTTCTTTTATTTCCTCGTAATTTCGTCATATAAATAACATCCTACTTAAATTTTCTTTTAAAAATAGTAATATTTAAATGTTTACTACAGCACAGTAAATATAATGCTCAAACTGTCAGAATTTTTTTTATAATCAATTGAAACAATATACGAACAATTACGATCGTACCTAAATTGAATTAGAAACAATAGTTGAAAAAAGGTTCATGAGACCTTACTGATAAACATTCTTCTTCAATAACGTTGAATAGATAAATTTAACTTCATACACTTCCATTTTCAAACTAAAATGACAGTACAAATAGCATAGAGGCTAGAATTTGTTTTTAATTTAATCATAATTCTTTTAAATAATATTAAATTAGTTTACAGCCTTAATATTAAGATCTAATTCTCTTCTTTTTGTTGTAGTAGTATTCAGTCCTTAGACTGGTCTGATGCAGCCCTCCTTGCCAACCTATTCTCATTTCTACATAACTACCCACATCCACAACTTAGCATATTCCATCCATGGCCTTCCTCTTCTGTTCTTGCCCAACACACTTCCCTTTAATTCTAATTTACTAGAGCCTCATGTGGCCTATTAATTTATCTCAGTCAAGGTTCTCTATATTGTTCTTTCTTCTTTTATTCCACTTAGAACTTCCTGGTTAGTTACTCTATCCACCTATCTGAATTTCAGCATTCTTCTATAGCACCACATTTCATAAGCTTCTATTCTTTTTCTTTCTGCAACTCCTACTGTCCATGTTTCACACCCATATAATACCACACTCCATATGCACATTTTTAGTAATCATTTCCTAATATTCATACTTATATTAGCTGTAAGTAAATTTCACCTCTTTTTGAACACCAAATGTTCAATACTCTTATATTGTTGTGTGGTACCAAATTCTTCCAAGAATTTTTTTTTGAAATAAAATGATTGGGATTTTATTAAGCAGTGGTAAACAAGCCATTACTACATCACATCCTGAATTTCTATTGCATTTCCTATTCTTTTTATCCAGTCAGACAGTGGAAAGCTTTATCAACAATATTTCAACTACATTTTAACCACTGTGTCAACCTACATTCCTTTAATTTAAAATATAATACTTAATTTTCTATCATAATTTTTAATATCCCAGTCAATTTATTTTCAGTGTTTTACAAATATCCTTTTTATGTTTTATGTATGGTTTACTATTCCTGTCTAAGATTTTCTTCGTTGTTCCAGAATATGCAAGTAGTTCCAATTGCTAAACAGCAATATGGAACATTTTATGAAGGAGACTCATATATTATTTATGCAGCTTCTGAATTGGGAAAACCTTGTGGACTCGATGTCAAGGTAACATCTTTTCTTAAAAGAATATGTTGTCCAATATTGTCTGATCAATTTGGGTTGATTTTCTGATGCATATGGTTTACAAATGCTCCCCTTCAACTAAAAAAAACATTCATTTTCACTTTTAACACTAGATCAAAAATTTAATTCAAAAGAGATTTTATTTGGTATATAAACTAAAAATAAAAAGATAAAATTTAAAAAAAATATTCAATAGTTATTGTAGTGGTTGATATGTTTGCACATTTGCTGTAAATCTAATTTATTTTTGGTTATATTATTTGCTTTTATTCAGACACCAGATACATTTTGAGTCACTTGAAAATAGAAAATGTCTGTGTTAAATGTATACTAATTAGATAAATAGTAGCCAATTAACAGACCAAATTAATTTTGTCTGATAATTGGCTACTTGTTAATCTAATTAACTTCAGCATTTATTGCAACTTGTTGATAATATGTATATATGCCTAATATTTTCAGTCTTTCTTTCTTCTTCTATTCCTCTCTATGCTGATCACACAGATAAATCTGGTGTAATATCTTTAAGTATTATTTGATTAATTTGAATTTTCCTTGATTAATTTTATATGGATCTTTCCAACATTGATATATTTCTTTCTGGTTCTGGTAGGTTACTGATGTTCGAGGTCCTCTTGAGGTTCACATTCATTTTTGGCTTGGTGCAGAGACATCCACAGATGAGGCTGGTGTAGCAGCATATAAAACAGTGGAGTTGGATGATTATTTAGGAGGCACTCCTACTCAACATAGAGAAACACAAGGCAATGAATCCCCAAGATTTAAAGCTTATTTTAAATCTGGTTTTACGTATGTGTTGTTTTAAGTTTTTTATGCAATATATTAGTGGATAATACTTAAATACTTTTCAGTACCGATAATCAGTTATAATTTTAAAAAATTTACTTCTTAATAAATATTTAAAATTAACTGTAATTCACAGTTTTCTATGTCAAAATTCATAAGATACAGCATTAGTGCAGAAACAAATATTTGTACTTATAAAGTATTTTCATTAACATCATGTTATCAAAACATATTTTTATTTTATAAATACCTATGGATATAAATATAAGCATATTAGTTGTTGTAAAAAATATTTAGCAGGTAATCTATCACTCACTAAATCCTGGTGATATTATTTGTGGGTAAACATATTAAAATAACAATATGCAAAAGGCATTATAGTATCATTCAAAATAAAAAGAAGCGTATTGATTATTTTCATTTCTAACAGACTACATTTTTTGTATAGTATCCCTGTTTTCTTATCCAATTCATTGATATATCTAATTTTTTATCTATTGTAGAATTCTTAAAGGAGGCATTGCATCAGGATTACATGAAGTAAAGGATTTATTTGAGCCAAGACTATTTCGTATTAAAGGTAGACGATCACCAACTGTGATTCAGCAACCTGCTATTAAATGGGAGTATTTTAACAGTGGAGATGTATTCATAATCCATACAAAATACATCATATTTGTCTGGACTGGAAGAAATGCAAACAATATGGAAAAAATTCAAGCAGCAAAGGTAACAAATACAGTATTTTTTTCTGCATTCACAACTGCAATTCCTCCATCATCAACTTTATCTTACAGATAACCTTTAAATTGAATTAATTTTTGCTTTGTCCCCATAATTATTTGGAATTAAGTTTCTTAGGTTGAATAATAAAATATTTCCTCCTTATAGGTGGCTTTAAAACTAAAATCTGATTTCAATGCTTCTTCTATTGAGTTTGTTGATGACGGTAAAGAGCTGAATTTACATCCAGCAGAAAAGAAGGTATTCACTGACCTTCTGAGTATTCGTGACCGGACTGTGAAATCTGCAGAGGAAGCTGGAGCAGATGACGTTGTTGAAGAAGGCCTAAGGTCATCTCTGACACTTTACCATTGTAGTGATGAAGAAGGAGCTTACAAAATTACAGAGATCAGAAATGGGCCTCTAAATCAGTCTGATCTCAATTCCAATGTAAGGATCATTTAAATATTGCCCTGTAAAAATATATAATAAATTATTCACACCTGAATATTAATACAATCTTCCACAGGACTCTTTTATTGTAGATAATGGAAATAATGGTATTTGGGTATGGATTGGGAAAAAAGCATCCACTAAAGAAAGAATTGAGGCACTAGCAAATGCTCATGGCTTTGTCACAAAGAAAGGGTATCCTTCAAGCACCCCAGTTACAAGAGTAGTTGACGGAGGTGAACCTGTAGAATTTAAAATGTTATTTACTTCCTGGAAAGAGAAAAACCAAACAACAGGTCTTGGTAAACAAAATTCTGGTATGTTGTTCATCTCTGAAATATTTGCTAGTAGTAGATTACCTATAATATTTTGAGTTAAGGAAGTGTAATTTGGAACCCATTCTTAGTTCACAATTTAAATTTCATTAACACTTTCACTGAACATTTGACACTCAACATAACAATAATACTCAGATCATTAAACTGAATTAACAATGCTCAACAGAATTTCCTTGTTCGGGTCTTCTTGCCATAGATTCACACGACCAAGTGGAATATTGAGTTGTGACTAAATGGTTAATATGCTTTTTGTTCATTTTATTTTACTTTGCATCTTGAAAATAATTATATTACTCTATTTATAAACTAGCTGAAATATCACTATTCAATTGATAAATAATTAATAACATATTGTAAAACTTTCAGTAAATAACATTGCTGTAACTGTTCACACAAAATTGGATGCTTCAACTCTACATGAAAAACCACAACTAGCTGCAATATCACAACTAGTTGACGATGGCTCTGGCACAGTTAAAGTTTGGCGTGTCAATAACTTCAATTTGGAAGAAGTGCCTCAAGAACATTATGGAATGTTTTTCTCAGGCGATTCATATATTGTTCATTATCAGTACATTGCAGGAGGTTCTGAGAAGCATATAATTTATTATTGGCTGGTAATGATTCTATTATTATATTTCATAATCTAGTAAACATTAATTTAATTTACCAACACAAATAAGTTTAGAATAGATGTGCACAAAATATATAGATAGATAAGAATAATTTACCTGAAAATGAATATTTGTCACCATGCAAGACAAAAAATGTATTTCACCCTTGTGAAATCAAGTTACACGAGGAGCACATCATCTTGTCCAAAAATTTAAACCACATATTGTTATTCTAATGAGACATGACTTTGATTTTAATTTTGAACTGAGCTAATGCATAATAAAGGTTTTCTCAAACACTGAATTCCATAAACAACTAAATTACATTCACAAAATTTGCCATTCAGATTTAAGCATCAGTCCCATCACAATGCCCCTTGATGATTTACTATTACTATTTTTTATTCATTTATCCACAGATAATGTATTTGAGTCTCAAAGCTAACAATGAATGTTCCAGAAAAATGAATATTAGACCAAGTTTTCAATTAAAATTAGCCTGTTCCTGCAAATGAATACTTATCCTTCTGTAAAAGTCAATAGTTCTCTTATAATTGGAGATTGTCACACTCCAATTGATAAAATCAGAAGGGAAAGATAACTAGCTGCACCTCATACACTAAGTGGTCAAATTATTATGGCCACCCCCTCAATACAATTTTGGGCCACCTTTTCATCTTAATACTGATTGAATTCTTCTGGGCAAGAAATGTCCACCAGCTTGAAGTGTTGTGGCAATGCAGTTGGGATCCATACTTTCGTGTTGTTTTCTCCATCTGTATGGTGCATTTGAAATTGCAATTAATAAGATAGCATGTCCCTTTTCCAGTTATCTACTATATATTCTTTGTGGTCCTTTGCAAACTGAAGAGGTCTGTTCTTGTTCAAGACGGACAGTAGAGGCTTCTGAACAGGTTGTCGGCTTCTATAACCCATACAGAGTAATGTGCGGCAATCAGTTTCTTCCGAAATGTTCACAGTTAGTCCTTGATTACACTGTTGATCTTCTTTTGCACTGGACAACTGTGACAAGTCTCCTTTCAGTTGAGCATTGAGTAGCCTGTGATGACCACAAGCCTGATGTTTTTGCTTGGCTGTCCACACTCTGTTCACAAAAACTGCTGCTCTCAAACACTTCACAAGTGCAGCTGTTTTGCTGATATGGTTTCCAACACTTCAAGCGCTTATAATCATCAAACTCAGTTAAATAATGTATTTTATCCATACCTTCACAAACAACACGGTAACCTGCATTCCCATTTTGTAGCTACTTTGCCCTCTAGTGACAACACTGTGACGCTGTCAGGTAGTCGTAATAATTTAGCCACTCAGTGTATGATCTAGGTGCACTGTCATTTACCAGTCTTACACATCTTGAGCCATCCATCAGTTCCTCAAACATTATACAATACAGTCTCTTGATGTCAGCACATACAGTACTTGCCAGTCAGACTACAATGAGCCATGCCTGACCCAAATCACTCATATAAACTTAAAGTTGACTTACCTTAAATTGATAATAGGTGTCGAATTGCAGAGAAAAACATTTTCATACATCCCTGACAGTTGATGCCAACTATCATTTTAAGGTGTCAACCGCTGTTTTCTATATCTATTTCATAACTAAATTTAAACTAAGTTATTATGCACATATTCATTTCTAGCATATATTAAAATGTATAGGAATATATTTTTGAATAATAGGAATTGTAACTGTTTACAAACTTACCTAGAAAATATTCACTGTAAAAATACCTCATGTAACCATAATAAAATTTGTTTTCCTGTAGGGTTTGCATTCACCAGCAGATGAACAAGGAACTGCAGCTCTTAAAACAGTAGAAATGGACGATGCATTAGGCGGTGCAGCAGTACAAGTTCGAGTAAATCAAGGCAAAGAACCTGCACATTTTCTCACAGTCTTCCAAGGTCAAATGCTTATTTTCAGTGGTGGAATTAAGTCTTCTTTCGAAGGTAATAATATGAAGTGCTCACTTATTATTTGTTTGTGGATTTATATAATAAATTGGATAGGGACGATAATCAAAAAAATCCTCAATTTACCTTAAAATGGCATTGACTAGCAGGGAAGTATGAAAATGTTATTTTTTTAGAACCCAAGTCAGTAACTCTCCCTCTGTATCTCTCCCTCCCCCTTAAATGACTTTATTAAATATACAGCTGAGGTACTTTGCCATCTGGGAGACAAAGTTTATAAGCCTGTCCATACTGACCCCAATCCTATTATCATTTCCAAAATTTATAAATTTATTAGAACTCTTGGCCCTCTTCAAAATGGATTATGCTGCTTTGTTAGGTGTTGATTGTTGCTGTATAACAGATGGCTCTTATCATAAAATTATCACTTGGAAGTATTTTTTACAATTTTCCATTACATTCTGTCATACACTGTGCTGGTAAAAATTTGGCAATCGGGAGTAATTAATGCTTGTATTAGTTAAAGTGACTAAAATATTTATTAGTCATGTAGCATTACAATGATTTACTTAAAATTTTCTCCTCTGTTATAGAACACAATGGCAATATCAAGCAACAAAATGAAATTCCCCGAGAATTTTTATTGCAAGTCAGAGGGAACAGTTCCAGCAACACCAAAGCTGTTGAGGTAAAAAATTCTCAGTTGTATACAGTTACTTATAGAAATAACAATATGACTTTCTTGTAAGAATGTTACACAACTTAAACAACATTCATATATATATTTCACAGGTACCGCTTAGAGCAGCTTCACTGAATTCAAATGATGTTTTTTTCTTGAAAACAAGTTCTGGTTCCTTCATATGGTGTGGGAAAGGGGCAACTGGAGATGAAAGGGAAATGGCAAAGAAGATAGCAGATGTGACAGCAAAGGGTGATTACACTCTGATCTACGAAGGACAAGAGAAAGTTGATTTCTGGGATGCCATTGGGGGACAAGAAGAGTATGCCAGTGATAAAAGACTTGCGGAATCAAATGAAATGCAAGCACCACGATTGTTCCAGTTATCCAATGCTTCAGGCACCTTTAAAGGTATTATCATAAAATTAATACAAAAAATATATATAGTGCAACTTAATGAACTTTTCCATTGTAAATATAAACAATTTTTGTGGAGAAGTTTCTACACATACATCACAAAATTTTAATTAGTGATTGATATTTTAATAAATAAATTATATGCAGTCTTGAAAATAAGGTTTGTGCCGATCTCAACAATACACACTTCTTTTAAAATATTTATATTTGAAGAATTCATTAAAATATTTTCTATCTTCCATGTTTTCAGATGAAAATAGTCCATAGTCCATAAAGTTTAGTTAATAATAGTAATTATATTTAGATTTATGAAAAAATCCTATAATAACTAATAAATTTCTATATAAAAAGCTCTCAGGTTTCCAACGAGTTATAACATTGATTTTGATGCATCTTCTAGTCGAAGATGACGACAATGCCTTTAGTCATCAAAATCAATGTTTTACCCAGTTGGAAACCCCCAAGAGCTTTTTGTACAGCAAATACACCAGGAAATCCTACAATTTTAATCAATTTCTAATCAACATTTTAAAAGATTATTGTTTTGTGTATGTATTTTCTCAAAGAAAAACTTGACAATAATTTGAGTTGTGAAAACAAGCATTTGTATTAAATCAATCATTTACCTACATTTGTACATTTTCTATTGCTTGGGAAAGAATAGTGACGGTATGATAAGATAACCTTCAACAAGTCAATCGGAAACGTATCTAAAGACGTGTAACTGGGGAGTTGAAAAATGTGAGGTCATGCAGCCTATAAGTATGGAACATTTCCAAGTGAAATAATTTCTAATTCCAGTATGAAGTTATTAAGCAACTTAAATTTTATACCTAACAAAATATTGTTACAATATTTCTGATTTCAGCGGAAGAAGTAATGAATTTCCAGCAGATTGATTTAATTCCAGAAGATATCATGTTGTTGGATGCCAAGGATTCTATTTATCTTTGGATAGGAAAAGATTCAAATGCAGAAGAGCAGAAATTAGCATTACAAACAGCAATAGAATACTTATCAACAGGTACTATTAATAAATAATATTTATTATAATATTCAACATAAGGTACATTATATTCAATTATTCAAATAAATTTACAGTAATTATTGAAGAAAGAAAACAAAAAAAAAATATTTTGCCTTACAATTAAATGAATTATTTTAAAAATTGCAAAGTTCTTACTTGATTCCTATTGTTTATCACCATTCACTTGGCTGTGTGAAATGTCTTTGTTGTTGTTGTGGTATTCAGTCAGTAAGACTAGTCTGATGCAACCCTCCATTATAACCTATCTTGTGCAAGCCTTTTCATTTCCACATAACTACCACTTCCTGCATCCTCCCTGATCTGCTGAGGGTATTCCATTCTTAGCCTCCCTCTTCTGATCTTACCCCACACAGTTCCCTCTAATGCTAATTTTACAAGACTTTCATGTCTTAAAACAATGCCTATTAATCTATCCCTTCTATTGGTCAATGTCCTCCATATTGTTTACTCTTCCCCTATTCTCCTTAGAACTTCCTGTTAAGTGATTCTATCCACCTATCTGATTTTCGGCATTCTCCTATAGCACCATATTTCTAAGGCTTCTATTCTTTTCCTGTTTTCTAAAATTATATGCAAAGTCAACACTGCTTCTCTTGTCCCTACATTTTATCTAAAACAAAGCTGAACTTCTCCTTCTACTTGTCATTCCATCCTCCTATACACTATTTTTGTTAATAATTTTCATGTATAAAATATGAAACTCATTGTTCTGTGTTTTTCACATCTATCAACTATAGTTTCTTTCTCCTTTCTCTATTATTGATATCTTCGAAACTCTGAAGTTTTATAATTCCCATCTATTTGTTTTAATTTCATTCTTGAGTTTCTTAATTTTCAGCCTGCTTTTCATAATCAACAGATTATGGTCCGAGTTCAGAAGTGTCATTATAAACATTGTTTTTAGTAACTATCACATAATGGTTAGAGCTATAATATGACACTCGGTGATAAACCCCGGACAAAAGTGTAGTGTCCTAAATTAGTTGAAACTAACATCCTTAGAATGAACATAAGGCAAAGATTTCGGTTCTTTGCATATGGATGTATAAGTCAATATTCCTGTAGATCTTGATTAAGGTAACTGAGCCAATGTACATGTTTCTAGATCCTACAAACCGAGATGAATCTACACCAATTATTAAAATTAAACAGGGATATGAACCACCTACATTTACTGGATTCTTTGGTGTATGGGATCCTTCTCTTTGGAATGTAAGCAATGAAGTTCTAATTACCTACAACTTAACTTATTTTGATTTAAATATAGCAATTAAAATCATTGAAAGATCACTAAAATGAATATTACCAAGCTATCTCTGCAATTAATACATTGTGTTAGAATGATACCTTCACCGAGCAGGTCATTAAGATTTTTTTTAGCAATCTTATAGGTTTGAGAACTTTTGTGTCATATGCACAAAGTTTTTTGGTTAAATATTCATTGAGACTGATTTAAAATATTTGTAACCATCTACATTTCACATATGTCCTTAAATAATGTCATTTTAAATATCTTTTACAGAACGGGAAAAGTTTCAGGGAACTTTGTCAAGAGATAAAAGGTCAAAATGAAATTGTTGAGATCACCAAGGATGACCTTGTTGATGGATACAGGTTTGAAGACTATCCCAAATATCCTCTAGATGTCTTATGTAATACCGACGCTGAAAACTTGCCTGACGATGTGGATAAACTACACAGAGAGGTAATACCTACCTATTGTACCATGCAAATAACTAAACTTCATAATTGATTAAGCATTTTTCCATTCTTATACCATTTGTACAAACATCATTTTTCGGACATTACGTTAAATAATAATTAAAAATATGGCCAAATAAGTCAGAAAATAAATTTTATTTGTGTTTCATAAATATAAATACACCGTTTAATCCAACTTTGTTATCAATTAAATTTGCCGACCTATTTGGCCAGATTTTTCTTTAATATTATACCATTTTTAATGTTTGCCTCATCTCTGTATCTTTAAAAAAATTTACTCCAATAATAGAAAACACCTCAATAATCAACTTGCTGAAAATATCTAAATCCTTATATCATTTATATGTTTGTGTTTGTTAGTAGATATAACAAGAGTGCGCCTGAATATAAAATTTAATATTTTCTTTAACAGTTTTCATGAAGTATTGCTTCTGAGAAAATTCTCAAATAGTGATAAATAACAATTTATATTTGTTTACATAAGCTGAAAACTAATTAAAGATGCTCAAAGGAAAAAGAGATCGAAATTGTGACACTAATTAAAATTTACCAATGTATTATTTCCTTCTTCAGCCAGTGGATATTTACGTTTTATCTTTCCTAATATTGCCATATTGTTTTATTTGTATATATATATAAGTAGTATCGGAGGAAAGATATATTTGATGACTTGAAATTGAGGATCGGTGTCACCATGCAAGACAGTTCAAATTTGCAGATTTAACGACCTTCCTCAGGAGAGATGAGTACTATGTGCCAGCCTACTAAACAGTGCGATTAACTCTGTATGGTTGCCCGACTAAAGTGAAGAACTCTTTCTTAAAGGAGGCACACAGCTTCGAAATTTTGAAGTGTTTATTTCTGTCTGGCATGGAAACATCAGTCCACAATATAACTTTTCTCACTTTCCTGGCAACATAAATTAAACATGTACATTTGTATACATATAAATCTAATCTTAAATCATAACAATTGTTACAGATGCATCTGGCAAAAGATGAATTTGAATCTGTTTTGGGAATGTCGTACGCAGATTTTGCAGGACTACCTCAGTGGAAGCAGAACAACCTGAAAAAAGCTAAAGGACTTTTTTGATCTCAATTGGTCCTAAATTATATAAATATTAATGCTTCATTCATTCTCCGATGGAGAAAACGCTCAAGATGTATCAGTTGATGCTTTCATAAAATAATTATTTTCATGGAACGAAAGATATTTAATTGTGCACAAACGAATGAATACATGTATGTTGGAAGAAAATAATAAGGTGCCATTTACTGTATCTCTTATCATTGTACACATATTTTGTAAATAAATGTTAGATAAAAATCATATGATCTACTGTTAATAAATTTGTTGTTGCATAAAACAATTTTATGCTTTTTATGAAGAGAATGACAATGGTAACTGGGCTCTAAACTGTTTCTCCTCTATTATAAATACTGTTCTCTAAAATGGTGAATTTTCTTCTTCCCTACTGTTGGTGGGATTCTTTAAACTTACCTGGGTATTTTCAGTTTATGATACCTTTTATCAGTTGGAAATTACAGACTGTTGTATGTGTATGTTCTTATTCATCAATTTATTGAATAGTTACATATTTGCATACAGTAGCTTGGAGCTGTTTTGCCATGCTCATCAGTATTGTTAAGCTTTTAATTTACATCATAAGAGGTCCGTAGGAACAAGTACCTGTGGGAATTTTCTCTCGCAGGCATTTCTTCCCCAGATTGACTGTGCAGCTCACTTGCCTCGTACACTCTCTGGTTTTTCAAAGTTCACACATGCTGAGGTGCCTTCACCTATTTTAGGAGGTGTGTGTACTGGGGTCGAAGAACTTGGGCAAATGGTAAGAGTGTTCCGCTGATCCCATTAGATCATTCAGCCAACTGCCTCCTAAAACTGGTGAAGACACGGAGAAGCAGACTCGTCTCCCATCATTTGGAAGGGCATGAGAATAGTACCCAATGGCTAGGTTTTACCAAGGTTTTCCCTGCATCTCTAAGGGCCCTAGTCAACCCTTGCTCTACTTTTCAATTCCCTTTCTATACTCTTAAAGGGCAGTTGCCAGTTTCTAGATCACCCTCATGTTACCACTGCTGATCATCTCAGAATGTTTTCCTAATCTTCTGATAAAGGGGTCGGTACCTCCAAAAATTCAAGAACTCCACACTCAACACAGTGCCTGCCATCTGTACACTGCAGGTAAACCACCAATTGTTAAGAGAGACAGAAAGTTGGTGACTTACCTGAGGTTCACAGATGGCAGGCACCGTATAGGACTTGAAGTTCTTGAATTTTCAGAGGCACCGCCCCCTTCATCAGTTTAGGTAGACATTTCCGGTGATGGCCAGCCGTGGACGGAGCAGACAAAACTTGCTCGTGAACCATGGACCCCACCAGGCCACCAACTTTCTCTCTCAATGAGGGTCCAGGAAGAGGCAAAGATTTGATGGGTTGGAAAGATGCAAACAAACACCCTCATGTTAACATGCAAACACATCCATCCTCAAAGGGGTAAATAATAACATATACCAAGGTATACACACATATCAATGGAAACGTGGGTAGTCAGTTTGGGATGGCAGGGGGTAGGAGGGAGGTTATTGTCTATAGGATAGAGTCCAGGACTTTGTCTGAACTTGCAGTCCCATATTGAAGATTTTCACTGAGATTAATATCTGACATGACCAACACATATACTTCTTTTTAATTACTTCTTGTTCTCAACATAGTTTATTCTCAGTCACAGCTTCTTCACAGGCTTACCATCAGAAAATTCAATATAATTGACTTGAAATGTATCCTATTACAGACACACACAAAATGGAGTTTGTCACACAAGAGTTGAGATAATTTTTTATAATAGCTAATAAAATGTTTCTCAAGCTTATAAATTTTGATTATTCAAATAAAATAGTGATGCTATTTAAAGAAAAATTTCAATCACTGTGAGGAGAACGAATGTTACAACTGTGCCAAATGATTAACATCAACTTCAAAAACATTGTTTTACATGACAATTCTCTCTCATGTATTCACCAAAACAATTAAAATACTCAAGAAAAAAATAATAGCACAATAAAAAAATGGAATCCAGTTAAATCTGACTAACACATAATTTGTGAAAACACTACATATATTTTTCAGTCTCATCATACCCATGATCTGTCTTGCAGAGAAAAAAATATTTCACCATTTTCTTTGTACTTCTGCATGGTATGATTACCATGTAAATATTATTAATCACTATATTGATGTAGTGCAATTTTCCAAACTACCCACAACAGTTTCTCTTTCCAAAATAAAACTGTAGCATAAACTAGCATACTTTCAAATTAAAATAGTTTTAAAAGGAAACAAAAATAAAAAATAATGAATTCGTTGGTTTTATTGTGTGTACATGTTTTTCATAACACACTAACAGCACATAAGGTTAATAATATCTACAAAATAGTTTTTCTTTACCACAATACAATACACTTCTACAATGTAAAAGACTATTTTTCTTTCTTGGTGTCTGATACTATAATATTAAAATAACATTCTTTACGAAAAATAACTATCCAAATGCAATACGAGGTAACAATAAAAGACAAAGTAAAAAATTGAAATAATAGTACCATAAATTCTTTTTCACTCAATCTTTGTCACAGGAAGGCACAGTTAAATATTTATTTCCAAAAAACTCACAAAAATGAGATTAATAAATTTACCACATACAAATCAATATTTTGCTTAAAATTGGTGTACACTTTTGCATGAATAAAATGCATCTCTACTCCGTTAAATATGTTTAAAAATTTATTTCTAATCTAATCTTCCATCATGTAATTGGCACAGAACATTATTCTAGAATGAGCAAGATAAATAACCGATTTATAAAATACCTTAAAGAAGATCCCTGTTTAAGATGAATTTGTGAAAGTGTAGGAATGTGAAAGTGAGTTAGTTACGTGAGCAAATTTGAAATTTGTAAATAGAGCATAAGAAATATTAGCGATAAACTTCCGCAAAACTTTGGCTTAAACAACTCAGTCATACGAGCAACATTTCAGAAACTGTAGTTATAAAATATATTGAGACATATGGCATCGAAAATGATCTGCAAGGAAATATTATTTATCACTATTTGTACCTTTTAGAGCATATTCATTGACTATATGTTAAATTAATAACAAAGTTGTATCCAACCATAGCACTTGGTAACAAATTTTGTCACCACATTTGGAAAGTTCCAAGCTGCCACAATATTGGGCCCTCGGAGGTACATACATATTGCTTCACAATAGTTTACCAACACTGGTTACTGATGCAGGAACATCAAAATGGACGTATAGCGGAAAGGCTACTTTGAGGCATACTTTAAAGCCCATGTATTTAGGCATGATTTAGTTTTCTTCTTCACTACATAACATTACCAACGGTATCTGAATTGGGCTGGGCCGCAGTTGAAAATAAATTATTTATATTTAACATATTTAAATAACGTTTAGTCCATGTAGCCAATAAAATCACAGCTCATTTTCTTTTTGAAAGCTACTTAAACACCACAGTTCATTCCAAAACTATAATCATTTTCCAATAGCTGAAGCATTTGCTGGTAATGTTGCAGAGCGTTGCTGCTGACTAATGTATGGTTTCAAAGTTGATCGTGTTGATTCTCTGCAACATAATTCAAGGGAATTATTAAGATACTTTAATAACTTCACTGAAAAAAATTGTAGTATAATGTGTTACCTTGGTGAAACCTTAGCTCCATCGACACCACTGTTTGCTTTATATCCACATTTTTGTATCTTTTTGCCAAGTCTCTGAATCCACAACTTTTGATCTTCTATGTTGGTAGCTAATAAAAGTAGTTCTTTGGCAGAATTTGGATCATAATGTAACTTACATGGAGCTATAGCATCTTCTTTTCGTTCAAGATGTTCTTTGTGCACTTTTATGTGACACCCTAAAAAGAATAAACTTATGAACATATAGACAGATATTAATTTAAAGACATGCTACAGGCATATGCTCATAACTTCAAATGAAATTAAATAATTCACTTTATATACTATTAGAATTTAAACTATTGCAACTAACTGTATTTTCCTTATTGTCACAATATCAAGCTTAATAATAAGTAGTCTCAAAGCATTTAATAAAACCATACAGATTCTCAAAATGTTGGTTTGAAAAAATGTATATGTTAACAGATTTATAGATCAAATTCCACTTTCAGGTACATATTTTTACTGTTCACGTTTTTACACTTTCCTCAGAAAAAGACAACAGGCCGAAATGAATGTTAATAACATAACATTGTCATACATATTAAAGGAAAACTTAGTTCCTTGTAATATGATTTAATTCAATTTTATATTATAGTGCTTGGTAATTCATATGTTAAATAGCAATTAATTATACTGTTTATTAATAGTTCATATTAATTTTTTATGACGAATAGGCTGCTAATAATTCATTCATGAATTAAATATTAGATTCTCAACTGTTTTTTCCCTCTATTAAGCATTGAAATGTTAGTAAAGATAAACAAAGGAGAAATAATTATGAATATAGGATCAAAAACTTAAAATCATACATTATCAAATAATTTAGCTCAAAACATCATTTATGATAATAACTTTGGTGTTGTAAGCAAAAGACAATAAACAGATAACAAAGACCAGCAATTTTCAAAGTTAAAATGAACTCACTTCGACATTCAAGAGCTGCAGGTGGCCTGAACATATGCCAAAGGGGTTTAGGGCATATTTCACAATTTGTTGGCATGTGATAAGAAATTTGAACAAATTCATGTCCCTTTAGTGAGAAGGTTCCTGGCTTGTCATCTCTAAATGTTGACAGTTCCAACTGGTTCATGCCCTCGTCAGGCCTTCTTGCTTCTCCTTCTCCAGCATACAACAACTGTGAGCATAAAAAGTTATGAAAAAGCTTTAGCAAAATGGAACACAAAATCTTTCAAAATTTACCAATTGTTTAATTTATTTTCACCTGGAATATGCGGGGAATATCTTTGGCATCAGCTCTAATCACATCACCTTGTGTAACTGAACGGACGTGAAAAACTTTTCTGAAATTTAACCATATCACAATATAGGACAACTATATATTCAAATAATAATGAAGTCACAAATTAAGCAATAACAGAGACAATCATATAAGGAATTAAAAAAAAGACTTAAGATTATAATCAATATCATACAAAATAATTCATTTGAATGATTTTTAATTAATAAAAAATCTGTTCTTCATCATAGCTATATGACATTACTAATATTAAAGAAGACACAAACTTATTAAAATACAACTGGCCATCACTTGCATTGCTATTCCTAATCTTCTAATAAAGAGGGTGGCGCATCCAAAAATTTAAAAACTCTGTACTCAACATGCTGCCTGCCAACTTTATACTTCCGATAAGCCACCAATTTTCTCTCTCTCTTTCCTGTCTTTATTAATTGTTTTAATTAGGCCTAACAATGTAATTTTCTGACATATATATTAATGAAATGTTTGAAACATGATGAAGTCACATACATTAAATAAAAAGATTCTGATAGTAAAAATAGAAATGAGAAAGGTAGGGTGTTCGCTTTAATCATATGCTCAGCATAGAATTATGCAAAGAGAAAGGCATATGTTTGGCATAGAGAGGAATGGAAGAAGAAAGGAAGACTGAAAATACTCAGCACCGACGGGACTCAAACCCAAATCAACACTGAACCCTCGCTATAGCCGCGAGGTGGCTTTAATCATTTCAGCACGGTGCCAGCTTAATGAATGTTGTCGGTCTTGTTAGGTTATTTAGTTTGGATTGATAGTTTATTGGAGCATCCATTTATGATAGATTGCAAATTAATGAAGAATTTGAAAAGTAATGAAGTCACACACATTAGATATTATAAATTTATTATTATAAGTTTTTGCTTATTTTGGAGACTGTTGTTGGCTATTTACTCTGTAATTTATACAGCATGTCAATTTTTCAAGAAAATCATTTATTTACCCAAAAAAGTAAAATGACTATTCTCAACATTTTAATACATAAATTAAATGATTATTACTCACTTAAGATCAAGAATAAGAACAGGATCTGTATTCTGCTTATCACTTTCAGAATTGTAGAAAATAATCTTTTTGGAAGAAACAACAACATACTGCTTTTTCCAACCATGACGTCGTATGTTCTGCTTATTTGGAATGGATAGCCAACCTTCTAGTCTGGATTCTACATGAGAAAAATCATATGAGAATTATGTAAAAATAAAATAAATATAAGAGTATCACTTCAGTTTATTCACCTTGACCCATAATGTCTTCATCATTGTCAGCACTGCTCAGAGAAGCTGTTTCACTATTTAAAGATGCAAGTTTGATATGAAGCTGTTCAATTTCAGAATCCTTTGAGTCAAGTTCCATTTGTAGACGTATTCTAGCAGTATTTTCTTCCTGAACCTGTGATTGCAGTTCTTGAACTTCTTTTTGCCATTTAACATTCATTTGTCCAAACTTTTCTCTTTCCTGAGAAAAACAAGAGTGATATATAAATACTTCCAGCTATTAACTAGAGCTTTTAATACACATAACAAAACTATATACTAGTGTTCAAGCAAATGTAAATTTCAAACCTCAGAATGAAAAATCTCAAATCAAATCCTTTGAATTGCAAATATAAAATTACTGATTAAAAATGTATCCATAAGTATATTCTATATATCTTATCAATTGAAGCTAACAAAACTAAAGATACATATTTTCTGAAAATGGAAATATAATGCAGAAATGCAATATTGTACCTGAGTAAGTTCTTGTTGTAGTTTACGGCATTCTTTCTCTCGTTTACGCAAATCAGCTGAAGATACTTTGTTTTTACCACGACCAGCGCTACTCATATCTTTTCTGTTCATTATCTCTGCTAATTTGTTCACAGCTTGCATTTTCAACAATTGTTCTGTTTTAAGCTGTTTATGAAGCCTTTCCAATTCTTCGCTGTAATTGGCTTTATTTATTTCTGTACAACAAAACGAAACTTTATAGATACAATTACATAATCCTAACAGAAATGTATTAATAAAAGATTCAGATGTTAAAACACCAAAAATGAAAATGTTATTTCATGCTATAATTGATTCAGAATATGAGGAATATAATTTCCAAACTCCAAAAACAGGAAAATGGATAATTCATAAGAAAGGAAAATCAAATAACTTTCACACACATGAATGTACATAAAGAATAAGTAACAAATTTAATTCTAATTTAAAATAAATGAGGCCATATACTGTTATTTTAATTTAATGCATTTTAAGAAAAGGTATAAAATGACATCCAGTCTAGACTCTGTATAAATTTTGTTAATCTTGCATTCAGTAGCTTTCAACAGGGAGTCATGTGCATCCTATTACTTCAATTTTCTTTATATAACACATTGTGTCCGGTCATCTACATGACAGTCTTATATCTAATATAAATATTACATTATGGCAAATAAATATAATTATTGACCTAAAGATGAGCAAATACAAATTATACTATACTCACTATTTGTATAACGCACAATTTTTAAAGATATTTGAGTATTATATCTAAGGAATCAATTCAGTGTCATTGTCAAATTAAACTCAATAAAATTATACTTCTAATTCATATTTGGAATAATGAGAGACATACCATCTTGTATCAGCTTCAGTTGATGATTCAACTCATCTTTTTCTTTTACCAACTGTTCAACTGTCTTTTTGTAATCATTTTCTCTTTCTTTAGACTGAAAAATCAAAATCAAATCTAAATTACTGTTCTAATAAATAAAAATAAATAAATAAAAAAGTGTTTGACTTACTGAATTTAAAGCGATTTCCTTATTTGTCAGCTCAGTCCTATGTTTGGACATAAGATCTTTATGTTCCAATTCTTTAACAGCCTTTTCTTTCTCCACATCAACTAGCGTTTCTTCAGCTATGGATCTAGCAAGTGCTTCGGAATCAGCACGAGCAAGAGCTAACTGGAGTTGTCGTAAGAATGAGTCCTTCTCTACTTCTAATTCTTGAATGGTTCGTTGTTTTTCATCTACTTCTTCCCGTAATTCTTGTGCTTGCGTTTTGTACAGTGTCTGAAATACAATTAGTAAGACATATTAACCCACAATCTTAAAACTGTATTTAAACAATCTTAAGTGATTTAGCATAACCTTTAGAGAGAGAAATAGATGGAATCTTAGATTCACAATAAATTAGACATTTGCAGAATACATAAAAAATTATTTATACCAACTTCATATGGTACTAATATTAGACAAATTTTCATTGGCAGCTATTGTCTAGTTACAGTACATTTAACTGAGACTTTGTATAAGGTGCTGCATGATTTAATTATACAGTCATTATGGACTGGCATATTCTTGACATTAGTGTTGAATAATTTATACTTGCTTCCAAACTGAGTAACAGTTACTGACAAGCTGTTAGTATGACTTATCAAACAATACTTTATTATCTAATTAATTAAATGGCAATAAATTATAATATAATACATTCATATCTTTTTTAGGCACATTCTGCTATGGTCAATTCATGTACAAATACAGTCCCATAATAGTGCAGCTTACAATAACTAAAATTTGGTTAAAAATATTACTGCCTTTCAATTTTTAACTTACCGAAAAGAACTGTTCTGCTTCTAGTTGGTCCTGAAGTTCTTTCATTTGCAAATCATCAACTGAACGGGCAGCTTTCACCTTATGTAATTCTTCCTCAGCAGACTTCTTAGCCTCTCTGAGCTGTGTCACTTCCCGACCAAGTTGAGCCTCTCTTGCTCTCAGATGGGCAACTTCTGATGTTTGCACTCCAAGTTCTGACTGAAGGACTACTTTCTTTTGCTGTTCTTGTTCTACTTGAATATGAAGAGTTTTTACCTGAAATGAGGACTTGTATTTGAGACAAAAATAAAATTTTAATGTTCATGTTCCATAGAACATATTTCATAGATTCATATTTTTCTTTTTAATCCATTTATATTTTAAATATAGAAGAGCAACACATAACAAAATAGTATAAAGGATTAGGCGTTTCTTTCACAATCTAGACAGTATATGTGAACATAAAATTCAAAATGACAAATACCTTTTCTATTTCTTGGCGATGCTCCCCTTCAAGTTTTTGTAATCTTTGTTGGATTTGCCTGTAATCTACAGACAGCATAGACATCTGCCTCTCTTTTTCTTGGCACTGCAGGTCTGATTTCTGGCGAGCACTTTTCTCTTCATTTAACTTAGCCTGCAAAGCTGTAATAAAATTTTCTCATTCCATTACTTATTCTACTTGTGTGATCAAGTCACTGAAATTAGTTTATTAATTTTTTACATGGTTTTTAAAATGTATTACACAAGATCATGTATTTTTAGTTGTTTTTAATAGTTAAATGATGAAAGAAGTATCATTAATTGTCCTTAATACTACACCATTTTTTGCTTTAGTACCCATTTTCTCGCTAATAAAATAACAAATGGCTAAAAAATTATATACTGAATGATATATATGATTTATTGAGAACCTTTGATATGAAGAATAAAGTGCAATAAAATTAAAAATATTTTTAACTGATGAATTATTCTCTTTTAATTTTGCTTAGACTTTCATAATATGGTTATTATGAATAAGATTTAACTATATAAATTATTTCAATCACTCCCATCAAACTTTTATTAATGACAACAGTCTAAGGGGATTATAAAACTTTAATGTTCAGATACTGTAAATATTACATAAGATATAGGTAGGTTCAGATAATATATCATATTTACTTGTGTGCTACATACACACACATATATAAATTATAGACTGTCAGCTCTGAAAGCCACATGGATGAAATTCTCCAACGATTACAGTTGCGCAAATGTGTCAAAAATACGTGACTATTGTTTATAGTAATCAAAAAGTTGTATTTTTCAAATAAATTTACCCAGCTGAAATCCCAAGGGAATTTCAATGAATATATACACCAGGAAAATCTTCAGTCTACAATCTGTATGTATTTCAAATGGATTCCTTTTTTTTTCTTTGCTAGGGTGGACTTTTAAATCGGGCCAAATGTAATTGCTTCTGGCTCATTATTAGACCCATACAATTGATGCTATTGCCATAGTTTTCGTCATTAATTTCATCTAAGCAAAATGTACTAATCAAGAAAGATAATACTTTTATGGGAAAAAATGGTTTTAAAATATTTCCCCAAAATGAAAATAGGCCTATGCAGCTTGCACAACAATATAACATACACAAGTAAATATCATAAATTAAATTGTACAGTAATTTAAAAGTTAAAAAAACTATATTTTAAATAAAATTGTGATAAGACTTATAAATATACAGACTAGAAATAAAACAAATTCTTATTATAAATAACATTGTTTTAAGTAAATTAAAACTTTATTAAATAAAATGAAACCACTTAGCTGACTAACAAGAAAAGTAACTGTAAAAATTTATATTAAATTACATTTCCACTAAATTGCTAGTATGAATATAATTCCTAAAATATTTAGCATACCTTTGAATATGCAATCCATTTTACCTGGTGCATTAAAGAAATATATGCATTAGATCATTTTCAATTAATAACGCAAAATTTAATTTTAATCTTGAGGTCAGTTAACTTTAAATAATTAAAATCAATAACAAATATATTAAAACTTATAAAAATTATATTCAAATATCTCTGCTTATATTAAAAGGTCTTCACTGATACAAAATAAAGGAGTCCAGAAATAATTAGTTATAAGATGATTTTGAGAATAATCAGTTTTTTAGAAAGTAGTATATAATGTACTTCTTTACAATTACAGTGGTACCTTTAACCACTTCAATATTGGCTTCTTCTTTGCTCATTAAACGGCTTCGCTCAGTTTCCTCATGAGCTTTAACTTCTTGTTGGTAACGATTTTGAGAAGCTTTTAGCTCTAGTTCTAAAGAAGCACACTCCTTTTCTAATGAAGAAACTTTTTCACTAAGTTGTCGGTTGTCTTCTGTAAGCCTACTCTCACGCTGCTGAGCACGATCCAATTCACCAAGCAGATTTTGCACACGACCTGAAAAGAAAGTTTTAAAAATATATATACAAGTTGACAAAAGAATTTTCATAGGACTTCATAGAAAACATTCATCATTGGTGCATTTTAGATAACTCTATAATGAAATAGCAAGTAAACAGTACAGTAATTATGTTTTAAACCATGGGTGAGCAATCTTGTTTACAGCAGTGCAATTAAAAATTTTACTCAAGTTTTATTGAAATAACAATAGTAGTAATAATAGAAACAATAATTGCAACGAATTGGTCTATATCTGCAGATTTATATGCATCTTATAGCCATAGCAACTAAAATTTTGAAGAGAAGTCTGTGCAAGTTGGTCTTAGTTCTCGCAGGTGAATTTCCCTGGAGAGCAGACTTATTCTCTCTGGTTTTGCCCTTTTCAATTCCCTTCCTATGCTATTAAAGGAGAGTTGCCTGTTTCAGGATCACCCTCATGTAGCCTGTTAACCAAAAAAAAAGGAGGGTTATATGGTAAGAGTTGTCCACTGTGGAACAATTGGACAGGACCCTCCTAAACTGAGCGAGGTATGGAGAAGGGAAAGCTGTGTCCCCACAGTAAACTCCTCTTCTGTCATCAGAAGGGTGTGGGGGAATATCAAGAACCCAAACCATAGTCCAGGGCACTACTTAACCCCTGGCTGCCTTGCTTTCCTTTCCATACCCCTCCTTTCAAATTACATATTATGATATTAAAGGGGAATTACTACCATATATGGATATTCTCATGTATTCTGTCACTATTAAAAAATAACTTTTATTTGAATTGCAAAAAATAATTAAAAATTGTGTAGTTTTCTGAACCAATAAATTCCATTTGTACTCATCCAGAATGGTTTCCACATCTATATTACTTTTACACTTGTTTAATAACCTATTAAATAGGGACCTTTTCAATCATTGCCATACTATTTACTTTATAAAGATACAATATATAATTATAAATAAAACAAACCATAACTATTAATAGCTTAAAGCAAATATTTACCTTCAAGTTCTTGTTGCAAATCAGAAGCCTGGCTACGAGAGCTTTTTTCTTGAGATAACTGCCCCTCTAATGTTGCAACTTCTTGTTGCAGGAGGTCTCGCTGAGACTGTAATGTTGACAGCATATTTTGCAGTTCAGCCTGTATTTGTTCTGCTGCAGATTTTGCAATTGTGAGTTCTGCAACTTGTTTTCGTAAACGAGATGAACTTTCTTGGATGTCTGATAACTGAAAAGAGACAAAACAAATCCATTAAGTTAAATGAGTTCAAGCATAATGAAAATGAAAAAGAGAATGGTAAGTACCTGTTTTTCTAAGACATTTATTTTATCATTCGTTTGTTGGTTATTATTCATTTCTCTTGTTCTCTTATTCTGCTCATCCTCCAATTTATGTTTCATGTCTTGCAGCAAAGATTCTGTTTTCCTTCTAATCTCTGCTTCATACTCGGCTCTCCTTTGAATCTACCAAAGAGTAAGGATTTAAAAGATTAAATTATATAAAAATTATAACATTATGTATGTATGATGAAGATATAGATAATGAGTCAATGATTTCTTGAAACAATGGCATATGAATTTCATTACAAATTAAGAAAAAAGGTTTACCTCTTTTAGATCTTGTTTTGTCACAGCCAATGTCTTTTCCAAATCACTTTTAGTGTCCCTAAGCTCAGCTTCTCTGTGAGAGAGCTCTTCAAGTTGCACAACTAATACAGCTTGCTTTTCTTCCAAAGATTGAACCAGGTTTCGTTCCTTTTCTACTAAACTTTCTAAACTTGAAATTTGTTTAGCCGATTGTGATGCAGTCTTTGAAGCACTCTGGAACACAAAATAGAAATTACACTTGCATATTTGTACTGAATCCACATACTTCACAGAATACTTTATGCTAGTTAAATTTTAAAAAGTCAGGAAAAATTAATTTTTATGTTTGAGAAAAATCATAGGACAAACGACACACCTCACATGCCATGTATTAAAATTTTTATTAACTTTCGACATTGTGTGCTATTTAATTTTACTATTTATTGTAGACTTCATTATATTTTAATTTATAAGATATTACGATATACTGAAACAAATATATTAACATTATAAAATTATATTTTATCTAAGTTTAGGCTTCCCAGCGCTTCAACACTAGTAATGGTCTGTAAAAAGTAACTCAAGAAAAACTTCCCTATCAAATCGTTTAACTTTTGGATCACTGCAATCATGTCTTGTTTGATCACACTCAATTCTTTCCATTGACACATTACGACAGAAAGCGCATATTTTGCGAAAGTGTCTACACATGTATCTTTGTATGCTTAGCCCGAATCACACAGAGCACAATTGGATATAAGCTTTCTTCATACAGTGGTTTGGTGAAAACAAGGTATTTCTACACAGCACATTACTAAATACTGCACAATAATTAACAACACACACTAAAGACTATACCAGCCCAACTTGGTTTAAAGTTGAGATATTACATTTAAGGTTTACCACTGTCCAGTTTGGATGTTAATTTATATATAAAAAACATTGTTAAAAAACTTACAAATTTAGCAAATTAAAAAATTGTAACATAGAATTTATATTTAATTTATTGTAATATTATGTTTGTAGTAAGCCTGAAAAAGTCTCAAAATGGAGGTGAAACGTCTCTTTTGTAAAAAAAAGAGTGATATATTTAATGCTCACTTTTTGGCTGTATTTTTATTAATTTTAAAGTCAGAAAAGTTTGTTGTATTAAATATGTTCGGTTTATTGTTTATTACATGCTGATGAACAGATTGTTATAAGACCGAAGACACAGCAAAACTTCAAATATCAGTTTGTTAATAGTTGTTAATAATATTTTCATAGTAAACCTGATGAGGAACTACAATTAGGTTGACCCAAGACAACTAAATAAATTAAATATGTAATATGAACTCACCATGTCGACCTTAAAAATCAATCGATCACAGCATTCATGGAAAGAAATAAGGAATAAAATTAATTTTTTATAATAATGCCTATTGGATATAAACAAGTAAAATGTGCACATGAAGATTAAACATGTAATAAGTGTAATATATAAAACAGCACATTTACTTAAACAACAAAAAGCTAGTAAGCATCCAAAATAACTGGCAAGCAACACAAAAGTTTCAATTGATTGTCATAGGATTAAAATTGTTTTGATTTAACCTCATAATATATGTGTATCTTTGAATATGTGGCGAACATCTTTATTTAAAAGGAACAAGCAAGTGAAGTGTAAAAAGTGGATACAATACAGTATTATCAAAAATTCTCATACACAATTTACCTGTATATCAGAATATAAGTGAAACAGCACTCAATTTTGAATTTTTTTCACATAAACTTTACACCCTTTTTTAATCATATATTTTTATATTCTAATCTATTTGAATGGATTGAAAGCAATAAATTTGTAAGGCCTATTGAATTAATCCTTTCAATATTCATGAAAACATATTTTATCATAGGTAATGTGTTGCAGACAAAAAGTGCTTAAAAACTGAACAGGATAAATCACTAGACATCAATAAGAAAGCAATGATAACAGAAATACATACAAAAAAACATTCAATATTACAGGAGTTGGTAAATGAATTGTGCAGTGATAAATTATTTGAAGATCAGATTTCACGCTGCCTAGTGAATAACTAAACTAATTGCACAAATAATAGTATTATTCGTTATAAAAGATAGGGTCCCGCTTAATGTGGTCTTAAACTGTATTATTAGATCTCTAAGTGCAGCTCAATAGCCTATATGCTGTTAATATTAATGGAATACATATTTATTAAACTTACCACATCTTGCATTTGTAACATATTTTCCCTCATACCAGACAGTAACCTATAAAATAATAATAAGTATACTTATTTTTGGATATGAAATTCAGCACATATAATGTAAGGTGAGAATTAATCAATGAATTAATATAAGTAAAGGGAATGCCCACAGCAAACTTGTCTCCCATCATTCAGAAGTGTGTGGAATAGTGCCCAATGCCCGACCTGATGCAGGTTTTATAAGGTTTTCCCTGCATCTCTTTAGGTAAAACAGCGGGAAGGATCCTTAAACTATAGCCCGGGAGCCATAGTTAACCCTTGGCTACCTTACTCTACCTTCCACATCCCCCTTTTCAATTCCTTTCCTATGCTATTAAAGGGGAGTTGCCTGTTTCCATGTATTAACCCCCCAAAAAATGAGAGAGACTAAACAAAGCTCCTGATTTATTACATGGATAACAATTATTTGTTTGATTAAATAGTTCACTGATTAACATGTTCTCTCACAAATATCACTGAAAATAACAATGGTAAGAATTACCCAAAATTCACTTACTGATAATCTCGTGAGTAAGTAAAACCCACAAAAGGCAGATGATTACCAGCAAAGGTCTTTGGTATAGCAAAATTTTCTTCGGTGCTTTCATCTTTATCTAAATCATCAAAATTGCTGGTATCATCATCACCTATTAGCTCTGGGACCACTGGGGGCACACCTGAAAAATTAATGATAAAATATTATTTCGTAATACTTAACTAAATTATAGTCCATTCAAAAAAACATGATTGTAATTCTTTTTAACAATGCTAAACAATGTTTCAAGTTCTAATCTTCCAGTATGTCAAGTGACTTAATGATGGGCAATTGTTTTGCTGATTTGGTCTCTGTTTCTCACAAGTAACATCAGAGAAAATGATTGGTTGTGATACATATATGATTCGAATGAATAATTTAAAGAGTGTGAGTAAAATAACTAACCAACTCTCACATTAGATCTCTTCTCTCAATTAAAATTACAGACAAATTTAAATATTGATAAAACTACTAGTTACAGAAAAATTCAAAATTTTACCAATAACTATTTAAATTGCACTTACAGTCTCTTAAATTTTCAAAAGTCCATTGATCATTTTGGAAGAAGCAATGCGACTTTATTTCCTCAACTCCATTTCTACCAAGTCTTCGAGCTCTGTAATACAATAAACAAAATGATAGAAAAATATATTTTGCATAAAATAGTATAATTATTCTTTACTATAGATTGTAATAATACCTGTCCGTTAAAAATCCACAAATAAGACTTTTAGCATCCACACTAATCTCTAGATCTGTTGGAAAATGTAGTGAGTTGCGATGATCCATAATTTTGCTATAGGTTCCAACAAGACTATCAGCATAGAAAGGTGTATCCCCCACCAACATTTCATACAAAAAGACACCAACACTCCACCAATCACATTCACGTCCATAAACCCCTTCCCCACCTTGAGACTGTAGCACCTCAGGAGATATGTAATCTGGAGTACCAACTGCAGTATCAGATCTCACTAGCCCATCCTGAATATTAAAAATTCAATATATAAGTGAAATTTTTAGATCAAAAAATTTTCAAATATTATGACCAATATTTAATGTTTTATCTTAGTAACTAAGAATGATTTGACATTGCCGCAATAATTGACAGGAGACAATCACTGGCTTACCTAAAACTGAGGCTGGCATTGCTATGACAGACAAAAAGAAACATTTAAAATCTTCAAAGTCTGTCTCCTTTTTCAGGAAAGAGAACTGTGCCTCATGCCACTTGTTTTTCCATTCATATGAATCATTTTGACAATATTTTATTACATTACACCCTAATTGTTTTTATCACAAAAGTGGTGTTATATAAATTTCTTAATTTTGAATTTGGTACACGCTTTTAGTAACAGATTATTAAAATGACCTAGTTTACACACTCACAATAAATATGAACATGCTTCAGAAGATTAATTATATTTTAAGTGCTGTCTATTTTTGGCTTTAAATTTTTTAATTAAAACTATACAGAGAACTTAAAAAAGATTTATGAAAATTCTTTTCTGCAGACAGAATATAAAAAAGAACTATTATTGTATAATCTTTTAGAAATTTTGAAATGCTATTTAGACAATACATCAAAACATACACATCACTGTAACACGGAAGAACCCTCCCCAATAAAATTTGTATTTTAGGATGAATTAAGTTCAGAAAATTGAATGTAAATATTCAGAGACAGAGGGAGCAGTTGCCGAAATTCCAGGATTAGAAAGGTGCCAGCCTGTTGTGAAGAATCATGCTTGCTAACTAGGTGCAGGGATTAAAGATGTTTGGCCACTAGGGGACAGTGGCCTATGAAATTTTCAAATTGCCTACCCCTTCCTCCACAAGTACAGATCCCATGGTAATCAAAGATTAATTACGATTGGTGAAAACATGCCATGTGGGGTGGCATTTTCCTATGAAGAAGTGGATAGGAGAGATTGGCTGGAAGTTACAAGGAGGTGAAAAAGTCTGTGTTCCCTGATACCTGGACAAGAGGGTTCCGAAAGAGGTAAAGTACAAAAAACAGGTTCATCTTATTAAGCAAGATTTCTGCTACTCATTGTTGCCCCCACAGTAATTAGCCCTGATATATATATAAGAATATCCTGAGCTAAGCTGTTGCTATTTCAACATTTAATTTTCCCTATATTCCACATTGTCGGTAAATTATAGTACAGGACCCATGTAGGAATTTGTATACAAAATTCCAATTATGTCTTTGCTATCTCTAAACAATTTTAAACTCCCCCTCAATATATCATGTAACTTTTTTACTTACCAAATCCATGCGCATACATGTACCAAAATCTGCTAGCTTTAGATGCCCATGTTTATCTAATAACATGTTGTCTGGTTTAACATCCCTAAAATTAAACAGAGTAATTGTAATTGTAAATGTTTACTTGGATTTAAAAACAAAAATTTCACAATTCACTCACCTATGTACAAAACCCATAGAATGTATAGCATCTAAGGCTAAAACTACTTCAGCACAGTAAAACTTCGCCCATTTTTCAGGAACATCGTAATTAGACATTAAATTCACCAGATCACCACCTTAACACAAAAAAATAAGATAACTTTCAAAAGTTTTCAAACATTCAGATACAAAAAAATAGATTCTGGTGAAAAACATTAATCATCCAGATTTTATATTAACTACAAAGGTGTCTTATAATATGAGATCACATTTTTAACCAAATACAAAACATAGGACATATGAGGAGGCACAAACACATAAAATATTAATAATTACATTTAGTTTAAGGTCAGAGTTCAGGACTAAAGTTGTTTCAACCTTTCCAGTTTCTAAAATTTTATAAAGCAGCCAGAAATTCAAAATCAAAGGTATTCCCAGAAAAACTTATTGGGTTTTAACTGAGGTAATATCAGTAAATAGAAATATTTTGCCAACTTCTTCCAGGCTTAACTGACCAACTCTACCCAAGCAACTGTCATAATACTCCTTATTCATTAGGATCACACTCTTCCAATAAGCTTCAGTACGTTCAATTATTTATGTTCATTAATAATAAATTACAAATGAAGGACAGTCTAACAGAAACTTTTTTTCTTTTTAAGCTAAAAGGGACACATCACAAAGGTTTGCTAAAGTATTCTACCAAGCTCATAAAGGTACTCACAAAACAATAAGTGGAAGAACAAACTTACCTGGCATGTAGTCCATGACCATATACAGATATTTATTGTCTTGAAATGCAAAATGTAACTGAACAATCCACTGAGAATTAGCATGTGCCATAATGTCTCTTTCCTCCCAGAAAAAAGCAGAATCTGATCGTTTTATCTGAAATGAATAGGATAATGTAACCATCGCATTTACATAATTAAAAAAATTAATATTCCAACCAATAAAGCTCACCATTTCAAATTTGCTCAATAATTTCATGGCGTATACTCTTTGTGTATATTTATGTCTCACCTAAAACAAAAGAATAAATAAGAACAAAGAATAATTATTTTATACTGTATAACAAATACTGTTATAAAATGTTCAATATTAATTATAAGTTAATTACTTGCTTTAAAATTTTAGAAGAGTATAATGGAAATTAAGAAACAGACAAGTCTTACATTAATCATTTTAATATAACAATTTAAAGTAATATTTTATCATATTGTTTTCCTGATAAGATCTAGTTTAAACACAAGAACTTACCAGTTGTACTTCCCCAAATGCTCCTCTCCCAATTACTTTTATAACAGAGAAATCATCTGGTTTCATCCGTAGTTTACTGATTGACAAAGCCAAATTATCATCTACAAAAAAAAAATATTTCAAATTGGACATTGTAAAGATAATTTCATGAGGAAAATGGTTGACAGTTATTAAATTCAGAAACAGGAAAATAAAAACTTTTAAAGCATTTATTCAGAACACAGTCCAATGTGTAAGAAACTTTGTGAAGTATTGGGTTGAATTTAAAAGCTACAAGTTAAGACCTAAGAATATTTACTGAACCAAACTCAATAAAACTGTAAGTATGAATGTAATTGGCAATGAACTGATGTTAATGGAACTTGGTGCATGTCATGAGATATTCTATTCATTTTATGTAAAACTTTTACTAAATGTGGGAGAGAATCTGGTTATTGCAATGAGTCAAAAATATAACAAGAATTAAATATAAAGAGTGTTCTAATGGAGTCACCACAGCCAGTTTTACATTTAAATGCTTCTACAATTGATACTCTTAACCAAAATTGTTTCTTTGTTTAACAACAAATTGTTGAATTAGAGTTAAAAAAAGGGAAGAATATGCTGCAAAATATATCATGACAACTGGAAAATATAAAAATATATTCTGATTAACACAAAAAAAATGTTTGAGGATCTAGTAAATAAAAGAATGGGACAAACCTTAGCATACAGAAGGAGAACGAAAATGTTCTCTTTTACATTTTTAATGAGGCACTCTTAACACTTACTTATTCTTCTAGATATATAAATTCAAGGATAAATTGTATGTAGAATAGAGAATTTAAAAAGTAATTATGAATGAAGAGATATATGACTAGATGTATAAGGAGATTTAAGACTGTAAAAAGTGGTACACTAAGTGAGATTTATAACTGAAAGTGCACACAAAGCACATTGGTAAATTGCTCAAGCATACAGCTCCAATATCATTGACAGAAGAGTTTGCATAAAAATAAACTTTAAAAATGCTGAGGATGTCAAATTTACATTTGTACTAAAAAGACCATATGATTTTGATAATAACTGTTCTTCAATACATCTATTATTTAAAATAAATATATAGTATGGTACTAATAGAAAAGATTCATTATTGAGTTGTAGATAATGTACCTTTTTTGTTCACATTTGTGACATACAGCTTACAAAATAAAACCAACTGAACCCCTTGCACAATTATATATCAACTAATAAGAACATTAAATTTAAAAGCAAACCAAATTTAAAAGATGAAAGCTGTCGTGAAATAAATGTGAACTTGATATTTATTTAGCACTTAATATAAAAATACTAAATATATCTAATTTGTGAACACACTACTAAAATAAATTTACATTCATTCCAAAGATTTTATATTTCAAAACAAAAAATTATTCACAATTAGATGACAATAGATACATAAAAAGTTACCGATTCTTACATCTATTCATATATGCTTCAATGTTCTTCATACGCTTAACCGAAGGATGATCACAGTCAGATACCAAAGCTTGAACAGTATCCTGAAATTAGCAAACAAGATATATTACATCTTTTTAATACAAAATCATTAACCTATTTCAGTCTATTATTTCTAAAAAATTAATAAAATCGACAAAATTGTCAATAATTAATAAAATGTAAAGAATACACTAATTACTTTGAATATTGCCTTCACTTCTTATTTTAAACAAATGCAGTAAATTAAGGGCCTCATTGAGTATACAGAAGTTTTATACTCCAGTTTTCACGTCTCACAACTTAGAAATACCAAATGAACTACGTGAAGGTAATGTAAAAACTTACCAGTAATGAATCAATGTTTGCAACACTACGGGGATCTTGAATCTTCTCTTCCAATTGACGCAAGCGCCTTTTGCGATCTTCATCTTGGATCACTTCCATTCTTCAAAATAAAGATTAAATATGTAAGTGTAAACATCTTGTAATATGAATTCAAAACAGTAATAACTGTTCATAAAAGAATTTGTTTAAAAAACATATCAACCACTATTTCACATGATTTTGTTGAATTTTTAATGAAAGATCACACAATCTCTCATTCAGCAAGAAGTCAACAAAAATGTATAATCAGATAAAATTAAGGTCTAAAGAGATTCATGAACATATTGATGATAATATTTTAAACACAACAGAATTTATTCCTCTTAAATATAATGGGTTCTTGACTACGGAATAGTACTTCATTTAAAAGTATAATTCACATCAAAAGATTTCTGTAGGTATATATTAAAATGACAATTTTTTAAACCTTATATGAGAGTAATGATTACAGAGTATTATGAATTATAGAAGCTATATATATAATATGGAAAGGAAAGAGAGATAGAAAGTAGGTGACTTTACAGAGGTTCAGATACAATGTAAGGTTTGGAGTTCTAAAATTTTTCAGAGCCACCGCCCCCTTCATCAGAAAGTTAGTACGACATTTCCAGTGATCGACTTGCCAATGACTGAACCTCAGGTAAGTCACGTAATTCCTATCTCTCTTTCCTTTCCTTATTAATTGTTTAAACATTACAATGTCATTTCCTGACACACACACACACACTTATAAGGTTAGACAAATTATTGTTAAAAAATTGTGTTAGATTTATATTATGCACTCTCTTTATATGAAATGACATTTTATGACAACAAGAAAACTATTTAGTAAGTTTAAAGTGGCCAGACTCTTTTTAATGTCACATACTTCTACATTAAAATTTACAGACTTATTAACTCATAAAAAAATAACAGTAAACTTCTTCAGGAAAATTCAGTTTCAGAAAATAATTTTTGAGATTGCAAACGTACCATTTACAAACTGTAATACTTTCTATCATCATAACAGAAAGAAAGACTATAGTTAACAAGTCATACAGTTGTTATACCAAACCTCAGGAAAATGTTCACATAGGAACTTAATTTCAAATCTATATTCTGTCAAGTAAATTAAGAAATAAGAAGTATGACATTAAGTGAGCCAAAAACTGATCATATTACAGACATAACGCTAAAAATCAATTCAATTCAGCAATTACTATAAAAAAATCGTTTTGGCTAGACAAGTTCAGTAGCTCCGGTGATGTCATTATCTCCTCCTCGTAAATCAACATCAAGAATATACATCCCTTTATTTCTCAAGTTATTGAATCAATTATTTCGATTTTAGTATGGTACTTTCATTCATTTCAGTCATGTACTTAGAAAACGAAGTAATACATATATTCGCCTTCACAGAATATATCCCTTCACTTGATTGGAGGGGTTAAGATTTCAGTGATGCTACTAAACTCTTATTGTTCCTAAATTTTAATAATTTCCCCAACAGACAAAACTTATTACAGATGTGTGATCATTAATGATCATTTAGACAGTAATTACACCAAGTCCCAAGAAAATGCCTTAAGCAATCCATGTTAAACACTCAAGAAACCCAGTTTATATCCCTCTTTATGATCAACACATCTTTTTAATATAAATATGGTAATATACCAAACAATAAAATTTAAATTCAACAAGAGTTTAAGAAAATACTATCTTCTTAAATGTCATAAAAACACTATATTTATGAATTGAAGATAGAAATGTTTCTTTGTAAATAAAGTAATTATGAAATTCAAAAAATTATTTTCCTATTAATTCAGTTCTATGGCCTTTGATTGAAAGAGTTTCTTCTGCACTGGGTTTTAAAAAATGTAATTTCAAAATCTTCAAGTAAAATATTCCAAATTAACAACGAAATCCAAATATAACATAGACTAAAATTAATTGTAACCTTCACATAAAAAATTACTGTGAACTCAAGCTCAAATATTTACAGTACAGTGAAATCCCTTAATTTAATTTTCTGGTATCTGCATAAATAATGTATAATTTGATAGGAAAAATAAACATTATATATTTTATAACTATGACTGATCACTCAACACTAACCTTACTTTTATGATGAAAATCGGTCAACGGTGTATTGACAAACTTGTGAACAAAGAATGTATAAATTATTATGATTAAAAATTATCATTGTTGATTATTTCAGTAGTGGTATGTACATTAACAACAATAATAGCTTCATCACGTCTATCATTGTGCACACAAGCCACACGATTATAACTCCTCCATAAATTGTTTGCGAATTTGTTGTCACTATAGATTCTATGCTTCTGTTGAATTAGATGTCTTCTGGGAATGGGTTATTTTGATGCTAATGTTCGATTTTCCGAAACTTCCATCCAACTTTATGATAACCGTCATTACAGGAATGACAGGTATACGTTGAGCAGAATACACAAACGTTATTCTTTCATTTTCTTTTAAAAACTAAACCTACAACCACTAAACAAATCGTATGTTTTACTATTATTACATGACATCACATTTCCGGAAGTGCACAAATTCATCATTCATCTACCATAAATTTATTACTTTTTTTTATATTACACCCGCTTATTCCATAAATCAACATGGCTTCTATACGTGAACTGTTGACCATCCTGTACTCTACCTAGAAGAAATCTTATTTTACATGGCAAATTATAAACAACGAACTATCATGTAACGGATTTAACTATACATAAATTTTATCACAGAGTAATCGAAATTTAATGACATAATTTGAGGAAACGTTAAGTTACACAACTCGATTAACTCGAAAATCTGCTGGAACATTTTGAATGAATTGATTCATTAATGCAGGGTATTTGACAAAAGATTTAATTATCAATGATTCGATTGATTATTATCTTAAATATAGAGGGTTTATTACCGATGACGGACCAATGTAAGCAACAGGTTCGGAGTTACCATGCATTAGCTGAATTATTGACTCGTATTTAACTGCAGTATTTCGACAATATTTGTTATTAACCTGAAGGATTGTAATCTCTTGATCTGAGTCATCCTGAAGCACATTTGGTTGAACACTTGGAAAGTTCAGTTCACATTGACCATCGTGTACGTCATAATAACTTCACTTTTCCATTTGCAGGTTGAGGAAAATGAAATTAGGCGTATCTTCCAAGATAATGGAAAATGCTTTAAATCTCTTGATCTGAGTCATCCTGAAGCACGTTTGGTTTAACATTTGGAAAATGCAGTTCATATTGAGCATCGTGTACGTCATAATAACTTCACTTTTCCATTTACAGGTTGAGGAAAATGAAATTAGGCGGATCTTCCAAGATAACGGAAAATGCTTTAAATCTCTTGATCTGAGTCATCCTGAAGCACGTTTGGTTTAACAGTACATTTGGAAAGTGCAGTTCATATTGACCATCGTGTACGTCATAATAACTTTCACTTTTCCATTTTCAGGTTGAGGAAAATGAAATTAGGCGTATTTTCCAAGATAATGGAAATATAGGGGATCAATTCATTGTATCTGCAATCAGAATGTATTGAGGGAAAAAAATAGGATGAGAGTTACTGATGCAATTACTAGAATAAAAGATATTATCCAGTACGTAAACAATAAGTTCGAAAGAAGTTAAGCTTTATGTAGCCGTTGATAATTATTTTTACTTTCTGTGACAAGAGAGGGAAAATTTTGAACACTATTTTACCAATACTATCTCGGTTATATTTTTCTGTGAATTTAAATTGGTGTTCGTCCATTGGACGTGGTAAATTGTGACACAAAAGGGGTAGGGAAAGGTTGACAGGCTACATGAGGGTGGTTGATCCAGAAACGGGCAACTCTCCTTTAACAGCATAGGAAAGGGATTTGAAAGGGAAGGATTCAGAAAGGAGAGGAAGGCAGCCAAGTGTTGTCTGAGGTATCCGTGCAATAGATTAAGGAACCTACCGGGTTTTCACCTGAAAGATGCAGGGCGAACCCTAGAAAACCTGCATCAGTATTACCCTTCATATAAAAGTGAACAAAAGTCTGAAATGGCTGTGGGAAGAACATATTGCGAGAATCAACAGAGTTATGAACAGGAGTTCACTATACCATAAACTGGTAACAGAAAAGCCACTTGCTTGGTGGGATAAGAACAAAGGTGTTGGTGGGGACTGACTGACTGAACTCATCAAAATCTTGAGGAGATTTAAATTATGTATCGGGTAATAATATTCGATGAACTTAAATTTGGTGTCATAATAGTGTGTATAAAGGATCTAAGCAAAATAAAACTGCCATTCGTCTTGCGATTAAATGGCGAAAGTGACATATTCTTGAAATAAACAGGTACTGCGATCACTTATCAGAAAAATGGTCGAACGGTTTGTCTCTTTATTGGCTAACAACTTACAGGCAATCTTGAATAGTGGAACAATGAATTATAAGTAAGAAAGAAGATCCAAGACCTATTGTATTTATAGAATACACTGTAGCAATTTTAGAGAACTATGGACTTGTATAACAGGTGAAGATATAAACCATTTACCACAACGTCCTCATATAAAATAAATACACTTTATTTAAAAGCGTTTGTCACATTTATAACTTCAGGAGCTCACGACTCTTATGGTCATATTCAGATGAACTCGTTGAACACTTTTAAAATTAAGTAAGTTTATTTTATATGTGGTAAAAATTGTTTATAGAATACACTATAGACAAATTGTCATGGCTGGGCTACGGTCCATAGACAAAACATATCTTATAAAATAAAGTGTGATTTTATTTATATATATATAATTCAAGTATATATGAGTTTGACCACGCTGTATATCTTGCTACAAGTTTGTGACTCGACTCTCGCCGTTGTCTGCGCCAATTAATGTGAATTATTAGAAAGTAAGCTTTCCATAATTTGATGTCTTTATACGTGTATAAAAGTGAACAATCTTATGACTTGTTCCAGGTACCCCAACCTTCGTTTTATGTTATTGAGCCTAACAATACTCCATTAAATCTGTCAAAGAGATCGACGTGTGTCAAAATCATTTATTTGTTGTTTTGAAACAAATAATAAAATGATTCTCAGAATGTTGTATTAAATCAATCAAAAGTTTCACAGGGAATGCCAGTGACATTCCGGAATATTGTCATACTTTCTAAAGGAATATTTCTTAAATACAATTTCTGTTGGTTTGTGAATTTCATCATTAATATTCGTGTTCCGTATTGGAACATATTCTTATTGAGAATCGATTCGATGGATCGAAAGTTATTAAGGAGATTATTGTGTACATTCATGGTATTGGGAGTGTAGACCCCTACGAAACGGGGTTAACAAATGTCTGATAAAGGAATTCTCCTTCAAACTACCCATGATCGCGGGCAAGTTGAAGGCGATTTTATCACGATTTGTGGAAGTGAAAACTTGTTTCAAAACGTAAATTTCTTCACTCTTTATTCCGGTGAAGTTGATCCGCAAGCAAATCAAGATGTCGTGGATCAAATGGAGGAAACGACGAATATTTCTTCAAATGCTCTGGAGATCCCACTGTCAAGTAATTTGGCGCTATATAATACGATAGATACGAAAAATGTCAGTGTAGACGAATGGCTGAAGAATAAAACGGATAGTGTATTAAATTTGGATTTCGAAAACGTCACGCGAGTGGACTCCACTGAATTACGAAAACCAACAGATTCTAAAACGGATACTGTAGATATGAAGTTTGTTGTGACAAATTTAGCAGAGACTGTCTATGGTCTTGATTTCCCGAACCATGAAATAGAAAAAAATAAGTTTGTGCCAATGAGTCTGCAGGTTAACAATTTCATGGAATCAAGTCCTACATTTGATGAATCGGAAAGATCAGGTATCGTAAAAGACGAACCGGATTCAAATGAAAATCATTCATTCCAAGAAACGTCAGATGTCCATGAAAGTGACAAAAATTCTAGTCAATCCTTAACTGTTAAATATACCCTTGAACAAAATTCAGATGTGAATTATATTAACGAGGAAATGGAGGAAATTAAAGGTTGCAGTATTTTAGGAAGTAATAGTTCGCAAATCGTTAGTTTGGCAGATGATCTTAAGGAGAAAATTAATTGGGATATGCTGGTTAGGCATGGAGACTTAGTTTCAGTGAAAGATGTGGATATGTCAGAACTGAGCTTGTATACGTTGCAGGTTGATACTAATGTTAATTCTGAAACTGTTGCTCCTAATCCTATTGTCAATATCATTCCAAAAGTGCTGCAGGTAAATCTAAATGAAGGTACGGTTCCTTCATCAGACATTCAAGAAAATAGTTTATCTTCTAAAAATGATACCTTTACTCACAGGAAACCACAAATTATAATTTGTGACCAAAACAATCAAGTGTCTAATGTCTTTGATAATACAGCAAAGCCATTGAAACCGAGAGCTAAATTGAAAAGCCTTTTAAAGTCTAATGTAGGGACAGTTATTAATCAATCTTCATTACCCAAAGAACAAGATGCTGGAACGAAATTACAAATGACTGTCCTAAATAATAATGAAAAAAATTCATCTCAAACGTCTGCACCAACCCCTCCCATGGCAATTATAGCAATTTCTACAGATAAGTCCAAAAATATAACAGAGATTGTCATCAATACTCCTCAAGGGGAACAGGTGTATAAAGGAAAGACTTCTGATTTAATGAAAGCTACCTCTGACTTCCGTGATAAAGGAGATTTAAGTTTGCTGAAAAGTAAACAAAATCTGTTTGTAAAACTATCTTCACCTCGGGCAAATTCGGAGCAGTTCGAATTAAATACAGTATGTGAATCAAAAGGCAAAAACGTCAAACTCCAAACTTCAGGTAGGCTTGACGATTTTTCCTTAAATTTGATTAACTATAAATGCAATGTCACATATTAGCTAGAGGATCTTGAGCTTTTTATATTTATTAAGGTTTTGTTTATGTTTCCACAGAGTAAGATAGGAATATTGTTTACTGAATCTAATTTATTTTCTTTTCCTTGATATATTATTCTTTTGTGTATTGGGAAATATTTCATCTTGATAAAAGTGCTATTTTAATTATAGATGAAACAAGAGCTGATTCGGGTGAAGCTATGACTTGGAAAACTGAAGAAGAGAAGGAATCTGATACAGAAGGTTAATATATATACAAGTTGATGCAAGTATATTCCACACGCACATTTAAATGGTTGAGATTTCAATAAATCTTTGTACATGTTACTTTGTATCCAGGCCTGCACTGCGCTGGGTGGTATTGTAAAAATCTAAACTGGCTGGAATAATTTTTGGTATTCTTGACCCTTATGTATAATTTGACACCTAATGGTATAAGAGGGGGAAAACACAACTAGGGTTAGAAATTCTATGGAATGATAAAAATGACATGAAAACAACCGAGAATGGTGTTAAATCCAAAGGCACTGTAGAGTTAAATTCTGACACATTAAATTCACTGTACTTAAACTTACTTGTTAAGGAATGTAATTTAATCATAAGTTTAATTTTCATTATGCTATTGTTCAGTATACATGTAAGCCACTAATTCAGTCTGACAGAAGCTAAATGCCTGTACAACTGAACCAGTAGCACCTGTTATTCAACTCAAACTTGATGAATTTATCAGCAAATATCAAACTATTTTAGATACACAGACCTCTGTAGTGACTGTGAAACAGTAAGTTTAATTCTGTTGGTGTGCTCAGACTTGTGTGACAATCTCTATTCCTTCTTGACAATAAGGATTTCTTAAAGTTTGAAACACTGAATTTTATCTGTTATGTACAATTGAATTCGCAAAAACATTTTTTCAAAAGGTTTCAACACAATTGTCCACAGACTTCAAAATCATGCTAAGTGATTTGTTGCCCATTGTATTATTTGTTTTTAAACTGAGTTTGAGATATTAAAATCTGTTTGGGTATTTGCAAATTTAATATTGTTTGTTTATTTGACTGATGGGTTGCTTTGTCTGCTCTTGTGAACTCTTTGGGCACATTAGTAGCATAAAATGTAATGATAATTTTATTAAGAGTATATTAGTGTAAATGAAATTTTGTTATTTTTATATTCCTTCATTTGTTTACAGATGATCACCTTGTAGTTGATGCTTTGGCAGAAATTGGTATCACTGCTGATGCATTATTTGCTGTAACAGCCAAAGCTGGGCAAAAATTGTGGGCTTGTCCTGTTAAAATGTGTTCTAAAATGTTTCCTCGCTTGAATTTAATCAAAACACACATATTATGCCATTATGGAGTGAGACCGTACAAGGTAGGCTGTAAATTGTGTGCCCACCATTTGTTCAGATTATAAAGTTGATAAAAGTAAGCTTTTATTTATGTGACAAATGTATGCATTTTTTATTAAGGTTAATCACAGTAATATTACAGTCCAATTTTTAAAAATATATATCATATTTAAAACACAAAATTTAGTTTTAAACTGGTTTGTAAAGTGGTTTATTAGTTCAAATTTGATTAATAATGAAATAACCCATAAAATAAATTAATAATTTTACTGTGTGGAACAAGTCATTTTGTTACACTTCATTTTTTGTTTTTCAGTGTGATTTTGAGGGTTGCCAGTGGTCATTCTTTACATCTTGTAAACTGAAGAGACACAAAGAAACTCATTTAAAACGAAAGGATTTCATGGTAAGAATTTTAAAATTATAATTTTAAAAAAAAAAACTAACTTAAGTGTAAATTTTATGTGTTTGATGTATCACTCTGAAGGATTCACAAATATCTGATTGTAAATGTGTTATTTCAGTGTTCAGTACCAAATTGTGGCAGACGATTTACAACAGTTTACAATCTTAGTTCACATCAAAAGTTACATTTGCGCCCAGCTCAAATGATTTGTCCAGTTGAATCTTGCGGAGCTAGCTTCCAAACAAAGCGCAGCCTAGAACTTCACATGAAAACACATGATGTTTTACATGCACCCTATAAGTATGTTGTTTAATTTCTCCATCCATAATAAATTCAGTCTCGAGTAGAAAGATTTTTGACACAAGTGATGGTTTATGTGACAGATGATGCTCCTTTAATTTCTTTAAGAGTTCAATGTTCCTTGAAATACATTCATAATATGTTTAATTTTCTTGAATTCTTTGTTAGAGACTAAATGATAATTTTAAAGGTTCATAAATTATAAATATTGTCACTAGAAATGGTGAGATATTTGGTGCTATTTTCCATTCTGTTCATGAACTTGTCATGTGCAACACAAATATTTTTTTCTTTCTAATGCTTACCTTGCTTTTTCTAGAAGTACTAGAAATTTTCTTTCAATAATTACATAACTAGGAACAATTGTCTTTTGCCATTCAAATCAACAAACTCATATGCATACATAAGTATTTATTGAAGATAATCTTGGCAATATGATATAGTGAATGAATGATTTGTTGGATTGCAGAATATGGCTTACCAGAGTGTTATAAATGGATTCCACAAGGTAGCGAATTCAGAGAAAATTTCAGAGTTCTTGATTTTGCCAGTCAACAGTCAAGAGGAGTGAATTTTGTGCTAACTTCTGAAGAAAACGGATAACACCTGAAAATATTTCAGAATTCTCTACCTTGTGCACAACCTTGGTTTGAATATTTTAATTATTTTCTTCCTAGTTCCACATTTTTCTGTCCCCTTACTCCTGTCATTTCCTTTCTGTTAATTTAAAAGGGTTTTGCCATTGTTGTGAACTTTCCTTGAGATAGAGCTGTGTTTTTTTTTAAAAAAAATCTCAATTCTGTGCTTCATGGTCAGTTTTTTTATGCTCAGAAAATAAGTATATTCAAAGCAATGATGTAAAAATAGGAAAGAGAGAGGGAATTATCGAGCTTAACCTTGATGTAAATAGTGGTCACCAATTTACACTGTACACGTCACAGTTGTAATGTAACTTACCTGATAACACCTTTAAAATATTGAATATATACCTCTTGAAGGAAGGTATCACCTTTGAAAATTATAAGTTTCCAGTCAGACATGGTGATGCCAACCTTCAGTCTTGTGTAAGCTCTCTCTCTTTCCTATCCATATCAATTATATATTATTTTATTTTCTTGGGCACAATGCAGGTGCAGTTTTGAAGGTTGTGGGAAACATTATTATTTAGCTAATTCTCTTCATACCCATGCACGGTCTCACCTGCACAAATTAGAAGAGCTTCGATGTCAGTGGGAAGGTTGTGGAAAGCTTTTTGATAAGCCATGCAGATTAAGAGCACATATGAGGATACACACTGGAGACAAACCATATCGCTGCACATTTAAGGTAAATATAACTCATTATGTGGTAGCTAAATTAAGGTTAGAGGCACACTAGAATTCCCTATTCTCCAATTAAATAAAGTTACTATTTTGATTATTGTTTTGTAAGATTCAATATATTATTGCATCTGTAGCAAAATAATATGTATATGTATTGATATTGTACTGTATATGATGGATAAAATTATAATGTTAATGTAATCAACAGGGATGTGGATGGGCATTTTCAAGTTCTAGTAAACTTAAACGTCATCAGCACAAACATACTAATGAGAGAAAATTTCAGTGTGCTTTCGAAGGATGTGGTAAATCATTTTTGAGGTCTGAGCATTTGAAAGAGCACACTTTAACGCACATTGAAGAAAGAACATTTCATTGTCCTATTGAAAGTAAGTATACAATGTGTTATAGTAAGATGCATATTTTAATGTATAATTGTGTTCTGTCTACTTGGTAGGTCCTTGGACTTGGCCTGTAAATTTCATTCTCCACCTTGCCATGTTCTAAGCTTTTTCCTTCAGCATTCAAGATAGTCTTCTTTCTCCCTTCAAGTCTCTGAGCAGCTGTTTTTTTAGATCTCTTCTCATTCCTCTGAAACATTACATGTTAAACTTTTCAAGCATTTTTTCTCCCTCTTTCTTAATGTTCTTGTATGTGTTCCATTTCAAGTTTGCTCCAGATGTAGAATTTTACCAGGTTATCTCACAATTATTGGTATATACTGTCTGATCCAATGCAGTATTCCTTCATGACATAGCCATAGTTCATTTAAAAAGTTTCACGTTACTTAAGCAGATAGGCATTTTCTATAGTTTGTTTCCCACAAATATATATAAGGGTTCTGGTTTCATTGATATTTTCTTCACTTTCATACTTATTGTTACCTCTGTCGTATACAACTTACCATTCAGATCAGGCGGAAGTTTTTCAAATTTTCCTCAAGTCAGCAGGGCTGAATGAAATGTTGGCCACATGTCCTCTTTACTATCCAAATGAGTTGATTAATTTGACAGTGTCACATTATCTTTAAATTAATATAAATTATATTTGTTTTTATTTTTCAGATTGCAAACAAAAGTTTTCAGCTAAAAGTAGTCTTTATGTACACCTAAAGAAACATAAGAATCCAAAAAAAGACCAACCAGAAAAAGTAACTTACTGCTGTCCAATTGAACTTTGTAATCGTAGCTATTCATTGAAATCAAGTCTACGGCATCACATGCTGAAATTTCATACTCCTGTATTAGGTACTCTATTTAATGTTTTTAATTTTACCATCACAGAAAGGGGAAAATAATTTCATATTGCATTATGCTCTTTGTTTGAACAGCAAATGATGCGACCAGACTGGATTACATAACTTTGTTAACAACAGATGATGAAGTTGGCTCATTAGAAGGTTTACAGTTTGCTGGAGAAGCAGGTCAATCTAATAATGGTACAGTTTAACTCTATATTTTATGTTGTATTTTAATGAGGCTCAAATATTATTAATATAGATATGAATTTCAGGAATGCTGAATGCAATAAATTTGAAACATGTCAACACTGTAGCTCCTGGAGATAGTGTTACTCATGAACTTATTAGTGCTGGTAAGTGTCATATGCAATGATGAATAGTAGCGTGGAAATTATTAATAGATTTGTAGTCCTTTTATTTTAACATTAGTTTTCAATAATTATCATATTGAATAAATTGTATTTTGTAATATTTATTTTTGAAGAATAAATTTTTGTTAGTCTGACTTGTTTTTGCTAGGTGGTTTGTAAATTTAAAGAGGGATAAATTGTTGTTCTTGTGATTATTTCATAGTTTTTTTATTAGTGACTTACAAATTTAGGAAAAATACTTATAAACACAGTATTTCAGATTTTCCATAAAATTTACTTCAATCCTGTGATTGACATACAAAAGCCTAAATGAATGAGCATATCCTATGTTTTATACTGTCACATATTAACAGTTATCAGTAATTTATTTTGTACAGCAGTGTCAATAGCAACATGCTTCATATAAGTATCTTAGTTAATTAATCAAAGACTACTTTTAATTTTGTATTGCCGAGTGGTAACAATTAGTGAAGTGTCGTATATTTTAGATTTACAGTTCCCAAATGTTGCAATACCTCAAATAGGACCAGGAGGAATTATCACACATGTACTATTAACTCCTCAAGACACTCCGGTGGTAAGTCACTTTTCGAACATATTCTTAAGCCAGTTGTCAGATGGTAGGAAACAAATTTTAAGTGACGTCTATAAGATATAAATTAACTAATATTGCTCACAAGATAATTGTTAATTTTAAAAATGAATGTTTTGCATTTGATTAGTTATTATACTGTATCCCATTTTAATAATGTAAATAAGTAAACTGGGTAGCTGAAGGTATTAGAAACCAAAAACTTTTCTATATGAAAATAGTGTTTGTAAAGGCCTAACAAAAACTTTGTGGATGTTTGATATTTCAGTGATTATTTTCTTATATTTTTTAACTTATTAAAAGCCCTGTGCATTTTCAGGGGAATTCTGCACAACTGGCAACAGTAAACACTAGCCAGTTAATATCTTTACCAAGTGCCAATACTGTAATGCCAGAATCATTAGAAAATGGCAACAGACCCTTAACTTTTGAACCCACAGCAAACATAGCCAATGGTGTTACGTATGATGCTTCAAACTTTGGGTCAGCAAGAACAAATTTGACATATGAAGACATACGACGAAGGAAAAAGGTGGACATGGGCCTCGACATTAATTTACTGTCAAACATAGAAAATTCTGGCTTGAAAGTTCACACAGACATCACCATGAATTCGGCTCTGTTAGGAAATGGTCAAGATATGCCACAACATTTCCTGTTGCAGGTATAAAATAGCCAATGTTACAATAATTTTGTTGATAATACAAATATAATTTATCTTGAAATTGTTTGAATTTATTATTTTTTGTATAACAGCCTGATGATCTACAAAACAATCAAAGTGCAATGTACCATGAAGATAACATAATGACAATAAGTAACTCGGCAGGAGAATTTCAAGTATTTCTGCTGGAACCTGAGACCTGTACAAACCAAGAATTCGTAGAATCTACCATAAATCTGCGTGATCTTGAATAGAATAATTGTAATTTATCAGTATTCATATGAAAGTTGATGGCATTCCATGTGTATAAGTCTGCATTTAATTAATTATTAGGATGAACTAACATTATAGGGACCAAACTCCTGTTAAATAATGTATTTTATGTACAAAGCATACTCTCTAATTGAGGTTGCACATATTGTATGCCAAATATTTTTTATTTTCATTATGTACTACTTATTCTCAAACTTGATGTCACTTTTTCTCTTGTTATTTCTGTTTTCTTTTAATGTTAAGTCTTATAACAAATTGGACATTAACAATTTTTTGTAAAAAATCTAATGTAATTTGATAAAAATTGTGATACATAAATTATATAATTTATTATTCAAATTGCTTTATAATTAATGTTAATAAACACTGTATGCTTAAAGTTGGCATGTTGTTTGTTTTCAGCTACTAAGATTTATCCAAACTAGTGCTGCTTATTACATCTTCTAATGAAATTTTTTTAAGTAAATTCTTCAAAACTTCAATGGAATCCAAAGAAATTTTAGGTTTTGAAATAATTCTTGCAATTTCTTTGTATCTAAAACAAAACAAAATTTCAGTATTGACAATAAATATGTAATAACTTTATTTTTTTTCAAGTAATGCTTGTTGAATTTAATCCACTAACTATTGAAACTAATGTGACAATCAATTAAAAAGTTTTCAGTTTTATGTAATTTTTAAAAAAATTGAGAAATATTAAATTTTTTGACATTTTGGTGACCTGCTGTGGGAACCATATGACGACATTCAACTTGAGGGTCATTTACTGGTTATCTTCCTTGTCTGTGTCCACCATAATGCTACATGAAATGATCATATCAGTCGGTTTCTGATATGATATTGAATCCAAGGGGACATCCTCATGTCACCAAATCCCTCTTAAGTTACAAAACTTAACAAAAATGTATGTATGGAATGTTTTCTGTAAAGGCCTCTGCTCGCTTGAAAGTATACTAAGATTGTAACCGTACTGGCACATGCAAATTAATATTCTTTTTATAAATTAGTGTAGCAAAATGTCCATTAGACTGTCCAGTCAACTATCTGCTGGCAAGAATATTTGTAGGTGTCTGTGCATGGCATGCAATGTTGCCAAACTGGTTTGTGCCAATGTCCCACTGCATTGCTACCCCATTCACAAATTGTAGTTACCCTGTAGACAAGATTCTAAGAAATAATGTTAAAGGAATTTTTCTGTGGCTGTTGTTTCCCAGAGTCCTATACTTTAAATGCCTATTTTACACAAATTATGTGACTAGATTTGTTTAGACTTACTCATTTTGAAGCTGTTTTGATGTATCATTTTTATTGAAGATACTGGCCTTGACTTGCTGTAGAATCTGGAACATATTAGATAATGAAATGAAGTATGCTATAATGCAAGTGTAGATATAACTCCTAAGAAATGGTTGCTTATAAGTTAAAATACCGATGAATCTAAGTCACTGTCACTTTGTTAAGCCTAGTTTACAGCATATTCCTATGGTTAATTTTTATATTACTTATTAAATAGCCATTACTTTTTTCAGTAAAACTTTCAAAATATATGAGTGTACCCATGAAAATGATCTGTAAATTATTTTAATGCACTATTTTATTTGCATGCATACATTGTAGTTTTAATCTAGTAACCATTTTTGATGATTGTCATAATCAATTCAATATAGATGAATTGTGAAGTTGCCTACAATTATGAGTATTAACATTTGAAGATAATAATAAAACTTCATAATAAACACTTAAAAAGTGAATTCATATGGGTAAAATTTAAGATTTATTATTAAGAGGTGGAATATATCAGAAGTACCTTAATTCTGATTTATACTATTAGCTTCAGACAGTGTGAATGATATTTTACCTTCTGTGCTTCATTTATGATTTCTGTCTTTATTCCAAGAGATTTTGCTACCTTGAAGGTAAAACTGGATCGTACAGAACCAGGGATTAATTTGTAAAGATATATAATATTTCCATCTTCATCAGCTGCATACTCGAATGTCTGAAATGTATTTGGAACAAAGTAATTTTTGTGCATCATCCCTTCCAGTATAAATTACAGAGGCAGGCAGTAACTAATTCCAGCACTCACCTCTAGCTTAGAATATGGGGATTGAGGAAGTAAGCCAATAACATGATGAAAATGGGTTGAAACAAATACAAATGGGCAATTTTTTTCACGTTTCAAAAATGCCTCTAGACTTGCTGATAATAGGCTCAAACCATCAAGTTCAGAAGTGCCTTTACCAAATTCATCAACCACAACAAGAGAGGAAGATGTTGAACAATAGAGAGAACGTGACATCTATTAATTGTAGAAAGAGCATTTCAATTAATTTTAATGTAACTTGAAAACAATGTTCACACAATTAAGATGTTAAATACATTGTTTCAATTTAGTTGACCATAGTTTGCACATTTGTAATTTATTGGAAGCTTATCTATTGGATTCACATTATGTAGAAATTAAAATAAATTATGTTTCAGCATAATAAATGTAAATAAATATTAAACTCACATACTAGACATGTTACCAACATATTTTTGATTATAATATTGTATATATATCTTGGTACCAGAATAATTACATATAAATTTAGATTTCAATTTTGAATATACCTTTATTTTTATCTAGAAATTAAAATTGTTAGTAAAAAAACAACTAAAACATTGATCAATCAGCAATTTTTATTTGTCACCACCAAAACAGTACAACATTACAATGTTGAACAGAGTTGAAGGTGATTATGTCTGCAATAGATGAAAGCTCCTTTTTGAGCTGTTTTGATGCCAAAAACAAAATTGTTTGAAAAAAATTGCCTATTGCTCTATATGTTTTCCCTGTTTTTATTAATATCAACACAGCAATCTGTGAAATAATACAAACATAGTATTCTGGCTTTAAGTTAACAATAAATAGAAAGTGGCCAATAAGTCACCATATAATGTTATTACTTTTTAATTAAGATAAATACAATGTTTCATATCAACAGGCATAAAATTTAGCAATTCATGTCATTCACTCCTGGACTCCCCCATCCAAAAATAATAATCTTCTCGGCTGAGGGAGTTATGCAGTGAAGGACATGAATTGCTAAATTGTATGCCTGATGAATTCTCAAAAGGGAGATGAAACATATTTATATTAATTAAATAGTAATAAAATTATATGGAAATAAAATATCAAAATTATTAAATATTAAGGTCAATAAATATTCCATATTATATATATCTAAGTCTAATTACAGATAAAGGTAATCATCTAAATGATAAAAAGTGTCTTATTAAAATAAGCAAATGTAGAAATTTGAAAATAAATGTTTACCTGCTTTAAATCGATCATGAATGCTGAAAGTCTTGTTGCTATTGATTCAACTGTTTGAATCCGTGTAAAAATGTGACTCACAAGGCCTATTGTTGCTGAAGTTGCTGGTACAAAACTACCAATGTGAGCTAAGTAGACAATCAATGCCACCTAAACATTAAAAATATAAGTAAGAGAGCATCATATGGTCAAGGTTATTTTTTTCACAATTAACAAAACATTGCACCCAAATGGTTAATATTTTACTCAAAATAAAGAAGATATGACAACAAAACTTTGCACCCAGATGGTTAATTCATCAAAATGTTGATTTATTTTCAATAATAACAAATCAAATAGATGAAATAGAAAAGTTTCATAGTAAGATATGTTCTTAGACAGCAGTTGTTAAAGTTCGACACAGTAGAACAAATTCAAGATTAAAGTATGAATTTATAACAAAGCACTGTACTCGATAATTAGAAGATGAAATGAAAGTGAATGTATATTATTTAAGGTAATTGTGATTTAGAAAGAAGAAACATTAACACACAAGCCTTATAGCAATAAATGTTCAATTGTTAATTCATCATTTATCAGAAAAAATGTATTTTTATTTAATTGAAAATTTACCTGCTTCAAATAAATGCTTTTCCCACAAGCATTAGGACCAGTTAGGATTTTCATCAAACCATATTCTATACTTGCATAAGTGTCATTTGGAACAAAGTCAGACACACAAATTTCTTGTAATGGGTGTCGACCACTTTTTATCTCTAGTAATTTTTCATTTGTTAGAGAAGGTCGTACATAATTATTTTCATGAGCCACTGATGCAAGAGAGATCATACTGGAAGATTCAGAAACTTTGTGATATATGAATAATAAATGTATCAAAACAAAATCTGAAATAAGTGTTCATACCAATCTAGTTCAGCAGCCAGCTCTACAATTTTTGCTAAGTCAGTCAGATGAACTTGTAGATATTGAATCAATTTGATCATTATGCAACACTCATGCTCTGTAATTTGGACCACACAATCTCCAAGTACTGCATCTAGTTCTACAAAATCATAAATAATATTATATCTTTAATTTGAACAGCTGGATTATAGAACCTTTTTTTTTTGGAGAAAAGGGTGGAGAGATACACAAGGGTGATCCTGAAACTGACAACTCCCTATTATTAACATAGGAAGGTAATTGTGAAAAAATAGGGGATATGTGGAAGGTGGAGCAAAGTAGGCCCCCAGGCTGCCAGTTCCATTATTTTAAATCTTCAACGGTTCATAGTGGGCAAATACACTCAATTCTTTAGCTAACACCACGAGAAATGTGATCAGTGAATGGGGACACCATACCAGGCTCACATGGAAGAATGTTAACACCTGAATGAACAGCAGCTTCCTGGAGTTATTTTTAAAACTTAATTTCTTGAATGCTTTTTTATGTAGTTGAAGATGAAAAAATACAATTTGGAAAAATTATGACTATTTTTTCTGCCTTTTCATAATTGGTCTTTTTTTTCTGCATGTAATTTTTAGGCAAAAACATAGTTGAAACATATCAAAACTTAAAGCATGGCTAAAAAGTCTTTAAATTCCATTAATCTAGTTTTCTTTATTTTTAACAAACGATCTCAATTTGGAAACATATAGGTAATCTGGATCTTAAATTATTGAATTGGTGATGGCTATGATATTTACTTTTTATAAAAAAATAATAATATATTAATGAAAACAAACCACGACATCTTGAACTTTTGTAGTGAATAATTCCTCCAACCTGAAACTACAAAAAAACTGGTTAAAAATGAGATTAATATTTTCATTTTTACAGTTTGAAGTGATGTGATAAATAGTGAGTGTCCTGAAGGGATAAATTATCGTTAAAGTATATTTTCAGAATTTTCAGGTTGAAGATAATTGGTGACCCTAAATCACATAAGTAAGTAAACTCACCATGAATTCTAGCCCTTCTAGTTGAAGTTCCTCATCACTAAGTTCATCTTTCCAAAAAGGGATGGCCAGAAGGTATCCAATTTCTGGAATATATAGTATTGAGCATTCTTTAATGTATTCAGGCAAGCTGTCAAGTTCCTCTTCTGCCAGTGTAGTCATAAGAGGTGGTAAACGACCATATTTTTGTTTCTCTGCAAATACACATAAGTGGTTAGTATTAGTGTGAGTGCATTTCATTTCTCTTAAAAAAATATTGAAGTAAGACATTTTCTCAGGTTTCCAATTGGGAGATATTGATTAAACACTATGTTTCATCTTCTCACACAGTTGATAACTTTATGAATTCAAGATGATGCTGAAGGTGTAAGTCGACAAAACAGAATGTTTAACCAATATCACCTAGTTGTAAACATTTCTAATCATGTATTTCTTCAGTCTTACCTTGGATTTTAAAATAAATCATTGTGACAATCTGGGATGGCAGCAAAGAACTTTTATCTTTGCTACCTGTTTCAGGCATAAACTAATAAAACAAGAGCTAAAAGGCACATGGCAGATTTGTGAAAATTTGTTATTTAGTTAACACCATGCACATTGATCATAGACATATTTTTTCACAGAAAAGTGGATTATTGAAGATGCTATGTTTTATTGTGGATCTAGAACTGTAAGATTATAAATAAAGTATCCTAAACTATGATAACATTAAAGAGCACTATCTTTGAAAAAAACATGAACAATTTACATTTATTTCATAGCTAGCATAATTCTTCAGTACTGAAATAGATTCAACTTACTTCTATCTAGCTCTTCATCAATGCCCTGCTGAACAACAAACCTGTCTTGTTTTTCTGATTCTTGGAAATCAATTACACTATCAATAATATGAATTGCTTCATAAAGATCATCTGTGAGGCAGTCTGAAATCTTACCAAAAAAACTCAGACTAATTAATACAGATACAGACTAGTTTAAAATTTATTTAAATTAAATAAATGCATACTCTTTGAAAAAGTTTGGCCTCAGTTTTCTTAGTGGAGCTCAATTCACCAAGAAGTGTTGCATAAAACATTGTCTGCAAGATAAATTTAACTAACATGGAATCAATTAATGTATTGAATTTGATTTGAAACTAATTTTTTAATAAGTTGCTCTACAAATAATTTATATTTCTATAAATTTTACTGTAAAAGTTGTAGGGAACTTCATTTAAAGGACAGAGCTTCAAATATGAGTAAAAATAAAGAAAACATTGTATAAAACTTTCTACAAATATTTATTACTTTATTATTTAAGTTTCAGATAAATAATGCTAATCATCTGTAAGCAGTGGATAATATAACAATACCACATAAGAATTATATTGAACCTACGATTGAAGTCATTTTGTTTATATATGGATCTGCAAAAATCAAAATGAATAAAATAATCAGAAAAATTGGAATATAAAAAAAATAGAGATGAGAAAAAAATACAGTCTATAATCACCTACAAAGGAACATCCATTTTATGAGAGACAAGCATCCTGCTGGTTACAAAATACTACTGTATCAATATTATTGTTCCTGAGTAGAAATAAACTTTAATTTTTATTAATTGACAAAGAAAAAAAATAAAGTTTTCAGATTTCTTTTGATTACTGTGCCACTTATGAAAGAAATTTCATTAATAATATGATAAAGTGATGTATTATTCCTGCAGAATACAAATCTTCAATAAATAATGGGGAACCCAGGAACTGGAGGTGGGTGCCAAGTTTGATATTATTGTATGGCCAGCTTGGAGATAAACAAATTATTTTCCCCCTTTATTTTGACACAACAAGTAGTTTTTTTTAATAATATTATTCATATAAAAACTTTTATCTTTATGATTATCAGTTAGTACAATAAACAAGTAGTTAGAAAGATATTTCAATGTCTTCACATAAATCAACCACACTTACAACAACTTGCATAATATGCAGTTTATAAAGGTAAGTATTATTAATATGTGTAATGTAGTAATAAAAGAATTAGTTTCCATTAATTTGGTAGTTGTTCATGACATGGTTTCTTGTTACTATATACTTGGTACCCAAAACATTAACATTTTGTTCAAGTTAAAATCTAAATTAAGATTAATAAATATGAATCAACATGTTTGGATTGTTTTAATTTGTATTAGAATTCTAGTCCACAAGTGATGTGCTTCTATATTGCATACTACCTTGTGCAGAGATTTCCAGTCTTTAATGGAAGCTCTTGCAGAGATGATGCGTGCTGTAATTTTCTGAAAATTGTTTTTATAAAATTTTTTTATCAAAGTATTGCTGAAAAATCAAGAGCAATTATTTAGTCATATACCATTCATATTTTGTTAAATCAGAATATATATATATATATTGTCCTATTTTTTACTTTTTCTTGTATGCAGAGTAACAACTTTTTAATAATAATAATATTTTACTGAATTTAATATGCATAGTGAAAATAAATAGTGACATGATAAGGACAATGGAATACATTACCTCTTACTACAATTTTATAAATAATTACTTATGTGTAACTGTACTAGTATAGAATATCAACAGCTATTTCAATTAATTGTTCAAAATCTCTACATACTGAAATATTGTAAATAAATTTTAGACAGTCTTGAAGAGTAGAAACAAATTCAGAATTTTTTGGATCAAAACAAAATTCGATCACATCAAGTCGGTCATTCAGAATTTCAAGGTTTCGAGATGGATGAAGGAAAAGAACTCTGAAATTAAATACTTTCATTTAAACAAGGCTAAAAATATATTATTATTAAATAGGAACATATAAAGGGCTTTTATAATTCAAATACTATTTTGAATGAATTAGATTTATTTTCTTTCATAGAGTTTGTTTAATATTAAGTATTAATATAGTATTATGTCATAATAAAATCTTAAAAAACTATTGCATTTCAAATTTATAAACATTAATTTACCATGTAAAGCATATGATCAACATTGATGCAGAAGAAGAAAATAATATTGTACAAAGGTGTGTTAAGAAAGATAAGATTATGAAACTTTTAACAATTCTTTAATAAAATATTTAACTTAATAAAAGCTAGTTTTGCATCAGTCCATAGCTTCTACCTAGCCAATAAATAATATAATAAAATCAACAAGTCAATAAATAATCTAATAAAATAAATTTCATGCTTTCAGATTGATTGCCACTGAAAAAGATTGCCAATGTTAAACCTTGCAGATAATATATGATCCATGAATGGTCATTGACAAAATTAAAATTTTTATAATAATATCATACAATGTTATAACCACTGACACTGTGACTTTATTGGAAGAATGTATTATTTATTAGTTTTATAATGTCATTTTATGTACAAACCTCATAAACTGGCTTCCAATAATTGTTTTACATCGGTTGAATATTCCATAAATACTTAGTCCTTCTTTATTACTTCCTGGTACACCAGCCTTAAAATTTGAAGGATGGGAAAGTTTATTAAAAATTTGAAGAGCTTCATAGGACTCGGAATCCATCATAACAATATCTTCCCTAAATTAAAATAACACTTCTTTTTATATACTTTAATGGAAGAAAAATGTACACTGTAATGTATATCTTGCAAATAAAATTGATTTTGAAGCATTTATTATGCCTTACTAGTTTGTTGGTGAAGCATATTATTTATAATGCATTATTTTAATGAACTGTAAAGTGGGACTTGATATACTTTCCATTTAACTTAAATTATTTCATTTCACCTTTATGTGGAATGCTCATTTTAGTAATTTTTGTGAACAACAGCAAATGTGCTGCTTTTTAAGAAACAGACGGGGAAATATGGTGGTCGAATAGGTAGGAACGAGAGAACCTCCCTATTGGGTAATTTTACCATGTAGTGGTAACTTAATGGAGGACTTTGATCTTTGGAGAGTGACCAACTCAGGACTCCAAGAAGCGAGAAAAGGAAAAAGGTCAGTTATTAGAGAGGAGAACTTTGAGATTATTGTTAAACAGGAGTGGTTAGATAGTTTGAGAGGTGAGTTTGGAAACACCAATGTGGGCCACCACCAAAAGTCTTATTCTGCATGCATCCAATGGTCACAACCATGGTAGTAAGATCAGTGTTCCAGTTGTAAATGGAACAAATGCTATCAACATTTGTTAACTCTAAAAAGAAATGAGAATTAATGAGACAGCATACCAAGTATATTGTTCAATTTATAGAAATTTTAAAGATTAAAAATAATTATTTTGTCAGTGGAAAAACATAGGTAACTATAATGAGGATCCTGACCAAAAACTTGTGTGGAATACGTTTGCATGGAGGGTTGTATCTAAGGACTGTATACTACAACAACAATAAAAATTTATTAATGAACTTACAGGGATATTATATATATTGCTTGTAATGGAACTTCTTTCTGTTTCATGTCCAAATTCATGTGTAAATAAGATTTATCTAAGCTTTTTAACAATAATCCAAGTGCATGAACCATCGATTCTAGATTCAAGTCGAGGAGTGAGTGAACATATCGAATATGTTCTTCATCTGTGAAATTATCAGGTGTATTTGTGAGGCGAAGAGTTAAAACTCTTCTTCTGCAAGCTTCATAATCTGAAAAAAATATTATTTTAAAAATTCAACAGTGTATGTACCCAAATATGTAGAACTATCCATATATTATTAACCACACAAAGAATATTGAACTACCACACCAAAATCAGGTCTGAAAAAGACATAATAATACAAGTAGTAATATATATATAATAATAACTTACTGTATTCCTTTCCTCGTAGCAGTATTAATCTGCTTTGATCTGTAAGGTCTTTTCCAACGTAAAAGTCCTTTGTATCGCCATGCAATAAAATTTTTAGAGCAGATATGAACTTTGGGGTTAATTTGCTGCTGGTTATTATCTTTGATGGGCATATTTGATAGTACAAGCTATTTAATATGCTAAATTCATTATTTATATCCAAAATGTCATTCATAACTTTCAGCTACAAAATGAAAACATATATGTTAAATAAAGGCTGGATTAATTTTAAAACAACAACTGTTATAATATTATAAAATGATGTATAATAATTTAAACAGCCAGTATAATGTGCCAAATAAATAATTTAAAATCATTATTACATTGATTTTTTCTAATAAATCATGACTTCCTTGGATTTTTATTTTTTCTACACTGTGAAAGCTGCTGTGAGGGCTTTGGCATATCAGGAAGACTGTGGACTGCCATATTTCATGACACATTCCAGATTTGGAGTGGTATATGGTTAGTGTATAGATTATCCTTCAATCTTAACCCTACATATCTTGACCATGACAAACATAAGCATCCACTCTCCCATGCTGGGATTCAAACGTGGAACCTTCATGATGAGAGGAGTCGACACTCACCGTTACACCACAGTAGGTCGGCAGGGTTTTGAATTAAGTACTAATAAATCAATAAAAGTATATTACTACACAGAGAATATTGTTGAAGAGTATGCCCAGTTTATTTTCTACAGCATTTTATTTTTAATTGTTTACATATATATAATATATTTGTATGAACTTTGAATGAAATGACTGACAATAAACTAATTGTTGGATATGTAATATGTTTTCATAAAATAGACTATAATTATATAATAGAGAATGTATATTTTCCCAGTGAATAGATTGTATATAAAGCACTTGGGTTTCTACCTACATATTTTGAAAGCTATCTCCACAATCGTCTTCAGGTAATATAATTATATAATTAAAAGAGTTTAAATAACCAATGGTAGTGTTAAATGGAACCTCGTATAAGTAAAATTATAGTTCATGGATTAACTATAATTTATTGATACTTTGTGTGAATATAAAAATTATATTAGAATGATTATTTACTTTGTTGAGGTTGCTAAATTTAAAACGTCATACTTACAATTCCACTTTCCATGTTATAAAATGCAGCTCCAAGAAGGCCTTTCCTCCAGTATACTGACAAAATCACCTAGCCATGCAAAAGATTTTCTTATACAACAAAAATAACAGAACTTATGAAATTCATAGTTAGTACTTTTTTTAAAAAAAATGGTATTGCTCTTGCCTCTATAAATGCTAATTTGGTAAAAATGCAAGGAAAACAATTAGTTATCAGAATAAAGATATTGCACTACAAAATACAATAAAATATATCACTTTGTACTAATGAATGGAGAATGGAAGATACAAATAATGAATGACATAATGAAACAAGGCAACAGAAATTTTATTAATGGCAATATTCTGGTGTTACCTCGTCAATACGAGACTCTGAAGAATTTCCAAATTCCGCAACAGATTCATTGTTACTTTTTTCGTGCTTAGAAGTGTCTGTTTCGTTGCAGATTGGTGTACTTGTAGTATACCTGCACCTGCGAAGTCAGTGTTGATAATAATATAAAGGCAAATCTGTTCCATGATTATTGAAAATAAAATGGGAATAGTACTAACATGTCATCGCTAGAAAAATCTGTTTTTCTGTTTTTTTCAAATATAGCAGTCTCTGAAGAATAATTTTTCTCCGATATATTATCCTCTGCATCGGACATTCTGTATTAATACAAGAAGAAACCCGTTCGATACCAAAACAGTTTGAAAATTCCCGCACGTAAAGAGTATACGGTCTCTGGCCAAATGTCAATATACGAAGTCTCTGCCATTCTCAATTTTTTTTAAATATCTAGTCAGGATTTTTTTTATAAATGTAAATAAACCTTAATATTCTCAAAACACACAAAGAAATAATTTAAAAGACATTAAATAGTTATTTTCAATCAAAAACTTGGCGTCGGAAGTTTAAAGAAATTATATTTTGGCAGTTTGAGTGTTTATAATTAATTTTCCATCAAAATATTTAAAATAATGTATTCAAATGTTTTATTGTGAATTAAGAAAGGTGACGTTTAAATAATTTATTAAGATAGCCTTTCATTTTAAAAAATTCCTTTCGGTCGAAGTTTATATAAAAAAAACTTATTTTCCGAATTTAGGTCCCAGGAAAAACAATTAATATTCTCCTCCAACATCTGCGAATAATTCGGAAAGGTCCTTCATAAATATTCTGCAACTTGTAACTGATCTTTTTAGCAGCATTGGATACTCTTAAAGTCTTGACCAGTACAAAATCTTCCTTTCCAAACTCGATATTCTTCACTCTTTGTCGTTTAGCTTTATAACGTGCGTTTTTTTAGACAGACACTTACACGCTCTCTCCTTAATACGTTCCACCTTCTTCTCCTCCCTTTCCATAATGAATACGAAATCAGCTCTTCAAAAGGTAACCTGCACAGTTTTAGAGCAACGGTCCCCAACTTTTTTGCACTTCAGAGCACTCACTATGCTGACGGTGAGGCGGCGGGTACCATTAATTTTTTCAAGTTGGAAATGGGTAAAAATGCACATAATGTGCAAAAAAATGTTTAATTGAAAATATACAATTTTAACATATGAAAATCGTTGCTTAAATTTTTATGTAAAATAAATTGGCAATGTTTATTAACTTTGATAGCGCGACAATCTTTAGCGTAGACGTACTTCACACATGTTTACATAATGGGACATGGGTTTTTGCTGTCAAAACCAAAAATTAAAATTTTTACTCAAGCACTTAACCAAATGGTAAATCATCGTATAGATTTATAAGGAATTTCAAATTCTTTATTCTTAAACTTATTTAACTGACAGTCTTGACATGTTATAATAAATTTCCTTATGTCTCTATACATGCCCTTCTATGTCACCAAACCAGACATAACTTTCATAGTTCTGCTAACTCCAACATGACCATTTTCTGCTGCAAGGTCCCTGGTATCATCACCACGATTGTTGCTGCAAGGGTCTGCATTTAGGGGTGAGCCAATAATTTACGTCCGGACTGAAATATAAGCGCGTCAGTGATTCGGCCTAAATTTGCGACGTAGTTGAATTTCAAAAGTCTGTATTGGCGGGGAACGTGGAAGGCGCGAAGAATAGAGACTTGAAAAAGTAACGCGAAACTGAAAAGACGTGCCAAGTAATCCACGGCAGTCTGAAAATCTAGAACTTTGGCAGGCCGCTCCTTCGACAATCCATCGCCATCGCCGTCCTTCAACCAGCTAACCGCATGTTCGAGCCCGTGTTCAGTGCTTGACAGTTTTAAAATGCCCATGAAATTAATGACATTCGCGTCAGCTAAATTCCGCCAGATCACCCATGAATACACTTCATTACAGATGCCCCTAAATAAGAGGCTTTAAAAGTGTCAAGTGGGCACCAATTTACCGTTTTGCAACATCAAATTTAATATGATGTTCCCGTAAACGGTACAACAATGCATCACCGATCAAGGTTGCTCTCAGCATTCCATTTTGTATGTACACTTGCCACAAAACACATGCAACAATATGCAGTTCGCCTGTTCTATGATTTATATGGTCACTAATTTTTTAAAAAAACAGATTGAGTACAGAAATTGACTACATATGCAATAATAGTAGTTTAATATTGTAAGACCCAATTTAATCTTCCAATCTACCAGCCAATGAAATCAAAAGAAAGTCAGTATTTAGTTGGAATTGAAGCATTTCATTGAGTCCAGTAGTAAATTGGCATATTAATATCTGGACAGATACTGTAGTCTTCTCTATCACCTGAAAAAACACCAGTGGGAGTTAGCCTTTAATTTGAAATCATCATTCAGATACACCCAATGCACTCCTGATAAGGAGGAAGTTTAGCGACTTAGGAATCAAGGGGAATATTTCAGGAATAAAAATCTATAGTACTGATTGAAATTGTATTTTTAAACATAGGGAATTGCACTTTTTAATACTATGATATTTAGCCATATGTTTGGGAAGCAGTCTTTAGGTTTGGCTGATGTATCATGTAAGACAGTAGGTAGTTTATGTAGTAAAATGGTATGAACAGAGGGGCAGATCATAATATTTTCTTTGATTATGGGGGTAGATTTTTACTAAGGATCCTGGGGAAGAAGTTTTTTTGTCTAGGTTGTCTTGCACTTGTACTTAAGGTAGAAAATGTGTTTGAGTGGTCCAGGTGAGTATGTTGGCTCTGCTTTTTATTGTGGCCTAGAATAAATTGGCAGGATATTTTATATCTACGAAGATGCTGAGAATTCAATTTGTGTTGGTGGCTAGACTTCAATGTGGAGCAAAGTTGAGTTCCCCTAAGGTTTAGGTTGTATGAAAGGGAACATTTTGTACAATCAGTCAGGGTGACAACTGGTGAAGTGGAGGCCTTGTAAGTGGTCAGTAGTTTGTTTCGGCACATGACACTCAAAAAATTATCCTTTACTTATTCAACTTTTTCAGTAATAAACTTGAGAATAGCTCACCTTCTACCCATTATCAAAAATCCATAGACACATGCCAGGCCATCCTTTCTAGTTCAACACATACTTGACAAATTATAATTGCACCCAATTGAAAAAAGATAAACTTTAACTATCACAATAATCTAAAAAAAAGAATTCTTACAATATTATGACATATTTTGCAAGATTGCCATGCCATTCAAAAGTGCTAGTGCATACCATTGCATCTCCAAATATAGAGATAATCTGTCTATATTTTACTAGTTAATGAAATTATTCCTGCTCCTTTGGTTATTCTCGAAGAGAAAATTATCAAAATATACATTGAATTCAACACATGTATTAATGTTCTTAATTACATTTATTTTCTTTAACTATGGAACCATTACAATACATAACATTTGTATATTTTCTTGAAGGATTTCAAATTATAATAAAACACACCATTTAGTACAAACATTAATTTTAATTCATTGCAATATGTTAAAACATTCTATATGTATAAAACATAGATATATATATATTTTTTTACAAAATATTTGTCTTTTACAAAATACAGCCAATAGTATTCTTGTAAATACCAGCAAGAGCTTTGGAAGTCAACAGTAGCTGCTCTCTTCTGGAAACACCGGTTGCAGCTAAATGCCACTCAGAATGATGTACCTGAAGTAAAATAAGTGAGAAAATTGTGCTTTTAATGAATACTATCTAATATTTACAAGTAGTCACCTGCAAGTTCCGAGCCATAAGGCTTCCTATAGTCACTGCAAAACCTGATGAGAGTTGTGGATAATCTTCTGGAGTATCTTGCTTAGCTATGTCCACAATAGAAACTGGAATTGGAGTCATTTGGGTGAAAGTTTGCAACGTTAAATCTCGTTTTGGGTCATCCAGCATAACAAGTCCCACATCAAACCACCTACAAAAGTCAATAACTCTGCCACTACATCAGATTTTGTGAAAAAAATTGGTTTACCAGTTAAGGAACTTTATTGAATTGTAGGTTCAAACTAATATAATTCCAAAATATGATTATGGTACTGGGATGGCCATGTATAATCAGTTAGCCTTTTCATTTAATATATCATTCTTGTATCACACAAACAGGTTAAACATTTATACTTAGGAATGATCTACGTGAATTATTTAATGAAATTAGAATTCCAAAGTATGGCTCAAGACATGTTTAATTTCAATTTGTGATGGGGGAGAGAAACATTTTGATCAGATATAAATAAGGAGAATGGAGGAATAATATTTTGTTATTGGGCTACAAAATTGAATCTAACCATTGTGATACAATTTATAAACATAAATTTTTGAAATCCTCATTTAAGGTTTTTTAAAATTATGCATGAATGTCATGAGTGTTGAGTAAATTTGACATTACTATTTTAAATAGAATAAACATACAGAATAATACTCACTTTCCTGGTGTAACCTCAAGCAAAAAATTTTCAATGGCTATAATAGTATGTTTTAGATAATGCACATTTTCAGAACGTATGGAAGCAATTCTTTGTTCTGCTGCTTTTATTGCAAATTTAAATCCCACAGGTTGAACAGCAACATTGACTGATTGTGCAGCTAGACCACTGCAATGTTAAATGTTACTGTAAGTTTTTTTACGGAATTATGAAGTACAAATTTCATTTTTCTGTATGAGTTTAAACTTACGAAACTGTAGCTTTACCAAATACAGTTTGGAAGGCTTCTCTTACAGGGCTGATTTTAATTTCTTTGTCAGATGCAACAATAATATCCATATCACCACCAGAATCTAAAAAATTTAAATAATGCAATTATTAGAAACTAAAAACACGTTTTTAATGAAATTTACAATACATACACAGGAATTCTCTCATCTGAGGATCTAATGTTGTTATCATTGAGTCAACAGAATTCTTTGCCTTCTCAGCAACTCGTCCAACAGCACCTTTAACCCAACTTAGAAGTCTACCACTTCCACTGCCTGCAGTATTTGCATTTTCTTCAAGATTTGATACTAATGTAGATTCAATCTCATCAACTGCAGGATTTACTAGGCTGAAATTGTAATTTTTCTACATGAATAAATTTTTATAAATTCTTTTTTGACAACAATATTTTGAATCATATAAATCCAAAATAAAATATTTCAACACATTAATAGTACTGAAATTCAATAAGATTGCACATTAAATTTAATTTATTTTAATATCATTAGAACGCTTATAAAATGTGCAAATTAAAAACATTAGAATCTGTCATGTTGAATATTTAGGAACATTTTAACAGGAAATATATTTAATGTAACAAGACAAGATTAGTAGCACAACTGACAGCATACCCTACCAAGCCATAGAACCCATATATTCAATGTAGATGACATAACTTTAAAAACCTTTATGAAGTCATCAGAATAAAACATACAACAGGAGCTTTCTCATTCTCTAAGTCATATTCATCTACATTATTAGGTCAAAATTTTTACAATGATATAGATGAACATGACTTACAGAAGTCAATAAGTGTTATTGTGATGACTCAAATAAAGGTTTTAAAATATGTATCTGCATTAAATGAATTTATTACTTTGATTTACTTTTTTGTGTACTTAATTGTGTGGCTGAAATGAAAGAAAATACAATTATAAATTAAAAAAATTCTGCCAGTAACAGATTTATTTCTATTAGTTTACTTCTTTAACTCATTAGGACATCATTTACAAATTCTGATACCATTAACTTACTTGACAGAGGTCTCAGCAGTTTTTTGAGAAGGCATAATACTTGGTTGGCTTTGTGTGTTCTGAACAAAATGCTCAGCTGGTTGAGAAACAAAACTTGGCAAAGCTGAAGGTGGTGGGACATTGGAGAGCAAATTCCCAACACTTATTGGTACTAATGGTGAAGCAGAAGTTGAAGTACTCAGGCTAGTCATATCTGAAGCGAAACAAAACACAGGGCTAAAAATAATAAACAACTATTAACTGGAACTTGAAATCATAGAGTAAAAGCATTAAATATTTAAGGAGTTATTATTCAGTCAATTATCGTGAAATATATTGATATAAAACAATGTAATCTGAATTTGAAATATTTCTAAATTGGTTAATTCTGTTAATATCAAAAAACGTACTCCTGTCATTTTTTAAAACAATCTATTAGGGTAAATTCAACATAACTTAAAAACAACGTAACTATTATTTAAAACCAAAATTTGCTCATAATAGGTTGGTTAGGCGATATTATCTGCATAGCGCAAAGGTAAACAAATTACAATACAAACCTTTGTTCGTTGTATCTTCTGAAATAGATGCATCATCTGCTTTCTGATCAACAAATTCGAATGTTGACTCTCCGTTAGAATCTTCTTGCATCATATTAATAGGTATATATAATTATAATATATACTTTTTAATGCCGGCAGGATAACATTCGATTAATCAATCATGAAAACACTTTTATACATCTTATAACTTTTTAAGGCATACTTGATGGAAACGTCATATGGTGTTATTTTTTATTAAAGTGTAAAGATATAACTTGTTTTGGAAGACAAGAAATTGAATATTCAATTACTCAAAATTATTGATGACTAAATTTCTGAAATAAACTAAGGTAAACTTTAAACTTACATAAACAATTTTGAAAGTATTTAGAAAAATGTGAATATTGTTAGAGATATAATCATGGGTTTAATTATATATCACCTTTGACTTTATGGCATCTCTTAATAGAAGTGTTATATCTTCACTTGGTTTTGGCTTTGAAACAGTGTCTTATACGGTATTAGTGACAGTTGTCATACGTTTGTTGGTGTGCACCGATTGTTATCTTATAATTATGGCCGCTGATGGGTCGCCCCTTGTATTTGACACAATTGACATTGAAAAAAAGGATGACGATAAAGACGATTTATTTAGCTCGGCAGTCGAGGTATACTGTACTGATCTTAATGAAACAGTTTTTTTATATTTATAATATTATCAGAAGTTGCACTATTTCTGTCGGTAACAGTTTTAGTTCTATTAGTTTATTTAACTCGAAACAATCTATCCAGAGTACATATAATGTAGTCCCGTTAGAACTCTCGTGGCTTGAGCAACGCATGTAAATTGTGATAATTGTATTTTCTTGCAGGACATCAGTTTAGATGATGACACACAAATTCCGTACAATGGAATTGAAGCGCCAACTCTACAACTTTCTGAAGTATGTATGAATTGCGAAAGTCCAAATGTATATAAAATATAGGATTCATTAATAATTTTGCACTTTCCGCATTTTATTATGTCTAATTCTTTTATTTCTTGCAAATAATTCCTGAATTTCAGACACTGGTATTACATTACCAGCAAATGCTATAAATCTCACATTTTGTGTGTAAACTTAAAGATTTTCATCAGGTTTTCACATGACAAAATCGGTTAAAGAAAAATAATTTTCTTTCTTATTTTACAATATTTATGCAAACCCAACATTTCTTCATTTTATTATGGTTAAGGCCTCAGTTTTATTCAATTGGTCATGTATGTTCACACATGTACCAAACATATTTATTCTCTTCCCTTTTCCTGTTGAAATTAGTATTTTACATATTAAATATTTAAAATAAGACTTATATTAATATGCCTTTATTAAACTTAAATGCAATACTTTGCACAATACTGCATATTAAATATTTATTACTATCCTACATTAGGAATAATGAAGAGTATAACTATGAAGACTGACTGTATCCTATAATTAGTATGCATGTAACAAGTAGTGCAAAATTAAAAACAGATTAATGCTGTAAGATAATTAAACAGTAAATTTCCGTATAGTGATTTGTAGGGTAGGAAATAGGCAAGTCACAGTATGTACAAAGATCTTGTTTAAGTAATTACTGTGTGTACTTCAATGAAAGAAGAAATTTTTATTATAAATTTAACTTTTCCTGAATTTCACTCCATAATTAATTAAATTTCAAGATATGTCTTACAAAATCAATAAATTGGAAATGATATACGTACATAATAAATTGATTTTGTGTTCAAAAAATTGTATATATATATAATTGCCCAACTTGACTATAATGTATTATGTGGTTGTATAATGCATTAACATTTTAACACTAAGATGTTTGTTAGGCAAAGTAAAGACTTGTTCAGTATTTTAAACATGACACACTAATGAAGGCACTGGCAGTCCATAATATGGAAACATTTTTCAGCCTCCTCTAATAATATAATGTCTTATATGAATGACATATTAATATGTAAGGTGTTGCTTTCCTCCTTTTTTTATCATCTCATTGAAATTATACACATTTCCGTTTTTAAAATTCAAGACTCACTCAGTAAAGAGACAATTTGTTGCCACCCAAATCTATATTTGTTAAATTAACAATTTTTTACTATTGTGTATTCTTTAAGTTATTTATATAATTCAAATGAATCTGTAATAGGCATTACCAGAATGCCATATCTCACTCTTCCAATCATAAAGTATTATTGAAGTGAGTGTAAATTTCTGTCATTTTTGCCACAGTAATTTTATGCTAGCAACAATCATTTTTAATGTTTAATGTCAGTTAACTTTGGGTTTCCTCTTTACTGATGATGTTTTATAATGTTTTGTGTTTTCTGTCATTACTATGGATACTCTTTGTGAAAAGTTGAACAATTCAGGTGCTGCCAAGCACCAACAATTTGCCCAGTCAGTCTGAGAGCTCTCACATTTCACTGATCACTTATTTTAACCACCATAGAACACTGCAAATACATGTACATAAAACCTACAAACTTGGCATGTAATCTGTGCTCTACATACTTGTCACTTTATTTACATGGTAGCAGTGTTGTAAATGTGCAAAAATTTGTTCTATTGTTTGGAGTTTTTATTATTTTGTTCACTCATTGTCAAAATAATCAAAGAAATTAATAAGGACAGGAAAGAGAGATAGACCTACCTGATGCAGGTTGTCTAGGATTTCCCTGCATCTCTTTAGGTGAAACACCAGGTGGGATCCTTAAACCATAACCCGGGGGCCCTAGTTAACTCTTGGCTACTTTACTCTACCTTCCGCATTCCCCCTTTTCAATTCCCTTCCATTGGTTGCCTATTTCAGTATCACCCTCATGTAGCCTGTTACCCCCCCCCCCCCAAAAAAAAAAAAAGATCTTTGAACTTGGTTGAGGGAAAACACATTTGTGAAAAAATTATTTCCATGTTCTGAGTTATTCTAATGAGGGTCTTGGAATTTAATGCCAAAATTTATTGACAAATTGATAAATTAATATAAAAATGTTTCCAGTCTTAAATAAATTTTTATTGTAGTTTTAGTTATGTTCTTTCTTCTGAGAAACAAATTGATATGAATAAATCTTTTTGTTTTGAAATTTGAGATTAAACATTAAGTTATTCCTTTTAACAATTATTTGTATCAATGTATTCATGGGAGCATTAGTTCCCATGTTTCCAACTGGATAAGTACAGAGTTGGATCATGACGTGATGACTTTATTTAAATTTTGTGGCCTTAGCTTGAATTGTTGGTCCAACCAATACACTGGGGAAATCTTTTCTAATTAATGTTTTCTTTTTTTGCAGCCTAAAAAAGAATCCACTGACCAATTTATAGAAGTTACAGTTACTGATCCACAGAAAGTAGGTGATGGAATTGGTGCATATGTGGCCTACAAAGTTGTAACTAGGACAAATATGCCTTTATTCAAGAAGAATACATTCCATGTTATGAGAAGATTTAGTGATTTCTTAGGGCTTCATGACAAATTGGTAGAAAAATATCTTAGATTGGGTCGAATTATACCACCTGCACCTGAAAAAAGTGTAGTAGGTAGGCTGATGTAGTATAATTGTATTATATAATAATTTCGGATGTAGGTTTGCAGATCTAGTTTCAATGAATACCAAAACTGATTGTGATTAGGATAGGTTAGCATGGAGGGTTGCGTCAAACCAGTCTTAGGACTGAATACCACAACAATTATTCTGAGGCACTTAAATTTGGAAGTTCATTATATAGAATTTAAATGTATTTGTATTTTCTATTATTTCAGATTCTTTCCTTCAGCATTTGTGTCTTAATTATATGTTTATTAGGTCATGGAGGGCAAACTATTTTGGGCTACAGGCTCATGTTAATTAATTTAACAATAGGATGTTTAAGGCGTGACTGAATATTCTATTTAAGTGGTCTAATAGTTTACTTTGAGTTTGTAATTCGTTTAGACTAATTCAGTTGCATTCAAGCAATTGTGAAATTTTTGTGTTTAGCAGTGATCACGCCAGAGAAGTTATTAGTGTTAGACACTAATCTGAGAGCACAAATATACAAATATATTTAGAAGTAAATATGTATGTGAGGTTCTAGTTTAATTATTGAGACAATTTTAAATTAAATAGTCATATTTATGTATGAATATGAGTATACATTTAAGAAAATAATATCTCAATTAAATTATTAATTAATAAAGCAGTAAATCAACATATGTAATTTTTGTCAAATCTTTTGCTCTGTTACTTTAGATATAAATAAATTTTTGTTGATCTTAACAGCATTTAACAGAAATTGGTCCATTTCAGGCACAATGCTTGTGCTAATACTTTGGGCCAATCTCAATGGTTTTAAACTCTATATATGTAAATTTGAGCTTTATCAATGTTAATATTTATTTTATGTTCCCTATATCTCAATATATGATGTCTGTTTCCACAGGTATGACAAAAATAAAAATGTCAAATCAAGCAGAATCTGGATCGTTTGATTTTATAGAAAAACGAAGAGCTTCTTTGGAGCGCTACATGAATCGTACAGCTTCTCATCCTATTCTAAGAGTTGATCCAGATTTCAGGGAATTTATTGAAACTGGTATGCAATGAAACATTAATTTTTTTATATTTAAGCATCAATTAAAGGAATTAGATAGAAAATAATACATAACTAAGAAGAAATAAAAACCATAAAAGTCCATTACCCCTATAAAACTATACACATTAAAACTAATAACTATTAATTATGTCCTACTGTTATCTGCATCCTGCCTGTTTGCCTTAGTCTTCACTGCAATGACATATGTTAGATTTAAATATAAAAACCATACTTTTTATATTAAAGATGACTATTTTCTACTTCACAGAATTTTTTAATTATAAATCCTTTATTTTTCTAATACTTTCTATAACAGTTATTTAATTAAAAAAAATTGTTTTATACTCTGTGGGTGCAGGTACACTATTCCAATCTCTAATTGTTCTATTTAGAAATGTGAGCATACAATAATTTTATTTTCTTCGACTTAAGGAATTTTGTGGTTACCATTGTTTTTTTTATTAGAATAGTGATGTTAGTTTTAATTTTTATTATAAGTATCATGGAAACGTGATGAATTTGGATTACATTTGTTAAACAAAATTCAGTGCAGAATTTCACTTGCACAGCTGTGGAGAGAGAAATTTGAATGTAGCACACCCTTATTTTATATTTATCTTTCAATTGTACTTAACTATTATTAATTTCTACATAATTGTAAATAAACTAAAAAATACTCATGTAGCTTCTTTCTGAGATGGTTTTGGAGATTATTCTGCCAATATCACTTTTTTTTATTTTCATGGCAATTTACTTCTTTAAAATTTTGTTTTATATGTAAAAACAACTAAAGACTTAAATTTATTATGAGTAATATCCTATGAATTTTCTTAATTTGAAGATACTGATCTTCCTAAAGCAACAAACACATCTGCATTAAGTGGAGCTGGAGTTATGAGACTTTTTAACAAAGTAGGAGAGACCGTCAATAAAATAACATATAAAATGGATGAGACTGATTCTGTGAGTACAGAATATTTATTTCAAATAACAGAATGTTATTGGCAAAGATTTCTAGCAAACTAGTGAAACGTTGCTGTTAAGATAGTTGATTTGAAAAGTAGTTCATGATATGATCATCAAAGCTTGGGAGAATCTAAAGATAGTTGCATATTCCCAGTGTATTGATTTAATAAATGATTACTGGTTTATTAACTGTGTCAATTGCTTACTAAACACATTTCAGTTAAATTCATCTTTGTAATCATCAGGTGTGTAGTGTATGAGACAATTTTGCTTCATATTTAGGCCTGCTGTCTTGGTTGAACATTGTTATGAAGTTATTTGAATTTATATATTACATGAGCTGAACTGTGTTATATTACTAACTGCTCCATATTATTGTCATCAGTTCATTAATTTTTTCTTATATATGAATTGTCAAGTTTATTAATAATAAACTACAGAAGCTTTACAAAAAGGGCTATAACAATAAATGCTGCAATGTTTTACAAGAAAAGTCTAATTGAAAACCCTTGCAGTTCATAAAGTTTGGAACTTGCTACTATTAATGTTGAAAAATAATTTTAAATATTTAAAGATTTTGTCATGATCTTGAAACAGTCAAATAATTCTACAATAAGCTCTAGGAATTGTACTATGAATAAAGTATATAAAATCCTTTTTCAGTGGTTTGAAGAGAAAACTCAACAAATTGAAAATTTAGATCTTCAGCTTAGGAAACTTCACACTTGTGTAGAAACATTAGTGCTGTATCGCAAAGATCTGGCTGTTTTGACATCTACATTTGCTAAGAGTGCAGCTATGTTAGGAAATTGTGAGGAGCATACATCATTGTCTCGGGCACTCACACAATTGGCTGATGTGGAAGAAAAGGTTTGTTTTTGGTAAAATGCAATGAGCATTTGTATTTATGAGTAAGTGTAAATTTGATATGTATATATTTGTTTTCAGATCGAAGCTCTTTACAACGAACAAGCCAATGCAGACTTCTCTATTTTCTGTGAATTGCTGAAAGATTACATTGCTTTGATTGGTGCTATAAAGGTGGGTTTTAAATGTTTTTGTTTTATTAAGGAAGGAAAGTACTTTGTCAATAATGAAATACTGTATTTACTCATATGTGCTGCACAACTTTTTTGCCAAAAATTTGAAAAATGAGTAAACTGGATGCATGTAAGTCATGAATTGTGGACTGTAGACCCTTAACACCATATGGATGGTAAATTCATTGATAAAAAATAAGTTTTTTCTATGAATATCATCAAAATGTTACCTGTTTCTGATGAAGTTATCCAGATTTAACCCCCAGAGATATATATACACTGTCTACTCTTGAAAATTTTAGATCTAAGTTATGAGAAGTAATTGTCTTGTGTATATTCGAAACCAGTCCTTCCAAGAATGGGTACAAGCTACCATGATTTGCTTTATCTAGTTTGTTATTGCTTGGGCTGGATTTTATGTTGGTCAGGTCATTGCACTCAGCTTGCCATTAAATCTGTGCAAGTGTTGCTCTGCCATTCTTGGACATAAACTTGTCATTAAAATACTTTGTAAGCAAAATGTGTGAATTGGGGGAAAGAATATTTTTGTATGACACAAAATAAGAAAATGGCATACCTGCTTAAATACAGTAACCAAGTAACAGACAAAATATTTATTGGTTTTCATGCAAACTGGAAATTACTGGCCTGTCATGAAATTGTTTGTTTATTTTACACCTGATTTTAGTTAGTGATTCCAAGGATTACATTTTCAGGATGTATTTCATGAAAGAGTTAAAGTATTTCAAAATTGGCAACATTCCCAACAAATGCTAACTAAGAAGCGTGAACAGAAGGCTAAAATGGATCTGGCTGGCAAGGGCAATCAAGTTGGTACAGAAGTAGAAGAAGTGAGTGCTTTTTAATACACACTTGGAAATATATTCTGAAAAAATATTTTTATTAAATTTTCAATTGAAGTTTATTTAATGTCAAATGTTTAAAATATGACGTCATTAGTAGTAACATAGCTGCAAGTGTAATAGGAATAATTTTTAAATTATATTTTAGTGGGAAGCTAAAGTTGAGAGAGGCCAAGAAGAGTTTGATAATATATCTAATATGATTAAGAAAGAAATGGAGAGATTTGAAGTCAATCGTGTGAAAGACTTCAAAGCAATAATCATTCAGTACTTAGAAAATTTAATGAACCATCAGCAGAAGGTATGTATATATAATTTTAATTGTTCCTTCCTATTTGCTGTGGGGATACCAGCCCTTTAGCCTGTAATTCTCTGATAGTGTTGTGTCAATTTGAATTGTGTCAGAAAATATTGTCAAATTAATTAAAACAATCAATAAGGAAAGGAAAGAGAGAAAAAGCAGGTGGCTGGCAGGTTTGGAGCTCTTTTTAATATTTCGGAGGCACCACCCCCTTCAATCCTCTTTCCTTTCCATATTGATTGTTTTAATTAGCCTGGCAATGTCATTTCCTGATGTGTGTGTATATATATATATATATATATATATAGTGAATAAAGTGATAGCGAGTAAAGATGGAAATATGGGAGGAAGGTAGGGAACACACTTGTAACACTAGAAAAGTTTATTCAATCTGTCTTAAAAGGTAATATGCTATAAATATCTCTCTTTAAACAAATATACCGAGAATGCCCAGACGGTTATTTTGACCTCTCATCCTTTATCATTTGTATAATCCTATTTCCTCATTAGGAACTCTGTATCAAGGTATAACAATTAGCATACCTTTTACAGTAATTTCCTTGTACTAGATAATTCCGGTCTAATTTAAGTCTTGTGGAATATGGAAGCCTTAGTACCCCTGTTTTTGTGATTTTTTTCTTTCTTGGATTTCAAAGCAAATTGTCAACCTGTCAGACATATAGGTTGTGATCTACACACACAATTGCCAAGTTACATAATTTTTTTCTGATGATTCCGACAAAGAAAATTCAAGTGCTGATTACTTCTTTGTAACAGAAAGAAGTTTGGTATCTTTGAGCAGTAAATTGTCTTCACTATTTTTATCGGATTTGTGGATTTTGATTTAAGTAATACGAAAGGCTCTCTGACCCTTTTTCCTGTATATATTCTTACTGTTTAGAGTTTGTTTACTTTTTATACCCATATTTGTTTCAGCTTATCAAATACTGGGAAACATTCCTGCCAGAAGCAAAGGCCATAGCATGAAGAAAGGGCTTAAATTTTTTAAAACATTCCTATAACACATTCTCGAGTACAATGACTTCAGGGATGCTTGGAAGAGAACACTTATCAATAATTGTGAAGTGCAATACCACAAAGTTTTCTCAACTTGTTATGTGTCTAGCATCTTTTTTTGCAGCATTGTCTCATTTGAATTCTCATAGTATCAGACTGATGATTTGTCCACTTATTTACAGTCTTATATATATTATAAAAAGTAAGCAATACATTTTAGGTAAGCACTAAAAATGTATCATAGAATTTTCTATAAAATTTTTGTGTATTTTTATATTGTCTAATGCATATGATCATGGCTGTATGGATACATACACTTATACCAGTGAAAGTATGAAATGTATATACAATATAATATATTGTATGATTCAGGATTGATGTTCCAAGGATCTAGAAAAAATTCAAAATTATAATATAATAGGCATGTTTTGTAAATTCAAATGACAATATATTTACCATTTTCAAATTATAGGTAATTAATTCTTGTTATTGAAATTATTACAAATTTCTGAAAATTGCTTATTTTTTCAGGTTTGCTATTTTTCCTATTTAAATATTTTAATGTTTAATCATAATTGTATCTCTCAATAGTTATAAATTTTGAATTATATAATGTTATGTTGTGATCAGTTGTTAAAATTATTTGGTATTAAAGTTAGTGTATAAAATTAAATATGGTTATATTATATATCAATTCTTTTTAGAGAAGAGATAATGTTACTTGTTCCATTGCAAACAAAGCATTGATTATAAAAATATTTTTGTAAGAGTTTATATTCTGGACCTCAAATTTATTTTCATGTTGTAATTATTGTACAACTTTATTTCAAATGTGATAAATGACACGTGAATGTGTCATTGCATAATAAATTAATCTGCAAAATTATACCACTTAATTATTTTTCAAGCAATAACTGTTGTCAAAGTGTAAAGACCATGTTTTGGTTGAACACAAATAAAATGAGCTTTGTTTGAATAGTTAAATATATAATTATTTTCTTTGTTCTTACTTTGATTAGCTAGTGCAATAAGGAAATGTTTTGACCATGTTTCATTAAGGATTTAAAGTATTGAATTTTTTTAGTATTTATTTTAAGTTACCCTGACAGCTAAGGTAATTTGTGACTCCCATTTAGAGGATTTCATCTTGTAAGGGTTACTCAATTTAAGAACATAAAGATGCACACTAAACACGAAAGCCCTTGCCTGGAATCAAACCGTCGACCTCTGTAGTACGAGGCAGATGATAACGAGATGCTTAATTGTTGTTGTGGTATTCAGTCATAAGACCAATCTGATGCAACCCTCCATGGTAATCTATTTTGCACAAGCCTTGTCATTTCCACATAGCTACCACATCCTCCCTAATTTGCTTTGCATATTCCATCTTTAGCCTCCCTCTTCTGTTCGTACCACACACACTTTCTTCTAATGGTAATTTTACAAGATACTCATGTGGCCTATTAATCTATCCCTTCTCTTGGTCCGTCTTCCATGTTGTTTGCTCTACCCCTATTCTTATAACTTCCTGGTCAATTACCCTACCCACCCATCTGATTTTCAGCATTCTCCCATAGCACCACATTTCCAAGGCTTCTATTCTTTTTATTTCTACAAATCCTACCATGTATGTTTCACACCCATATAATGCCACAGTTCATTTGATCCTTTTTAGCAATGATTCCGTAATATTCACACTTGTATTACTCGTAAGTAAATTCCTCTTTTGTGAAAGCCTTCCTTGCCTGTGCTATCGTACACTTCATGTCTACTATACTTTTACCACCCCTAGTTACTATGCTGTCCAAGTAGCAGAATTTCTTAATGCCGTTCAAAATTTCCCATCCCAATCTAACACCATTTGTTATTCCACTGTTTCCCATACTACACTCCATTACCTTGGTTTCCCCCCTATTAATTCTCATATTGAACTCTTTCTCCAATACCCCGTTCATGCCATTTGTTATCGTTTCAAAGTCTTCTTCTGACTCCCCTAATACCACAATATCATCGTAATAGCGTTGGGTCTTTATTTTTTCTCCTTACAGTACAATTATTTTTTCATATTCAGTTTTAACTTTCTTCATCAACTGTTTTTTATATATAAGTTAAACAGCATGGGTGTGTCTTTGTCTTACTCCTTTCTCTGCTTTCTTTTCTTGATCTTCAATTACAGTTGGTGCTGACTGCCTTCTGTAGACGTTATGGATAATTGTAATTTGAAGGTAATTTTCAGTTCAGTTGCAGTCTATAAATAAGTTTGTTATTGCCAGTAAAGATTTGGTTCATGAAAATAATTTGATTCCTGCCAACCCATTAGAAGAAGTCTGTAGTTACTTTCTAGGCTACCTTTCATTTGAATCGAGCAGGTTCGTGGTAAAAGGTTGTGGATATGCATGCTTTTGATGTTCATTAACCATTTAAATATGACAGATATTTACTGTTTCGAAATGACTTTATTTTCCAACTCTGAAATTTTCCTCCTTCACTCATTTCCTTAATTTTTCTTAAAATGGGACAAATTTCCAATCCTCGTCAAATCTGCTTTAAAACTTCCCTTATTCTAGGTTCATAAAATTACACGATTTTATTATATATACGATATGTCGAAATAATTTAAGTGTACCAACATTGTTTTAAATCGTAATCTGCGATACGAGGATGTTTTAATAAATACGGCAGCAGAACAGCCATTAATTAGCAATGTATGTGTGCATTCACGCTGCGCTGTTGCCAGGGCCCGACAACTTTAAAATTTTAAAGACCCAACCGAAGAGTCTGCGGCTGTTGTGCGCTCTATGAATAAAATATATTACACGGTCACAGACTTTCCAACAACGTAATTGCTCAGTCGTAAACAGTTTCAACCCAACTCGGTGGAATCTCAGAAGTACGTGTTAAATTTGGCACATTGAGTTTTCGTTCCTCGGCGGTACAGCCCATATAGGGCCTTGGCCTCTCTGACGATCCTCAGCTCCCTTCCTCCATCTTCTGACTCCCATCTTTCGTAGGTCGTCGTCCACATCGTCCAACCATCGTTTCCGTGGTCTTCCTTTGCACCTTCTGCCACCTGGATTTTCCTTGTAGATGTTTTTGACGACCCTGTCCTCTGACATTACTCTACATGGCCCAGCCATCTCAGTCTCTTACTCTTTATTTCTAATTCTATATCTGTATAGTTCCTCCAGTTCCCTATTTCTCCGCATTCTCCATTGCTCTGCTTCATTTCCCGCTCCAAGAATCTTTATTAATATTTTCCTTTCCCGTCTTCTCAGATACTCATCTTCTGTCATGCTCGTTGTCCATGTTTCCGATACATACGTGACCACCGGTCTTACCATCGTTCGATAAAGTCACTTACAGAGACTACGTGACTTAAAAATCTTTATCAGTTTTTCTACTTAGACCACAGAAATTATTGAAAATATTTCTGAAACCCAAGCGTTTATGAGGGTCTTTAGATCAATATGAGAACATATTTTGACACAACGCAGACTATAGAATTAGTGAAAATACTCCAGACGGCAAAGTATTTATAATTACGTCTGTAGGTCAATGTGTAAAACGTTTCTTAACACCTCACATTCTTGAAGATCAAGTGTTTATAATTAACGTCAGCAGGTCAATAGTTAAAAAGGTTTTTGGTCCCGGTCTGTAAATATTGCCAATTCTTTGCAGGCTAAAATTTAAATGGGTTTTGATTCACGTGACAGAAATTATTGTAAATATTCTCAGCGTCTGAGGACTAATGTATTAAAAAAAGTATTGACCTAACTTACCTTCCAGGTTTGTTATTTAATTTTTGATATTAGTAGCTGAATAGGCCATTAACCTAATATTCTGTTATGTCCATTAAGTATTAGATGAGATGATTTTTTTTGGAAATTACTCAAAACTCACGTACGAACAATTAATAGTTAAAAATTATTATATATTTTGCACTTTAACACACAATACGCCAGCTATTAGAAATATCGTAAAATATAGGTCGTAGAAACCTTTCTTCCAATTAAAATGTGAATACTTAATATACATTAGTAAAATATTGGTTCAATGTATACGATATATATTTTTTGGAACTTAGTGGAGTTACATTCCCCACACATACTTTCCTAACTCCTGATTGGTGCAGAGCTAGTGACGTCACTATCTGTTAATGTGTGTAGAATGAAGGTAAACTGTGACGTATTACGTTTGGGGAATAGTATTCCCCTTTAGCTATTTTTTTAAAATGAAAAAAATTAGAACGAGACACGAGAGAATGTAATCAAGGGTATTGAAGTTTCATTTTGCAGGGTTTACAAGACTAAGAAAAACACGATTTGTTGGTATGTACACACTTTATTGCACAACCCAGGTCTGTAAAACATCTTTCTAATTGGACATGAACCACGACATATTTTCTCTACATAAATCGTACAACATTTTACAACACACTGGATTTATTTTCAACGGTAAAGTTGATCGCTTACAATAACTTCTTTGCAAATATTTTAAGTCTCATGTTCAGGGAAAAAAAACTGTACAGTTTACACATTGTTAATAATAAGTTTAATGTTAATACATGTATAGAATTTTTTATACTTTGATTTCGACTTTTATACATAGTATTTAAGAACGGAAATCTTGTTAGTAAAACAACACTTCATCCAAAAACACACTTTGTACAACAGTCGTATTCTTTGCACGACTTTGATTTTAAACCTATGAGTCTGTATCGTGTGGATGTTTCTTAAATGCCGCTTATTATTTTCTTTTTGTACACAATTTCCCCCTTTTTTTTTCTCGTTCAAAATATTTCTCAGTCATCACGCAAACATTCGATTATTTAAATGAACACATACAAAAAAGGGTATTTTTTTTAAAAACATTTCTCCTCTTCCTCTATTACAGTATTCACGAAACAAAAAAATTAATAATTACAATTATCATTTCTATAAAACTATTTTTTTTTCAAAGCTAATAATATCAATTTTTTCGTAACTGATTTGCCTCTTGTGATTTCCTATCACAATCAATTTTCTCGTTATACAACGTAGTGCTTTATTTTTATTTTTGTAATAAAGATGGACGAACCGTAAAGTTCGATTTGTATACATTTTATTTTGTAGTTGATTAGAAATTTGTACCTTATTATCGTATACTGTTTCGTTTAGATGAAAGGAGATGTTCCGTGTAGGTATTTTGGCGGTTCAGTTCTGTAGAATTACACTTCTTGATCTACGTTTGCAATTCAAGATCGACGAAGCTCTACAGACGCTTGTACAATTATACGAAGTGTCGGCATTCGTTGTATGTCGATAACTACCAGACTTCTGAATAATATTTTGTCTCGACAAAGCATTTTTTTTTAAAAAAAAGATTTTGTGTACCCAGCCATTAAAACACTCCCTTCGCTGAGTGTAAAGTTATTATCATCTTATATAAATTGAAATAAATTAAGATATGTTGCAATTATCTGTACAAGGCTCAACCAATTTTATGTGATTATATTTATCGGCTGTTCCATTGTCTGCGTTAGAGGAGAGTATTTAAATATGACAGAATTGATTAGAATTCCCCAACCCTTGTTTGATGAAGCATCCTAATTTACCCTTGCTAAAGCAGAAAACGAAACACTCGATATTAAAATCTCACAGTAATACAAAAGGACCGTCGTTAAAATTATCAGTGATAATTTAAATTTACTGTGATAGATTCGGAACATAAAAATCGGAGAATTGGCTGATTTTAATTGAACGGTACTGAGTCAAAAAATGTTGAAATCTGATACATCAGTTTTATGCTTCAAGTAGATAGTTTTATGTTTGGTAAAAAAAAAGAGTTTTATTGCATGCAAACTTTCATTGCACCTATATATGTCAGAATACTATTTTACGGGATTATATATTCTTAGCTTTCGTTTAATTAACTGAATCGGAAATTACATGAGTAAATCTTCTTTCGAGATAAAAACTGGATTATTGACTGAACACCAATTAGGATTTAGAAAAGAACATAGCACAGAGGCAGCATTACAACTAGTAATAGAAGCAGTAATAACGGTGTTTTCAGAAAAGAGCTCTAGAAAGAAAAGGTATTCATGGTTGAAGAACAACTTGACTGATAAAAATCAAAACCTTAAATTTAATAATAATATACCAGTAAAGAAAATAAGTAAAGTTTGGTGTTCCACAAGGCAGCAAATTAGGATCACTGTTGTTTATAATTTATATAAATGATTTACTAAATGCCTTAAAACAGTGCAAAATAAACTTGTTTGCAGATGATACATTAATCTATTTATATGGTATAAAATGTATGATTAATATAATAAAGGGAGAATTGGTGTAGAAAAAGGACTGAAGTAGGAATGGGACAAAAAAACGTACTCAAGAATTGTGCTTTGGAATGGGTACAAATATCTTGGGGTGATTAACTGCTTAAATTTCATAGATCATCAACAATAAACTGATTAAAAATAAATTAAATATGTAAATTAAAGGAAATCAGCAAAACAGTTACCGTTAAAATTTAGTAATAAAAGAACTTTTGAAAGAAGAATGAGAGGTTTGTATATTTTAGAAATATGTCAAAATAAATAGGAACTTATAAAATGAAATAAAAACAAATTTATTGGGTTTTATTTATTGACTAGAAAATGGATTATTACCATAATATGTAATGTGTTTAATTAGGAAAAATGTTGCAATTCAGCTATATTCAACAAGGCGACGTAATAAATTTCATATAAGTAATAGTAATTGATTAAAATCGATATTTTAAAGTGGTCTTGCATGGTATAATGAATTTCCTAATTAAATAAATCCATCAGGGAGCTATAAATTAAAATAAGAGATTTGAATAGGATGGGTCTAAAGCTACTGATTGTTTTCGTGGCCGTATTTATATCAATATTATATGAATTTTTTGGGTTGTTGGGTCACGTTGTTTTTTTAGCTTTCTTACTGACGTTTCGCTCCCAGTTTTGCCGTTTGTCCTAGAAAGAGATTGTTTTCTTAGACATTTAGTCCAGCTGCGCGCTAATCCGTAGCCGTTTTCTTTGTTAAAGTTGTTAGGGAACATATTTCCACGATTTTTCTACATTATTGGCCTAGCCTTGGAAATGCTCGGCGCTATCGAGCGAAAAGTGGGCAAGAACGCCAAAAAACAACGTGACCTAACAACCAATAACAGTCATATAATATAACAGTCATATATATTATAATATTGATATGAATAGATGATATTTTTTTCTCTCACAGTGTATTGTAGCCGTTAAAAAATAATAATCGGGTTTTAATGGTAAGTGTAACAAGAGGCTAATTGCAAGTACATAAAAATACATGAGAAAAATGCTACACAATTGTATGACGTGAGATAAAAAATTGTGGAATTAATTGTAAATATGATCACCTTTATTGGTTATACATTGTGTTGAATGAGAGTAATAAAAGAGCCAAAGAGGAAAAAATAAAATAAATGGGACTAAGGGTAAAACATAATGTCAACCCTTTTTTATTTTATTTCTGAAGACATTCCTGACGTACGTTTAGGTTACTCAAAATTAACAGACGCTATGAGAGTTTATTCGAGTTCTGTGGTTTACAAATGTACGAACTTGACGACATAAGTTCAGATTACGATTTTTTGCTAATTACTTTGAAAGGAAATGTATTTTGACGACCTTATGAACCAATATCCTCATATATTTGAATAATCATTCTGAGTATTTAAAAGTGAAACGGATCTACTTTTCACACTGGATCCTTTAGTCGTCGTTAATAAAAAAATTACATCTTTATAACAAAACTATTTGCTATTTAATAAATTTTATAACGATACTGTCATAAAATTGTTTCAGTATGATGCTCCTGGCATTTAATCGTTCCCAAGTAGATGATACATTTTACGTAATTCATAAATACGTCGAATATTGTCAAATTGGCAAAGAAGCCGATTCCTAATTATTTTTAAGTTACGTGGTTTAAGGGTCTATTTTCCTGGATGTCATCTTATGTGAAATGTAACATTCGTGTGCTCCAAGATTATAGGAAAAATTAATCGCCTGTTAATCAAGAACGGTGAAGGACAAACATTCAATGAAGAACATAGCCTTTCGAGAAGGAAGGTTATAGTTTGTAAGCTGTAAAATGACGGTTCGGAAAACAACGAATCTTTTGTTATCAGAACGTTTTGGTTTCCAATTGAGTGGGAAAACAAAAAAAGAGAACAGTTCAAAATTTTTATGTGAAAAATACGTCATAAATTAATCGACGTGGTTTTGAGAGCTAAATTGTTTTCGTTTTGCGAATGAGATTAATATTTAAGGGCAGAAATATTAGAAAGGGGGGGTTCTATTTTTTTTTAGCTGCAATCTACAAAACTGCACATTTTTAAACATTAATGAGGATATTTAAGAAGTGCTTTGAAAACCATATAAATGCAGCTGCGTTCTATGTTGTATAATAAAACCTGTCCTGTAACAATGTTACACCAACAGAAAGAATGAATGGACTATTTTTTATATAGGACATTTGAATGCGAGGGCGTTTTGTATATTGAGCTTATATTCAATTTCATGCAATTGCCTTCCGACCACAAAATATTCCAAGTCACATTTTAAAGCTGTTTAAGCACGAGCCCCCTTTTTTTTTAAAAAAAAATAAATCGTCGGTTTGGAAAACGATACCGCATTTAAAAGCGCAGTAGCAAATGGATGAAATGAACATACCAAACCCGCGCAGGGTTGTTTATATAAAATGTTGATGCCCCTTTGAATACGAACAACGTAACAATCAAAAACATATAAACCGGTGCCGTCATTACGGGGGAAATGATTACCTATACATGTTTAATAGCGAGGCACGGTCAATTCAGAATGCGTTATTAGCAACCCGACCACTTTTCTCTCTCATCAACGCCCCTCCCTCCGGTCCCTCTTTTTTTTATTATTTGTTGTTGTTGTTGTCGTGCGAATTTGTCAACCGACCATCCGAAAACCGGACCGGGTTGTAAATGAGAAATTATATATTCCATTACATCACGGGATGAAGTTAAACAACGGTGATGCCGCGTCGAATTGGATAAATCCCATTCCGCGAGGAAATGCATGTTAAAACGGACAATTACTATGTAATGCAAACTGGCTTGATTACGCACATTGCGCTTCTGCTGCTGCTGCTGCAAATAAAACAACGCACCACTAGAAAAGTTTCCGAGTCATGTGCGAGCTTATGGGGCCAAAAACGTTAGACTCGTGATTTACAATCCATAGTGTGGAATGTTGTTGAAAACAAACGGAACTATCAAGTTAAAGTGTGATGGTATTTAGCAGGGATTAGCCCTTAAAACGTTTTTGAGTTTACTTAAAAAAATAAGCAGTGAGATTCATGTAGAAGAAATGGTCAGTAGCCTGTATGGTTTTAAGAAAAAGATTTATATCTCGAAGAGATCCCAATTTTTTAAAAATAAAATCATTAGAATGACCAACAGTCAGGCACGAGAATATCAGTGAAAACTATATATATATACTACAGCCAAAAACTTCCTGAAAAGATCTATAAAGGACCAGATCAACCTGTATTGCAAGAGAAGATAAATAGCTCAGTTGTCAAGATCTGTTGTATCTTATGAATTTCAAGTGGAAAATTTTCCAAAAACACTAACAATCACATAAAACTTTCGATGAAAAACCACATTAAATGCATTAAAATAGCAATATCAAAGTTGAATTGAGCAAAAGTGAGGACATCCTGTGGTAAAAGTATTAAAGAGGGCAAAGTTTTGTATTTTTCTTACTTTCATAATCATTAATCTGTGACGTGTATAAAGGTTACGGACGTGATCGCTGATCCCTATTGAGAAAAGAATAGTTGAGTGAAGCATGATCTCCCCTACCGCGTAAAAGGACAATCGTAATATAATCTGAATTAAATAATACCGATGGCCAACCAATCACAACGCTTGAAATAATTGGCGGGGCCGAGAAACGTTGCAAGAAAAGTGTACCGTAAGGGATGTGATCTTGCGTGCAGTATAACATTGCTCTGACACGTCAGGAGTCTTGTAATTTATAACGGAATATAGATTTGTAGCAAAAAAACAAAGTCAGGAACAGCTGGCTTACTTTCGGCAGTAAAACAGAGTGGAAAGATTGGGGAAACGTAAAGTGCTTTTGTTTAGTTGCCATTCAGCAACGGATAGTTAACATTTATTTCGTAAAGTTGAATCTCAGGAATTCAGTCTCGAAACAACTAATTAATCATATGCGACTGATATTTTTAAGGTAACAATATCTATTGTACCTGATTTGCGGTCCAAAGGATTACTTACTAAGTGGACTCCCGTCGATTATACTTCAATTTACTTTATTTTAATACGTTATAGTACTATCAACTTGCGATTGCGACCTGACTGACCGAGCGACAGGTTGAAGGGTGCCTGCCTGGCCCAGGGATTAGGAAAGGCCCTATTCACCTTTATCACTCATTAAGTGGACTTTTGCAGATCAAACTCCGATTGATTTTATTTCCGTATATACATCAATTATACACACTATCGCAGTAAAAATTATACCAAACAATCTATAATTTACTGAAATGCTGTCTGACATATTAGCTATGTTTGGTACAAATTGACTGGGCTATTATTCACAGGCTATTTTTATATTGTTTTTTTATATTATTAAAGTAAATTATTGATTGACTCGTTATATTGGCTGTTTAGTTAAATTATAGACTGTTTGGTACCATTTTTTCTTGTAGTAACACTTCGTAGAATATATTTTAAAATAATATGTTCAATAAAACAAATCAGAGTTTAATCTACAGAAGTTTACTTGGCGAGTAATGCGGTTTGAACATGGCCTTTCCTAATCCCCTAGGCCAAGCTACCTGCCACTCGGTCGGTCCAGCCGCAATCGTTAGTTAATAATACTGTAACTGTATATCAGTCCTACGAACCATTACAAGAAAAATGATAAACATTCTCTGCCCTCGTCATCAGACAATGGAAACGTTTTTTATTTATAAGCTGGACGCAGTTGGTTAACCGTGAAGGTTTTATCAGAATTCTACACCGGGAAAGTCCACGTTCTATTAATTCATGAAATAGCCAATTTCGGAGTAAAAGCTAATTAAAATTCACGTACAGTATTCATAATGTAATATAGTTAAATTAATAATTTACTTTAGTAAAATAAACAACAATAGTAGTTTGGTAAATCATAGAATTTAAAATTTGTTACAAATAATGTATTAATAAAGTTAACACTACATTAAAAATATTTGCGCTCAAATTCAGTAAATTAAAATTTTGGTTTTATTTTAATTTTAATGGCGCATATTATGAAAACATAATAATATAGTTTTAAAATTAAATGTAAATAATATTAATCGAAGTTTGATCGACAGAAGTCCATTAGGCCAGGCACTTATTCCCAGCCTGAAATCGGACCGCATTTGAGTCGAAACTAACATCTACAGTAAATTTTTCCATGCCACACTTTATAAATATTCCCATAATCAGCTGGGAAAAATATTTCTGCTCAGTCAAATTTAATGAAACAAAATCCTACAGGTAAACAGAAGATTCAATGCCCACCATTAACAACCAACGACGAACATCTCCCGATATCTTGGAACCCATCTACACCCAAAATTTACTTGGAAAGAACGTATACCAAAGAAAGGGAACCAATGGATTTCAGAGATATACTTGCTGTTTGTAGAAGATCAGTATAGAAGAAAATCCTAATATACAAAGCCGATATGGACTTTCGGTATAGAGGTATGAGGATGAACCAACAGGGGCATGATTCGAAGATCCTCAGAGCTATGGTTGATGCTCCATGGTATTCCTTCCGTCATGGATCTAATTCATGGAAATTCATACCATTAATTAGACAAGACCGAAACAGAACATAAGAAAACCAATGTTCCCCAGTTGATGTGAAAGTATCGTAACAGGGATCTAATTACTGGAGAGAGCCCCGTCAGAGAAATTACTGAATTTAATTGTAATAATTGATTTCTAGCACAGCAAAATATTCTGATTGCTGTTTGATTTCAACAAAACAGTGTAACGTTTAATAAATTTATCAATTTATATATATTTAGTGTATACATTCGATGTTTAATAATAACAACTTGTTACAGCTGTTACGTATCATACACACGAATTTTTATAAAGACAGAGATGAATAATAAGTATGAAAATTGGTAATAAGTACCTTACTGTCTTTACATGATTAAAAATGCAATGTAAGAGTAGCGAGAAATGTACGGTAATGCATGAAGCAAATTAACTTGTTATAAACAGTTCAGTTTATTAAAGGAAATAGTAACCTCAATTATTTTGCGTTCACCGTGAAATTGAGTACATGGATGTTATGGATCATGAATGTGTATATTAAAAACAATAAATGTAATACATAATTAAATGAATAAATAAAATGACGGCCAATAAGTCAGCATATGATTTTATTGCTATTTAATTAATATAAATGTGACGTTTCATCAGTCATACTAGAAACGTCGCATTAATTAGCAATAAAATTATATGCTGACTTATTGGCCGCCTTTTTTATTTATTGTTAAATTATAATCAGAAAACTATGTTTGAATAATGAAATGAACTTTTTGATAGCGAAAATCTGAATACAGAAAAAGTTAACTCCAAACGAAGGAGGAGGAGAAATATAATATTAAACGAACTAGAGTATCGTTTTAAGGGAAGGAAAGCACCTTAATTGGCAACAAAATGGAGGAAGAAAAATGTTTCATGTTAAGGATACTACTTTTTTCCACTTCATGAATATTGTTTTTAAATATTGTAATTGAAATTACGTTAACATATTTGAGAATGAAAGTTTGCAGCAATTATTCACGTCATCTTTACGTAAACCTTTTACAGGACGCTCGACTTATATCTCATATTAAAAAAATATTTTTGCCTAGAATTATAATAGTTAATAGAAATCCACCACAGAATATTTTTTTAAGATCCAATTTCAACGGTTTATTGGGAATATTCTACGATTTTATTAAACAATAAAAAATGTGTCGAGTATGTGTCGTAGATCATAACGAAAGAAAAACAAATTCGTTTTTCTAATATGTATTGTATTTAAAAATTCAGCTGTTACCTCTAGCTAAATGTTGGCGTGGAGAGATTTATCGGTTCCACAGACAGAACTGAGTTCTCTCGTTCAGGCCAGCCTTCTTCTCAATCTACACTTCAGTAACATTTTCGACAGTATTTACAGTTGAAGAGGAACTATACAGTTTTTAAGGTTAACAGCTGGAAAACGGGTGTAAATTATTGTTACATTGTACTCCATCTATTTAAAATATACTCCGTGATATTTGAGAGAATGAAGAAAAATTACACACTCAATTACGTTTTCCAGAAAGCGGAGAATTTCTGGTGATGGTCGTAATAGCAGCAAGACTTTGAAATTTGGAACATCATACAAAGAAGGGCGAAATAATTCTGTGCATAAAAGCTTAGAAACAGTAAATTACGTCATAAATAAGCAAAAAATTGTTATCTAATGTAAAAAAAATTATTTTACAACCGGACGGATCTTTTGAAGAAAAAATAGTTTCATATTAGAATAATTCAGGGCTGTTATCGAGTGTCTTGAATCTAACCTTGCTAGATTGAATTAAAAGATTTCTTATAGTAGAAACGGTCGACCCTGAAGATCCATTAATTTAATTCAGATTAATGGCTACGAATTGAAATCGCTGTTTTCAATTCGACGGATACTTCAGACTAGGAATATTTACGACACTTGCCACTCTTGATTGGTGTAGTGATGAATGCAATGCATCTGGTTGATATAGATTAAGACGTTGAAGCACAGCGAATGAGAAACCATTAATAAACGGGAAATGAAACAAACTTATAGCCTTGCCATTGAAACATTGCTTTCGTTAAACGACTATATGAACAGTGAAAACAACGTAATCTTTTAACCGTGCGGTGAGTGTTAATTGTACGCACTTTACGAAGATTGGCGTCTGTTTCAACAAATTATTCGCACTCTTTTATTCAAATTTCCAGTTCCAATTTCAAGAGGCGAATATGGTTTCCTCCTTGTGAAAGTTAAACCACGACGCAGTTTCTAAAATTGGAAATCAGCGATGGGGCTCACGATGTCGTAAAGGACCAAGAAGATAATTAATAAGTCTTATTGCTGTTCCAGCTGCTCCAAGTCCAATGCAACTTCTTCGTACACACACATCTATGCAGTCTGTACAACTAGAAACACTAAGGACATCATCGTCGGTACAAGATGGGAGGAGGCTTCTGCAGTCTTCCTGGTGTCTCCTGCTTCAGTTGAGGGCGTCGTTGCCGTCATGACCGTAGAACACGGGATCTGAACAAAGAACAAAACAGAATAAAATTAAAAATTGCTCTGTGGCTCGTTGCCAGTGGTATTGAGAAACAGTTCGGGGTTCCCACTGTCCAGGAACTTTGATACACATTACAGAGGCAAAGATCATTAATTAGGTTATTTTATTTACTTTCTATAACAACGTTTTTGTAATTAAAATTCTGAGACGAGTCATTGTACAGAACTTGAAGGAAAAAGGATTATCAGAGAGTGTGCGTTTGCAACCACAACTAAACAAAGACAATTATCTCAATTGTAATGTTTATTGTGTTTCTATTTAATTTTATGTGGTCGAGAAGACCTGGATTAAGACTGTTGGAGGATCGATACGCTGACCACGTGTCACTCCAATTTCAGAATGTGTCATGCAAGATGACAGTCCGCGGTCGAGTCGGTAGGCCCAGGCCCTCAATGTGCTGTAGAGCCACGGAGAAAAAAAAATAACACTGAACCCTGTGAGACTTCAACCATATTTAAGATGTATGTTCATCTTGTTTGACAGGATGCGTGAGGACATAATCTATCCTGTCGCAAGTTCTGTGTGTCTTTAGAACCTAAATCTTTAACAAAAACCTTCTCTGGACTCAGCACTACAATAAAAGAAAATTTTATGGGAATCGGATGAATTTTATTGGAAAAAATAAAGGACAAACATTATATGTCGCAGCGCAGTCGTAAAGTAGTACAGATTTAATAGTAGAACCGCGTGGTTCAACTTTTGTTAAAGAATTATAACCTGTACAAGATCCAAGTGACTGTAATAAAAGGAGAATCAAGGCAATGAAAGTATTTTTAGAAATTGTGCTGGGATCTTATTGTCATTACTGCTTACTTTGAATATCGAGAAATCATTGGTGGGAATAAGAGAACAATTCTCAAAACGAAACGCAGTGAAGTGAAAGAGAAGTTTTACTATAGGACATAGATGGGCAACGTGCCATCTTGGGGCCGCATGTGGCCTCCGTTTCTTCTGCGGCCTTCATTAAATCTAGTATAGAAAAACCTCAGTTTTCGTCGATAATACGTGGGGTAATCCTCTGGTACTGGAAGAACTGGCGGAGTTAACATTTTCGAATACTTCAACGAAATATGTCATTGATTACAATTAAATGCCAGAAATTTAGTCTGTGGCTGTACTGATGGCACATTTTACAAGGAAGATAGAAGAAGGATAACAAACGGCATCTTTCCAGATATGTATATTATCTTCTCGTAACTAAAACAAACACATTTTTAGTTCCGTAAGAGCCTTCTATCGTGGCAATGATTAAAACTAGTTTAGGAATGCAAATTTTAGATGCTAATTTACAGGATCAATTGAGGCTGCGCGTTGCGAAGCTACATCCAAATATTCGATTACTTTCAAGGAACAAGAAACAAATGCTAACAACCCACTAACTTAAATTTTCAATTGGATTTAAAAATTCTTACGTATTGTTGCTGTGATGTTAATATTATTATATTTATTTTAACGTTAAAAATTTATTTTCATATTTATTTTACAAATACGATTAATACTACAAACATAATATTATTATTTTTCTACTATACTTCTTTATAACGTAATACATTTATTTTAAAAAGCTTTTACTATATTTTATTAAAAATAATTAATGATTAATGTTAAATACAAAAAAAATTATATTGAAACTTTTTATGTTAAATAAAAAATAAATTATTTTTAGTTTCTTGTATTATATGTATACAATGCAATAAATTGATAAAACTATAGTAATGTGCGTACAATAAACGTGGCCTGTAATGCCAAAAGGGTTTCCCAACGTCTTCTGAATTCGAAAGGAAGGCAGATTTGGAAAATAAGTTAAAATTATTGGATAAGCCGATCCAGGGAAGTAAATAAAATAAAATAAAATTATGATTAAATAGAGAATAATGTCAAAAGGGTTTCCCAACGTCTTCTGAATTCGAAAGGAAGGCAGATTTGGAAAATAAGTTAAAATTATTGGATAAGCCGATCCAAGGAAGTAAATAAAATAAAATAAAATTATGATTAAATAGAGAATAATGTCAAAAGGGTTTCCCAACGTCTTCTGAATTCGAAAGGAAGGCAGATTTGGAAAATAAGTTAAAATTATTGGATAAGCCGATCCAGGGAAGTAAATAAAATAAAATAAAATTATGATTAAATAGAGAATAATGTCAAAAGGGTTTCCCAACGTCTTCTGAATTCGAAAGGAAGGCAGATTTGGAAAATAAGTTAAAATTATTGGATAAGCCGATCCAGGGAAGTAAATAAAATAAAATAAAATTATGATTAAATAGAGAATAAGGGTTTGCTGGATATTCAATTTGTTTCGTTAGTTGAATTTTGAATGAATTTAATGTTTTCGTGAAGCGTATTTCCTTATAAATGATCTATTAGTTATGGGTATGTATTGTGGACATATTTCGGGTGCAATTTTTAATAAATTCTAATAAAATCTAATTATATGAACTGGTTGCCTGTATATGTTTAGTCTGGCTGTGTGGCTTTATGCTGTGAAGGCCATCCGCACGGGAATATGGCGGCCGTAATCGATCGTCACTTAGTTGGGAAGAGAGGGGCGGGGGTGCTAAGTTCTCCCTGAGCGAAGCTATTCCTCAGCGCCGTAGAGCCCCCCGGGGAACCGGGGAAGCAGAACCCTCCTCACCCCACCCCCAACCCCAAGATAACCGCACTGCAGTCGAGCTCGGCTTTTAGCCTTCTGTAACAGACCTTTTATTCCTGAGGCGGCGAAAATCACGGGTAATCACGACGCTATCAACCTGCACTTCCTGTCTGCGCCTGGGACGAGAAACAACCCTCAAGATCAAAGTGGAGCCACATTTCTAAAACCTCTCTCGTCTACTCAATTTTTTATAAATCCTATTCCATGTATTCACCTCCGTCATAATTATTATTTCTTACCACCAACCAAATTATCACTATATTTTTATCTTCACACAACAATTTACATCACTCCATTCACACTTTATTAAGTCTACCTGTCCACGATCTTTCATTACGAATATAACAAAATTATCACGTAATAACAGTACTACCAACCCCGAGAAAAGAAGCAACCACCTAACTCAGCCTTGCGTTATAAAATCACTTGTGACGGTGAACACACAAAATAAATCTAACTTAGCTCTACAAATCCATTCCCATATTTCATTCCCTCCTGAAAGAATATCGCATAATTCTCATTTCATATTCCCTCGTTCGTTTGTTTTTCTTCCAACCATCTCTTATGGACCACATTGTAGCTATGCACAATGAACAACAGAAAATAAAGTGTTAACAGAATACAATCAGAGTCTGGTGCTAAAAAATAGTCTGCCAAAAAGAGTATTTTTTTTTGGGTAACAGGCTACATGAGGGTGATCCTGAAACAGGCAACTCCCCTTTAATAGCATAGGAAGGGAATTGAAAAGGGGGGATGCGGAAGGTAGAGCAAGGTAGCCAAGGGTTAACTAGGGCCCCCGGGCTATGGTTTAAGGATCCTACCCGGTGTTTCACCTAAAGAGATGCAGGGAAAACCCTAGAAAACCTGCATCAGGTAGGTCGGGCATTGGGGTACTATTCTCACGCCCTTCCGAATGACGGGAGACGAGTTTGCTGTGGGGACGCAGCATTCCCTTCTCCGTGTCTCCACCAGTTTCAGGAGGCAGTTGGCCGACTGATCCAATGGGATCAGCGGACAACTCTTGCCATATGCCCAAGGTCTTTGACCCCGGTACATATACCTCCTAAAATAGGTGAAGGTGTCTCGGCATATGAGAACTTTGATAAAAAGTACCCAGAGAGAGTGCGAGGCATTCCCGACATGATCAGGTAAGCCTCGCAGTCACTCTGGGCTGAAGCGCCTGCGAGAAAACTCCCGCAGCGCCCTTCTATGAAAAGAGTATTTACAACTCATTTCTATTTTAAGTGTCAACTTTCTTCTTTCGCCTGTCAATGGCAATCCTCTCGGGGTAACACAACCAACCCTTGTTATTTGTTTATTAACGATTCTTGACCTGTGTCCTGCCAACACCAATTTCTAATATTTTATCATTATTCAGTTTTTCCAGGTATTCCATTGTCCCAGTAAAAAAGAGAAAGATCGATGAGAAGGGGACCAGAGAGGATATCAGAGAAGAAAAACGAAACAATCAAGTTAGGTTGTCTTAGAGAGAGTGACGGAGGATAGCAGAGAAACAAACAAGAGAGAAGGATATCAGAGAGGTAACCAAACAAACAAGTAAGGTTTATCCCCGTGAAAGTGACGCAGTGAAACGCAGGAAAGCAGAGTAAGAAAGAAATGAGAGAAATTACTCCAACGTTTCGAACAGTAAGGGAGAGGGATCCGATGCGGAATACGTGAGTCCGTTCAATCATGAGGACCTAGACCTACTAAATTCGGCCTATCTACGCAATTATAGTTATATTAACTCATCACTGTCAAAAAACTTCAAAACCAGGCTAATATTTTATTTGTATCACATCTGCAACATTTTTATAATATTTACTTCAAGTTGCACCTACTCCTGAGGGAATTAGTTCAATGGAAATTAAGAATACATTGGTTCATAAGATTAAATTGATGTGTACCATAGTACACTTTTTTGGCACTTCATAGAGATATTCCTTGAAGGAACGTGTTTTCCGATGATGGACATCCGTTGGGAGTCCATTATCTTGCATTCAGGTTTATATATGCGGGATTGGAGTTAGGTGAGAGGTTGCATCTTAGTTTTGATGGTCCTGTTGGCTCTCTTCTAGAGATGCCAGGTGGGAGCTTGATTTTTGATGTGTTGGCGGGTAATATGTGAGTTCCTGATTATTTTCATTATAGTTTTCCTTGATAGTGGAGAGCCACATTTTTTACTTTTATGTGCTTTTATATTCCTAACGACGTCCTACGTTTCTCCTTACGATTCGTCGCCTTATGGAGCTCCAGTGAAACTTATGATGAATGATGCGGACGATTCAAGTGAAATCAGAGAGGGCAGCACGTCCAGCGACGCTGCTAAACCCTGGGAACCCTGCACCAGGGGCTGGAGGTGCCCTTGGAGTTGGGCAAACACGTCCACCGATGTGTTTATTCAGCGCCGCCACGTCACGGTGTTAACGACGCTAATTGGCCTCCGTCTGCCCCCGGCGCCAGCCTTCGGGCGTCTGGAATGCAGGCTCACCACCACCGCCAGGCTAAAATTCCTGTCACATCGGACGCCATTGGAATCATAAGCCGTATTCCGGTAGAGTGACGTAGGCATTTAAGACTACGAGCCTTGTTGGAGCTCAGCCATGTCCGTGTGAGTCATCTCCCACACGGTTCACCATCTTATTATACATTACTCACAAGTTACCACGTCTAATATGTCTTCAGAAACTAGTACAATGTACATTCTTTCACTTCTAATATATAGGCTACGCCAATTTTTTATTGAGATGTGACGTTTATGAGTCACCGCGTTTCTCAAATTAAATTAATTAGTCAGAAATATTTTTCTGGGGAATAGAATCTTATTACGTGAGGAAACCTCTCCGACTGCGAACATGAGACATAGTTTACTTTTTATCCAGCGAATAGTTGTTTATTATTGGATTAAACTGATCAACATGACATTTGTCTCACCAGTATCGATAGTCACAACTTGATGCAATTCTTTGTTGTTTTTGTCACACGTGTTCCTAATTTCTCCAACACCCACAAATCATTTTAAATTCAAATTCAATTTTTAAAATTAAAGTAATTTTGTCCCTGACCACGTATCACCCCAAATTCGGAATGTGTCACGCCAGATGACAGTCCGCAGCCGCCTCGGTAGGCCTAGGCCCTAAAGAGGGCTGTTGAGCCATTGGAAGAAGAAGAAGAAGTATTTTTGTCCAGAGCACTCGGAAAAAAAGGAAACTTTTTCATCATGCAAGGTTTCCGAGATACTGGCATTGTAACATTTTCTACATTCTTAACTACATTCTGCCTGACATAGAAAAGATTTTCTGCTATAATTTGTCTATGCTACTTTATGATCATCAGAAATATAATAAAATCGAATTAATAAATGAGGTCCAAAACCTTCATCATACAAATAATGAGTATGGCAACTAACTCTATGTGAGTAATTTACTAACCAAAGAAGTCACGTTGTGGACTGGACTGAGTTAGATATGATCAAATTTTGCCTGAATTTAAAGTTTGCGCACATGTCGAGTTGTTTCAGAGATTGAGTGCGTAGTTTTGGCTTCTGCTCTTGACAGATATTGAATGTTTTCAGGGTCGTTTGCTGGTAACTTGGATTTTGAACTATTTTACTGCTGACCTCAATACAAATAATTTTTTCAGAAGAAAAAAATGAAAGTCCCTTGGCAAGTGTTGAGACGTCTGTTCCAAATACAGCGTACGAACTATTGACTCTATCCTTGATTTATGTATCAAGACATCTGCTAATACTAATCTCCAAAAGAACGTAAATCGTCAATGTTGATGGGCTACACGAAGTGATGTTAATTAAAATGACGTGAATACATATAGAGCCAATAAGACCTGTACTGGTAGTTACTGAACTGATAGCATGCCTAATTATGTCGTGAATTAGAAGTGAATGAGTAAACATTCTTAAACCTTGGACTTGGTGTTTACTTTCCTGGCTGATTGGGAAAGTTGAGGTAGATTATGTTATCACCAACTTGACTGTAGTATCTATGGCGATGTTCGTGGTTCGATGCTGGAATTTTCGGATTAATTTTTGAAAGGTGATTGGTGGCCATATATCTTTTTTTTGTAGAAAAAGAGAGGAAACCAGAGTATTTTTTGAGTTTAGCATCTGAGTTAGTCTTTCTAAACACATTATTTCCTACTATTTTATGATAATAAATTTCCTGAGTTCACGACATTTTTTTTAAATTTGCCCAATGTTTTCAAGACAAATTTGACTGTCTTTTGTATATTCTGAGATGTTTATAGTTGTGTTAGCATAAACTAAGTAATGAAATTAAAATTTATTATCTGGTAATATTATGGCGAGGCTGTTTCATGTGTGTTTATTTTTAGGAACTGTAATGGTGTGTTTGGCGATGTTCTTGGTTCGATGCTGGAATTTCTGATTAATTTTTGAAAGAAGCTGAATTTTGATTAAGGTGTTGTGCCACATATTTTTTTTTTGGTAGAGAAAGGGAGGCAACCAGGATGTTTTTTGAGTTTAGCATCTGCATTAGTCCTTTCTAAACACATTTTTCCTACTATTTTATGATAATAAATTTCCTGAGTTCACGACATTTTTTTTAAATTTGCCCAATGTTTTCAAGACAAATTTGACTGTCTTTTGTATATTCTGAGATGTTTATAGTTGTGTTAGCGTAAACTAAGTAATGAAATTAAAATTTATTATCTGGTAATATTATGGCGAGGCTGTTTCATGTTGTTTTTAGGAACTGTAATGGTGTGTTTTGGCGATGTTCTTGGTTCGATGCTGGAATTTTCGGATTAATTTTTGAAAGGTGATTGGTAGCCACATATTTTTTTTGGTAGAGAAAGGGGGGCAACCAGAATGTTTTTTGAGTTTAGCATCTGCATTAGTCTTTCTAAACACATTATTTCCTACTATTTTATGATAATAAATTTCCTGAGTTCACGACATTTTTTTAAAAATTTGCCCAATGTTTTCAAGACATATTTGGCTGTCTTTTGTATATTCTGAGATGTTTATAGTTGTGTTAGCATAAACTAAGTAATGAAATTAAAATTTATTATCTGGTAATATTATGGCGAGGCTGTTTCAGGTTTTTTTTAGGAACTGTAATGGTGTGTTTGGCGATGTTCTTGGTTCGATGCTGGAATTTTCTGATTAATTTTTGAAAGGTGATTGGTGGCCACATATTTTTTTTTTGGTAGAGAAAGGGAGGCAACCAGGATGTTTTTTGAGTTTAGCATCTGCATTAGCCTTTCTAAACACATTATTTCCTACTATTTTATGATAATAAATTTCCTGAGTTCACGACATTTTTTTTAAATTTGCCCAATGTTTTCAAGACAAATTTGACTGTCTTTTGTATATTCTGAGATGTTTATAGTTGTGTTAGCGTAAACTAAGTAATGAAATTAAAATTTATTATCTGGTAATATTATGGCGAGGCTGTTTCATGTTGTTTTTTTTAGGAACTGTAATGGTGTGTTTAATGTCGGCGCAAATGCCCTGCTTTCCGTTGCGTGCGCCCGCCGTCTGTTTGTCGAGGGAGTGGCTCTGTAATGAAAGGGCCATGTCATCGCAGTAAGCCAGATCGACAAAGATAGTTTTTACTTTAATCAAGCACGGGAAAAATTAAATTAATCGTGCGCGACATCTTGAATAGAAGAATTCTGCTCCCGCAGCCTAATCGAACGAACGTAGTAGGCAACTCAAAAATTTTGAGAAATCACGATTTATCTTCTTAAAGTCAAGTCCATATTAAATTTTTGTGACAGGAACTTGAACTTTTGGTCCATTTAATGTATTTTCATCTGCTTCTTACATTTAGATAATGATTAAGATATGAGTATTACAGCAATGAATGTTTAAGATTTTAAATGCCATTTAAATGGTGGTTTAGCCAGTTGACTCATTGTGACCTATATGAAGGATTTTAAATCTAGAGTTGACATTTAAAGCCGAACATGAACAATATGATAAAAACTAAGGACACTAGATTGTGATTCATAAATTTTTTGTTGGTCTAAAATTTCAGCTACAGAATAAAACACAATCTCGATGTAATTTTCGTTGTTCTCTCGTTTGATTCCTGGTAATTATGAAATCGCGGATACTCAGGAATGTTAATCTGACCTGATAACTCTCGGAATGAAACGAGATGAGATAAAAACGAACCATATCCATTCTTTGATAAATTACAGTGCTCAGTGTTCATCCATGTAATGGTTTGATGAAGTTCTGCGTCTTCTCCTCTCAATCGATTGACTCGAAATCTTAGCAACGATTTTAGGATACCAATTTCGAAGACTCAAGGAAGGGCTCGGGGCTATGTATTCATCGAGAAAGACACACTAAAAGGAAACGAAACATTAAAAAAAATCTGACAAATTTGTAGCTCGGATGAAAGAGTTTCGAAATCTCTCTGATAATTGTCGAGTTTTTGACAGAAATGAAACGAGGGCAATATGAGCTAAGCTGAAAATATGTGAAGCAAGAGTGGATACGTATATTTGTGGAGACTAATCTCACAACAACTTGTCTAAATATTAAGTGTATAAAATTTTATCATCACAGGAAAGTCTTTCAGAAGTTTTAGGCAGTGATTTGCACAGATTTGAGCATAAATGATATCTAGGGAAGAAGTTAATTAATACTAAGTACGTTGAAAATCACTTACTAATTTGACATCAATTAAAGGGCAGACACAAGGTCTAATGATAAACTATTCTTTTCTAAGCGCGTAGGTACCTGAGTTTTTAAGTTTTAATTGCTTAGAATCCGCCCATGTTCCCTAGAGAGTAGCCTTGATGACCAGGATATTTATATTAATTTTAGTTATGTGTATATGATAAAAAAATTAATTTCAGTTAAAAGTCTCAAATATAATGTTCAAAAATTGAATTATTATATATTAAAATGTGTTCATACGATTTTTAATAATAGAATAAAAATTCTAAATAATAATTTAGGGCAGACACCGCACATTACATTCTGGGACATGAGACAATTTTCTTCAGACAATTAAAATTCGTCATTACCGTGAATTAGCAACATATTTTGAAACAAAGTCAAGCACTAAGTAATAGATAAAGTATTTTACCGAGGGAGTTGAGGCCGTAGTGCGCCTGGTAGACCGTGGACCCGTTGGAGGCCATGCTGGACGCGATTGGCAACCCGGAGTTGAGTCCGCTGGTGAGTGGTGAACCCTGGTTCAGCTGCCCTATGGACTGCCCGAAGCTGCCCATTGACACTCCGCCTTGACTCAGCTGCCCCAATCCTAATACAAAATCAGACTCGTAAAGCACAACCAGATACATCAAATGGACTCTGAAAACAATGCATCCATTTCCATAGTTTCAGGGCAATAAACACAATGGAATAACATTTGATAACTGGATGACTAGTTAATTCTGTCAACCAAATAACCAAAGGACACCTTTAAATAAATTACAAGTCAGAATGTTTACTTTTTGTGATCCACATGTTCATACTGCACGACCTCACATTTCTGGACTTCTCATGTTGAAGATCTCTTACAACTCTGATAATCGAAACTCTATTTTTGATTAATTTCATCGATCGCGTAAAATCGCTTTTTGGAAGACAAAATTACTTGGTACTTTGGTGAGCAAACAGTGATGATTAATATCCAAAATTTCTTCTGAAGGAAGACCTATGCACTTTATCTTCCTTAGCAGAATAAAACATTGATATGCTTCCAATTCATCCTAATGTCTGGATTGCACAAACACAGTATTGGCCCATAACTACCAGATAGGTCAAACAATAAACGACGTTGAAAACATGAATAATTTTTCAAATACTGAAAATTATGTTTTATATATCACACCAAATGTAATATAGTGGATATATATTTATTTATGATAATATTTTTAAATTATTGAGGATAGAATATATATGAGGAAGGCGATAAAAGTTGGATGACTAACGTTTCGGACAAAATGGGGAATGAACTGTATTACGTTCATACCTCATTGAAAAAATTGACCAAATTCACCTTTTCTACTCAGTACAACGCAGTACTACTTTTTAACATTAATGATAATCATTTTAAATAGTAGATAACTAGTTTTCTAGAGCCGAGAATAAAGGCAATTTAATTTCACTTACATCAGTACGAACGTTCTTAAATATTCTCTCTGTGGTCAGGGTGGAATAAATATCTCCTATTCTCATAGGAATTTACTATCTTCCGTCAAGATGATTGAAGGTTCTTTACTTTCCTTTTTCCTAAGAAACGCTTATGACTTAGGAAATTCTCATACAGTTCCACGGATGTCAGTATGCCCTAAAATCTCTGAGAAATGTGTCTAAAACAGGGCTATCAGATGCTTAAAAAACACATTTTCTTTAATAGGAAATAATCACAAGACCTGGTAAGTTCTAATGACCAAAAACAGTGACTTTTTCCTGAGTACATATCTTTTCAGAAGGCAGTATTATTTGGTACAGAATAAACACACGACAATTTATTGCAATATTTATAAAGAATTAAATTAAAAATTAAATAAATAATTCAGTCAATTTAGTCAAGATTAAATTTTAATCCAAAAATATATTTAATATTTGAAGAAAACAGCAGATGGTTCCTTTCTTTGGAATCTCTTCAGAAGTAAAAATTATAAATAATTTATCCTATGAATTTAAAGAGAAGTAAATTATTTGTGTTTTCTTGTTTTAAATTTTTATTTTAATAAATTTAATGTTTATCAAATTGACTGCTACTCATTTACTTCAGTGAAGTCAGACAAACGTAACTGTGAAATTATAAATGATTTGATTTGAAGAAAAATATGTGACACGGAATTTTGGAGAATTAAGTGATAAAAATGTTAAATTTTGTGAAATTATAAAATCTTATTATATGTGGATAATAAATTAAATTGAAAAGTATACACTATACCCCTAGAAAAAAATGAAGTTCAGCTATCTATGTTGTTAGAATAAGGTAAGATTATAAATTTAGTTATTTTCATTCCTGAAGACAGGAAGACTGATTTTCGCATAATTCGCATCCGAATAAACGGTGGAACATTTCTCGTGAATGGATCACGAACTTTCCGTGTAGAATCGTTATGGTGTTTGCTGTAAGGACTCTGAGTGTGCCATTACACGAAAACGTCAGCGTAACAGTTATTAATCACCAAACACCATTACCAGGATTCACTGATCACTTAAAGTTCACGTCTGGTGTGATTTCTTGAGGACAGCTTCTGCTATTGTCCAGGCCGAAAGGTTTGATCGCGTGAGGTAAATTCAAAGAACTGGTTCAAATCCGACTCCGGAAGACACATTTAGGGAGACTATGAGATCACACGCTCGTGTTCCATTTGTTACTGATACAGAGTGATACTACAATCAATAACCATCTAAAAGGCAGAAGACAGTTCATACTAGTGACGATAACCACGAAATACAACTTTTGACGTTATAATTAAAAAATCTCTCTTTCTTCGTCCACGCACATCAATTTTGCTTCATTTTGTCAAAACAGGGTTCCACCTTGACCACTTTTGCTTTAGTAATTAACTCTTCTTTTCTTATAATTCAACTCATTAGATGACAATACTAAACATGGATAGGTCGAGGTCTCCACGATCACAAAATTTGACTTCTTTGATTCTTTTCCTGTTCAGTCGAATGAAGAGTCTGATTGACGAGACTCCATTAGAAACAGAGGAATATTTGTGAAATGGAGATAAAGTTTTATTTTTGTTTCTTTGGTATTAATCCTATTACTTAAATAAGTTGAATTACAAGAAGTGATGTCTTGATTAAACCTAATAAGTTATTTCAGAAAAAAATTCTGTGGTTGGCTTCTACCATCTCTGATACATACGTTGGAAATACGTTTGAAATTTAAATTGACTACAATCATCAAACTTCAAATTTTATACCTTTGCGATAAAGAGAGCAGCGTTAATTGCGACCACTTTGGACAAAAAACTAAGGAAGTTCAAGAGCAGAAAGTAATCAGGATTACACATAATCGACAAGAATGGACGAGTGTGTACGTAAGATCTTAACAAAGGTAAACGCATGATTGTATAGGGTGTTAAAAATGGTATATTTTGAAGATTGATAGAAACCATAAAAAAATGAAAAAAAGTCCAATGAACCTGGGTCCGGAAACGATTATTCTGACATCTGTACACTTCTTCATAGGAGAGTCTCAACCTGACGATACTTGCTATAGGATGCGCATAATCCACATCTGTAGTCTTTGCTGACGTGGCTCAACCGCCAACAAAATAGGCAATATGTTAAAAATAAATTGGTGATAATGAGCCTCATTTTTGTGGTAAGATGTATGACCCTAGTAATTTATCACCAAGAACGTTGATGGAGCAAATATGTTGATGTCTTCTTTCTGCAACTGCATAAGCATTTCTAACAGCCCACACATGCTGGTTATGAAAGTTCACAACGCCATCTCTTGTCAACAGTGCCTTGTTGGTAAATAAAATCATCTGCAGCACAATTCTGAAAGATCCTCTGAAAGAACTCCAATTTTCTATGATGGTCTTCTGGCTTTAATGTCTCGAGCTACTGAAGATGGTATAGATACAGCAATTGTTCATGTTGTATCACTCTGACAAGATGATGTATCATGCAATCTTCGCTGCCAATTGCCGCACACTGGTTTCAGGACTTCTGTACAGATATTTAGCTCATACGCCATCTGAGGTGTGTGGACTGACCTTCCGCTGTTGCTAGAGGATTGTGTCCTGCAAACATATTCATAACCAAGCTCTATCTGATCTCAGGAAGTATGCATTTCGGGACCCATGCTTATTGAACTTTTCTTCTTGTTTTTATGGTTACTACCACCTATCATATTTTTATTTCTGTCTGACCTGGTGCCATACTGGACACGCCCCAGCGAGTGTCGCCCCCGAACATCCCCGAAGAACACAGTCCGTCGGACATGGCGCCGAAGGGAGGCAAACCGTGGGAGGGCAGCAGCGCTCCTGGAGTTCGGAACACGTTCGTCGTCTTCTTGCGCTTCTTCCATTTGGCTCGTCGGTTCTGGAACCATACCTGCAACAAGAGACAAATTACTATCCAGACTCCACTGTATACCGGTTAAATATCATTAAAGCTCATATGCATCACGATGCATACATATTAGTCAAGATTCTGGTCTTATAATAAACTATATTTTATTGAAGATACCAGCAAGAGCTGTGAACCTGACCAATTTCTCTGCTACATTTCTGTTAAACTGTCGAATTCGCAGCGATGAACGCACCAGACATGAAAAATTCTGTCATGAAAATTTTGCGTCGATGACTGAGAGGTAAAAGTTATACTCAATAATAATAATAATAATTGTCGTCTTCCACGTGAGTTTTCAGGGTGAATAGAATTTCGTGGTCCAGGAAGATCTACCATATTTCTCCATAACAAAGCGAATTCTTGCACACCACAGTGAGGTGCACTGAATAGTCATCAGCGAGCCAAGCTGACGATGAAAAGTGGATAATTTGTAACTGCAAAGTTTTTCAATCCTTGTTTCTCCGAGCATATAAATGAAAATTTTGCAGTTACGTAAATAATTTAATTACTGTTAGTCTATAAATCAAACAAAATTATTCAAACCCCGCTACACGCAAGCATGAACCCTATATTCGATCTCAGACTTTTCGTAAAATGAGTCTTAGAGATTCTCTGTTAGTGTATTTGGAAGATACAGTAAAATAACATTGTACTGGGACAAATGCGGTTTCAGTGTTTGGCGTTAGTTTTAATCATAATTTACATAAAAATAGATCAAAGCAATTTTCGTTGGCTGATGAAATAAGTAAAATAATAGCATATAACCTATTTATCAATTAATGAACGTAGACTTTCCCGGTGAATAATTCGGATGAAATCTTCACGGTTAACCAACCGAGTCAAGCTTTTAAAAACACACAACGTTTCTGCGGTTATTTTCTGCCGCCGTCTTCAGGTATCATCCATATATTTATCGTCTCAACACTACTTTTTTTTTCAGGCGTTTTGGCATCTTAAGCACAAAAATTCCAGAGTAACCTCTTCTATAAAGCATATTGTAAATTTTATTAAGAGTCAGGTTTACATGTCTGGTGAACGCCTGGAAAACGGTTGCATAGAAACATGGACAGAGGAGATCTTTTTCGGCTATTATCAGTAAATAATTAGGAGTACCGATTTTAAAAGAGACAATGAGCTTAAAACAAGGATTCGACCTGATGAATATTAGGAAAATCTTATACCAAATTAGAACTCGATACATATTTCTAAAATAGGGACCCTGAGACCATTAAACTTCAAGAGCGAATATAGACCAGTGAGGTGTTATGAGACATGAGAGAAATAAGGAAATCAGTTTTGATATAGATCGAGGCATAAGTGAAAACACACATAATGAAATCTGCAGTTGAGCTCACCATATCATTGAACCACGAGCAGAAACCCACAATCCAAGATCCACGGCCCGGAACGCTTAATTGATCACCATCAGAGGTTTACTCAAGTACACAAAATTGCATATCGAAGGCTAATGGTTTGCCATTCTATTGACTTTTTTCATGAAATTGATCTATATATATATATATATATTTAATTTAATGAAATGAATTAGTGGCCTGATACAGAAAAAGATTTTATTTACTTGAATCAACAACTCGTCACCATATTTGGGATTTCCTCAAGTAATGTTAAATTTGGAAATTTTCGGTCAAAGCTGCCCTTAAAGTCAAGTTTAGATATTTACATATTTCTAATTTTTTCATAAAAATTTCCAACTTTAACGTTACCTGAGGAAGTCCGAAAATTGGTGACGAAACATCGATTCAACTGAATAAAACCTGGTCGTTAATTTATTTATTGTGACAACGGTGTTAATTCATTACTATATATCATTTAATTTATGATCATAATTCACTTTTACATTTCAGTCAAACCTGTAACACTGAAAAAAAAAGAGTAGTAATTGTTTAAATTCCAATCACTGAAACATTTGCAAATATTTATTTGCTGTAAGCACAGGAAGAATACAAAACACCGAATAAAAATCTTTAAATCATAATTAATAGGCCGATGACGAATTATAAAAATGTTTCTTAAGAATATTGTTGTACAGATTCCTGATTTTAACGGTACGGTAAATGGAGAAGTAGAAAATGAGTATTACGAGCAATTTTAAAACAGGCGAAAATTGAGTGAAAATTTTGATGGAATATGATGATCAGAACAAACAAGAACATTATTCTATAGTAACAGAAATCTTATATATGGACATATTGGACCTTGGACCTTTATGGTTTAGCTTAGCCATACATAACCAACTTGTGTTGTGATAATCTTCGGAGTGTTCATTGGGAACTTCGGCAAAATGGGTTCAACCAAATTGAATAGCGTAAGTATTGAACAAATCAACGACTATCGAATTGGTATAATCCATCAACCAATTTAGAATAATCCATCATAACTGGTAGATTTCTTGTTCTCCCCTTTATTCTTCTTGATAATTATTTTCTGTGCTAAATTACTTCCTCAATTTATAGTTCAACCGCTACGATAAGGAAGGTCCAAAAATTGTAGGTCTGCTATTTTTTATTTCTAAAATTAACGAAGAATTTCTGAAAGCGATAAGTTTGTAAGGTTGCCGGAACTAGTTCCCAGGATCGTTGAACGAGCTGCTTCGCTCTTGGCGATGATTTCGTTGCCTAAGCAAACATTGAACGAACTCTGTGGCTTTTAACGCTGACTCGTGAAGACACGTCGTGTCAAAAATCGCGCTTCGTGGTGAAGAAGCTCCTTTCTTAGAACATCCATCTTACCAGACAGAAATAATTCACAACATACGGAGAATTAATAAAGGTGAAAATTTTATTTTTTGGCTTCCAGTTCCTTCTAAAATTATATTAATTAAAAAAATTCACATTTACTGAAAAATGCTCAAAAATATATAACACATCCTGAATAGCAGGTAAATATTACCGTTGTCATGCAATAATACTTTTATATTATTATGAGGAAAATAACGATAATAATAGAAGATTGAGTTGAAAACGTGATCGTAGATGATTGTGGACTGAAACTAGCCGAAATATTATTTTTAAGAATATTAGAGCAAAATATAGATCAAATTTATGAGTTAAAACGTAGTATTATCACAGTATAAGTCTTACAACTCATAAGGAAATGGCAAAGACTTTTACAGAAAAGTTGAAGCATATTTTCAAGACGAACTGTTTTGATTCACTGATACCCGAAGAATGACTTTTGTTGCCATGTTTATATTTTTTTTACCTATTTCACGTTTAATTTTTCTACACTTCTGAGACCATTAAATGTATGTGAAGTCCAAAATAATTATTAATTGTTGGAGTTTCATACAATGCATCATTGACTATTTATTTCATAACTTTCACCTTTCGAAGTTGAATGAACCATACAAAAATTAAGTAGACTTTAGCACATCGTAAACGTGCTCAAAATGATCCTTGGTAATATTTTCGTTTTTCAATTATTATCAAATTATTTTTTTATAAATATTACAGTCTTTGTATAGGTAGTTGATTACTTCATCACAACATTTTTTTTCAACTTCTGAATTATTTAATGACGTCTTCAATGTAGTTCTAGTAACGGTATAAAATATATACTGTTAATGTTTTAATGATATTGAAATTCAAATAATATATTTAGGCTTACATATTAAAGAAAAAGTAATTATCTCGAAGAACAGAAGGATGTTTTCTGTACTGATTAATTATATATTTTGCTGCCTGACTCTGACGTTGTTAATTGCCAATTTTCAGTTCTATATGAGACACAGAATTTACAGTTGCTTTCTTTTAACGAGAGAAAAGTATAAAGTGTAAAAACGACCATCAGAAGCATGTATTGGAAACAATTTATAATTAATTATTACAATAAAAATCTTCTTGTTATTATTTATTTAACAAAAATGGTTTTTCATTAGTTATATTGTTACTTATATTTTCTTTTTGTAATTGTATTTGTGTTTCCTTTGTATATAGCTGCCACCGGACAAATGCCCAATAGCAGCTAAGTAATAATAATAAAAATAAAAAATATTCTGGAATAGTAAAATTGTTTGAGTTTTAATATATACCATAATTTGTGATAATATATTTTATATTTATAAGAATGAATTTCTAAATATCAACTGTAAAATACGTGAAGTTGAAGATATTAAAATATGTTTTAATATAATTTATTAATTACATAAAATCTATATTATCATAAATTCCGTTCCAAAATCTTTTAACAGAATTTTTAATGTACTATTTTCTATTTTATTTAGCCATAATTTTAATATATTTATTAAGAACTTGATTTGTTTTATTGATATTACAAAATTGCTGATCTGTTTAATTCCATTATTGTTATACAAATGTCCTATGCATAATAATGTCGGCTATTATTAGTAGTTTCTTATGAATCAAAATATTTTTGAAAGGTCTTGTTATAATGTATTTTTGTTTTTCATTTACCGAACAGTTTCAGGAAAATACGAAAAGTGCCATAAAGTATTGTAAGCCTTTACTGAGTTTATTAAAGTAGTTCCTTCTTTTCAGTTTAATATTCACTGATTCTAAGATTTTGAAAATGGACTTAGTTAATTATAAAAGTGTAGGTGATGTCTGTTTATTTTTACTTTCGTCCAAATTATAATATTTAAGAGCGCAATACTTTAGAGTCTTACGTGTCCATAGTTGCGTTGACACGGAAAGCGCTCATTTTTCCGTATTCCAGTACTGCCAGTTGTGTGTTGACTGCGAAATGTGGATGTAGCGTTCTTTTTTCCTCACAGTGGTCGATCGAGAATTACGCAAATCACGTACCGCTAATATACCGCCGCCGGCGTCACAGTTGAATTTCCCGAGCATCGAAATTTCGGCTGTGGCGAATCTATTAATACCTGCTTTTGACAAATATGAACAGAAAGTAAGCTCCATCGCTAAAACTCGAACAAACAGCGCAATGTAAATGCTACTGTGCTGTGGTTATCGGCCTGGTAACGCAGAGAGTCAACACAACAACGAGCACGCTCCACCGCAAACACTCGCGGCCTTGCAGTACTGCCAACCTGACCGCCCAATGCAGAGCAAAATTACCCTATCATACCTCAGAAAACGTCTCATCATAATTCAAACGAGAAACAAAGGTTAACAAATGTTTCATACGATAAGAATTCTTCAGTGTAATAGTCTTTCGAAAATTCAGTAGTTGATTTCAAAATTTTATTTCTCATGAACTGTGAAAGATAAACGCACATAATGTACATAACTGGGTAGAGGAAGTTTCAAAGTTTTATAGCTTCCACTAAACGGGCATCTCACGAAGTAACTTATCCCGAGTAGTAATCGAGTTTGGAAATCATGAAGACTAACAGGTGACGATTATACATGACCTTTTCCTTTACGTCAGTTATTTTGTCTTAGGATGCCAACATCTACAATCCATATTTCAGAAATGGAGTCGTTTAGATAGTGTCGAACCTCCTCGTGGAACTGGTGGAGCACTGCCTAATAAAATCACTCCGATATTCATGCTGATGAAACAGTCAGTTTTGTACACAGCTCCAAAAACAGAAAAGTCCGTCAATTTTACCCAATAAAATGGCCGAAAAGGAAACATCAACGGTGAGATTCAAGTAGGATCGATGACCGGCCAGTATTTTTCATTTCTGAAATTTGTGACATTGCGTCAATGATCTTTACCAAACACAAGAAACTCTTATTCTCTAAAAAAAAGAAATAGTCGTTGAAAAATGTGTTGACAGAATTTCTGTGATAAATCCTTACTAAAACATAGTTTACTGACTTCAAAATTTATAATAAATAAAAATATGTCAAAAAAGTCAGCATATAAATTTATCACTATTTATCAAAAGCGACGTTTCGCCTCCATTTTGAGACTTCCTCACGCTTGGTTCTACGACGATAGCCATTTCTTCATGTGTCAGGTAAAGGATTAAAGAAGAAAATCTTGATTTGGAAGAGTCATATCTGAATTAACGAGACAATGATGAAACTGGATGCAAGAAGGTGGGGGAGAAAATACTTGTTCATGGTTCTCGCCTTCATATTCCTCGATAAAAAAATAAAATAAAATTTATTTACAACATAAGTAATAATGAAATATCCAAAAATTATGTGTAAGCTATAATATTGATAAGGAAAGATTATTTTGTAAAGAAAACGTGAAGGCGACTGAAAATCAGTCCACATTTTACAGAATTAAAATACCTGAAATAGTTAATGCTTCAATAATAATTTAAACAGATCCTAATTCAACATTTATGTAGGTGATGTGCTGGAATAATTTAAAAATAAAATATTTTCTGTTTTTGTCAAATCATCAAAAATATGGATCTAAAAGTAATAGTTCAGTGTGCCAGGTAAAGGATTAAAGAAGAAAATCTTGATTTGGAAGAGTCATATCTGAATTAACGAGACAATGATGAAACTGGATGCAAGAAGGTGGGGGAGAAAATACTTGTTCATGGTTCTCGCCTTCATATCCCTCGATAAAAAAATAAAATAAAATTTATTTACAACATAAGTAATAATGAAATATCCAACCATTATGTGTAAGCTATAATATAGATAAGGAAAGATTATTTTTGTAAAGAAAACGTGAAGGTGACGGAAAATCAGTCCACATTTTACAGAATTAAAATACCTGAAATAGTTAATGCTTCAATAATAATTTAAACAGATCCTAATTCAACATTTATGTAGGCGATGTGCTGGAATAATTTGAAAAGAAAATATTTTCTATTTTTGTCAAATCATCAAAAATAGTATAGTATGGATCTAAAAGTAATTTTTACATGCGTCTTTTCCAGTTAGTACTGTACTATGTAGATGAATGAAAATAAAATTTATTAAAAACGTGAGAAATGAACTGTTGAAATGGAGCGTAGAATAGCAATACCAAATGAATGCATCATTCATCCGCCATTGAAGGACTCGATCACGCGTATTTCTGATGCAGAGGCTATAATCGTCTGTACTAAATATTTAATGGCATTTTATCGGCTCAGACCGTCACTGTTTGCACGTTCGCATTGGCTACAGCAGCATTAGGTTGTTGCTGGCTGAATGGGAGGTCGTTCTGCTCCGCCTAAGTGATTATTATTTCCCGTGAGTTCATTCTGCTCTTAGCGCAAAGCCGTAACTGAAACTTGCATATCCGGCGCGCGAATTTACTGGCGCAATTCTGCTGGAGTTGCCATCGTTGTAGGAGGATGGGGGGAGAAAGGGGACTACTGAGCAAAATTTCCTCCCCTTTGTCTTAGCGTCGTGTTTAATCTCAGACTCGTTCCATAAACAAAGGTTCTGTCAAACAACAGAAAAAGTTTTTTAATCGAAACTGGGAATACTCTGGAGTTGTTTGGCATATCATATTAATATTTTCCCCAGAATAGTCTTCGTTCTATTACCCTTAAATAAAACATGTGATTTTTATCCGGGTAATAAATTCCATTTTAATTCATTTAAATATGCTAATTTGCCCTTGATTGGCATTATCGAATGCAGCTTGAGTGTACACAAAGTTGGAGAGAATGTAAGTCAGTCAGTAGAGTAGATATTGGTTTCGGAGAGTCAGACGAAACTTCAAAGCACCCGATTTTTAGGGAAATTAGAGATATAGAGAGAGCTTTCAACTCTCTCTCCATATTGAGCGTAATTTGTGGAGGGGAAGGAGACAGTGGTAGAGTGGAAAATCGTTCAGAAATAAGCGTGGCGTAGTCGTGAACGAGACGAGAACAGTCGTCGGATATGGGAGAAATGAGAAAAAGTATTCATGGCATGGTAATGGGCGAAAAAGCGAGAGATGAACAGTCTACGAATGAAAGCTAAAGGAGAATAGTCGGATGTGATGGGGACAGTGTTGAGTAAATGGAAAAGAGGAAGGTGTGAGTACTAATTGGAATTCTTCTGTATTTACAGTGAAACATTAAAATTAATTAATTTAAAATTTTTCAAAAATAAATGATCATTAAAATTTTAAGCTATAATGTATAGGAAGTTCTTTTTCTCCGTGTTTTTGGGGAAATAAATGCTTCCAATAGCATATTTTTAGAAATTTCCTGGTGGTAAGACAACGGCAACCGAAAATTGTGGAGACAAAGAGAAAGGGGCAAATAGGAGACTAAAAAATAAAATTAGGTTAGTTAGTCATTTTCAAGAGGACTTAGTTTAGGACAGGACTGGAACTGCGGAGTTGAGATAGCGCCGTGGAATGTGCGACCATGGGATGAACGACTCAGGACCTTAACCATAAAATATTATTAACTTAATTGATAATTTCTAAGCATATTTTATAAATCAATCATTATCAACTGGAACAATGTATTTTAGATACAGGCAGCTATTATACATCTAGATTAGTTACTGAAATGTTCTGCATGAATCATTTTATACGCTTTAAAACTAAAGACAGATATTATCAGCAATATTTGGAATGCTATAATCCAGGATTCATAAATCCATAACTTTAAAAATCTCCAAGTCTTTTTGTCCAACTATCTTATTTTTTTAACATTTAATTATCTTTACTTTAAGTTATTACAATCTATGATCATTTTTATTTTTATATCTTCATTTTTATAGTTTTTTTCTTAATAATCCGGATTTGGGTGTTGTCAGGGCCGAAATATATTGTATTTTTAATTGATGTTATTTAAATTTTTTATTGTTTTTTTGATTGTCCAACGTAACATAATTTCTTAACTATTTCGCATGAGAAATAGTCATATAAATTATGAAATTCAGATACTTAATAAATAAATAATCTGTCATTTAGTAATAATAAATAAAAAATATAGACAATTTGTCATAAAATAATTGTTTATTAATTTAATATATCTGCTACGTTTCGTTATTATTTATAGACTTCATCAGGCAAATTTAAAATGGAGAACATGCATCTAAGAGTAGATAATTTCGGGTCGTGGACTGCGCCGTTGACGAAACGTCGTAGATGTATTAAATAGATATAAAATTGTTTTCTGACAAATTGGCTGTATTGTTTTCACATACTTAAAATTTTTTTAAGTCTTGTATATCTGCTCAGGAAGGGGGAAGAGGGACGGGTGATTAAGGATCCTGTGGATTACACCGTTGAGAGGAACAGGCTGGAGGAAAAGTATACGTAGTATGGTTGTTTGGTTTCTTTTTTTTTAAATGAAACATTATATCAAAATAGTAAGTTTTCTTCCAGAAATTCTAGCCACCTATTCACTTATATTCGATTGATGTTTTTACAGCTTCGCTGATTTTGTGGTACCGGTTTAAAATCGTCGACGGTTATGGACTATAACGCAGTTATGATGGTTGGAAAGAGAAAACTGACGTCTATTGGGGTAAAATTTTTATTTCCATCTAGTTGGGCGGTAGAGGCGTTTATTCAGGTATTTATTGTACCGATGCAAACGCGGCAGTCTTTTAATTGGCCCTACGATGGCGGCAGTTTACTGCAGCATTTTTCGCCCAGCTCGCTGATGGGACAGTTGATTAAAACGAAGCTTTCCACGTGTCCCGGGGCATCTAATTTTCAGTAATTCATTGGCTTTGTCCGGGTTACATGTAACTCTCGCCGATTAATTTAGGGCGACACGTAGCCATCCTTGCAACGTGCAGTCGACTGCAATATTCACGGCCGAATTCGTATAGCGATACAAGCGAATCCCGCAACGGGCGATTGCAGTCTTGGGACTACATCATCTCACTTCTTCCTGTTATATCAGACCTGTAGTGGACAAGTTCAATCTATTAATATTGTACAGCCTGCAATAGCGACATCTGTTAGCAAAACAACGTTACATGATTTTTTGAACGAAACACAGCGAGTGGCGTCCAATATCATCATCAGCTGTGCAGCAGTTGAAAATAATTTTTTAATAACGAAATTGACCAACTCATGCATTCTGAAATGGTTTCATCTATTGGCGAGAACCTTTTATAATTAGAACATATTGTTGGATGGTAATTTGGTGGATCTGAAAATATTGGTTGAGGAGAAAGACAAGAATTGGAAAAGTGTCGACCGGACCAGGGACTCGAACTCTGGACATCCCAATTTCCGGCCGGGTGCTCTACCAACTGAGCTAATCCGAATCGACGTCCAAGGACCGATTCATCATCCTTCCATTCCCGTAAATCTAAGCCAGGCTCACCTACAATTCACTCACATGGCGTAAATTGATCAAAGGTGCATGGAATTCAAGTCAAAGAAAGTAGAAATGCTTCAAACGAACCCCACGCAGAGTGTATAGATCGAGTAATAGATTCCTCGGCTGGGTGAGAGCAGATAGTGGTAGATGGTAGTCTCAGTAAGTTAATAACGAGAGTAAGCGTTTGCAGCTGGAACTGAGAGAAATGATAAATGATGGAAGAGTAGTGAAGCGAGTGGCAGAGCAACTATAAATGATAGGGTCTCTCCTGTAACCTTCAAAAGGGAAACTTTCAACCCATAACTAACTGATACAATCATTCACAGAATTCATCCTTAATAAAATATGTATTAAATCCCGACCAGAATTGAGACGAGAATGCCCCTTTGAAGGCAACTATCTCAATTTTCAATTATGATGTAATATTTAAGATTCTATATTTTTAGTCCTGTATTTTGTCAGTTCTAAAGCGGATATCAGGTTTGTCAAATTTTCTAGAGCCGCGATGGGTGAGTGGTGGGTTTCTTATTATTTCCCATAGTCTTTCTTTTCTTAAGGTTTCTCTTATTGTCTTGTCTACCATAATTGGGGTGTTCCGGTGTTCCTATCTCTCTCTCCACAGGCACATAGATTGTCTGGTCTGCTATTTATTCTTCCCAGATATTGTCCGTATGGACCATGACCAGTAAGAAAATGTATAAGACCCTTGGTTGGGTTGAGGTGTTTAATCTTTCTCTTATGTTAGGTAGAATTTCGTACACCCTTCTCCCTTTATTCGATGAATTCCATCTTTGTTTTGTCATGCATAGCCAGATATTTTGAGTACGTAAGTGGCCGTGACCGCACTTTTGCCCGAGTTGTTCTGCAGTTGGCGACACTCGCACGAACAAGAGCCGGGTGCGTTGCTGGTTATTATTTATTGCCAGCAGTGGCGATATTGCGCAGGGAGCCCTCGTGTAATTAGATTGGGGATCGGCGATATTCATGGGTTGTGGGGCGTTAGCAGTACAAACACAGCACGTCTCCCCGCAGGAAGAGGCATTACCATGCTTAGGAAGCACTAGGTTACCCCGCTGCAGTGATTTGTCACGTAAGGGTGTTAACGTTTGGGGTTTACAGCCCCACCATACATCAAGCGCAGGGGAGGGGGGCTCCAAATGGGGTATCATTCCGGCATTAGGGTAGGGGATTAATGATTCGGCGGCGGCCCACAGGAAAATTAACCTCGTCGTAGCGCCCTGCCACGCGTCTCTCCGCGTAATTAATACACGCCGAGGTTGCCCTTCCTAATTGAGTCGTCCATCTTCTTGCACATCGACACCCTGTTGCTTTTCTCACGCTCAAACACTGACCTCAGACTGCATCTCAAACTGTACCAGCGAACTCAATATCATTCTTTAATAGAAATCGACTATTCAGACTTCTGGGAACATCTTCGAAATGGACCTAACCTATCAGTTCGTTTATATATTAAAACGCTGTACTCCAATATGTCCCAATAACTTGACTCCCTATTTTAATCGGGACGCTACAATTCTTTTGAAGTCCAATCCTCCATAATCATGAATCCTAAATAATAATAAATTTGGTATTGTAACCCCACTGTCTCAAAATGTGAAACAACTCCGGTTTTCCGGTTACGACCCCCACGTGTTTCCGGATCTCCTCCATGACGCGTTGGTCGAGTAGTTGTAGGTTCAAACTTTTTTACTAATTTTATACTCTAATTATTTATGGCTGTATTTGTATTAGCAGAGTTATGTAATTTGTTTAAGATAATTACTTGAATAATCTTACTATTACTATAATTTATATTCTATTTCTTATGTTATGATGTCCATATTTTGGTCCTTATACTCATCCGGTTCCTGGATTTGAAAGTCCGGTCCGATGTATATTAAGTCTTATGATGTAATATTTAAGATTCTATATTTTTAGTCCTGTATTTTGTCAGTTCTAAAGCGGATATCAGGTTTGTCAAATTTTCTAGAGCCGCGGTGGGTGAGTGGTGGGTTTCTTATTATTTCCCATAGTCTTTCTTTTCTTAAGGTTTCTCTCTCTTATTGTCTTGTCTACCTCATAATTGGGGCATTCCAGTATGGCGTGTTCCTGTCTCTCCACAGGCACATAGATTGTCTGGTCTGCTATTTATTATTGTAACCCCACTGTCTCAAAATGATTTAAAAGCCTAGTTAATAATTTTTGTAAATTATGAAACAAAGTTCTTCTGGTACTTAATTAAGCCGCATAAATTTGCAAAACAATTATGAAAAAACCTTTCAATTTATGAATTATTATAAATATTATAACTTATTATAATACACCAGCTGGGTGCTCGTGTATTTATTTACAGTAGCCGAGTCCCCTACCTCAGGCTGACGTATAACTTAAGTTGTATGTTGAATGTATACTCAGCGACCGACTTACATAACCCCGTAATGGACGCCTATCTCGATTGTTTTAGCGTTATTTTTATTTAACACCTCTCCACGCTCTTCTAACCCTTGGTTCTGCGGACTGTTATCATACATGACACATTCGGAATTTGGAGTGATACTCGGTCAACGTATAGTTTCTCCAGCAGTCTTACTCCAAATCTTCGTGACCAACATCCATCCAAGCCCATGCCTGGATCCTAACCCGGAGGCTAGCCCCTAGACCACTGGAGGTCGACATCACTCCACGCTCCCCCCTGTAAATAATACCTTCACATGCTCAACGAAGCTGAGATTAAAGACAAAAATAAATGCAGGGGGAAACACTATTAAAGTACTTGACTCCGAAAAGTATTTATTTGACGCAAATATTGACCGCTATTACATACTTAAAAGTTCCCACTCCCCCAATCTCACCACTTGGGCATTTGCTTTCGGGTCGTAAAGAACAAGTAGTGTACTATTATACATTACAGAGCACAGTAGTGACAAAGCTTAGAACGTTGCACACTACCATCGTACGAGGCTATCTGTTTTATTGCGTTAACAACTTCCCCACTCAAGTTTAATGTTTCACGCTCAACGCCCAAAGTTGATTGTCGGAACGATGATTTAAGGTCATGTCTAGCGTTTCTACTACGCTTAAAACGCTTTTGTATAATTCTGTCCTCACAAAATAATTTAGTGTATTAAATTAATATACTTTCGTTTAATAATATTAATGAATATAGGAACAGGATGGAAAAAATTCGACTCGACCGGAATCAAACCCGGGGCTTCCAGTTGATCCGTGTTTTACACAATCAATTCCCCGTCAAGTGCAAAATTTTTGCCATGTTCCTATAATGCAGATCTTATAAAAATCTATTTTTTGAATATATTCATCTATCAAATAATAATACGATTCACGACTTTTATTTTTAAATAGACATAAAACTGCAATTGCTTATTTATCTTGGATATAGATTTTTGTATATAAACTACGATAAGTAATGCATGAATTAAACATGTGAGCTATTATGCTTAAATAAACCTTATTTAAGGTTCTCAGTTATAAGTGGGGATGGGATGAAATCATCTTGTCTATCAGAGATTGGAATGATTTGCAGAAGTTTAGAATATGCAATATTGAATCAGTTAGAAAGGAAGAAAGAGGGCGTGGTTAATTTGAAGTAACCTGTGTGTGCTTTTAAATGTACAAAGTCACTGATCTGTCCCTTATACAGTGTTTATTATTTATCGTTCTGCGGCGTCTGCTGGCTTGGCGGCAAGGAACTCGCAGGTATCAAACAACCGGTCTCTTTGTATAGCACTAGGATCAGGTCTCTGTACTGATTCACTCGCAGAATCACCCTTTCAAACCCTTCCAGTTCAGACTGCTACTTGAAACTTAATAGTGATCAGACTAACTCAGCTATACACAATATTTTTCAGACTCAAACTGCATCAAGCTAATTCAGTTATAAAAAATACAGACAAAAAGAGTAATTTTAACAAAGTAATAGCAAGTTTTGATTTTTCGTATTGAGGGGGTTCTTAAAAATTCGTTGCCCACAAAGCAATGCGAATCAAGCAGTCATAAAACCAGTTGTGATAATGGTACTAGAATGGTTGTGGGGATGCGACGAAATAGTATTTCTCATCTGAGATTGGAACGATTATCAGATGTTTGTGAGCCATCAAGAGATTGCAGAAAATAGGTTCAGGAATCAATATCTGCCTACAGACAGCCAATTTTATAAAATATATCCCGAAAATATAAAAAAATGATATTGTAATATTATCACATTAAAATTGTTAAAATTATAATATTTTTAAAATTCTATTAACTTCATTGGTAGGGGAAGTCAGGACGGTAATGAATAGCGGGGTAGAACGGTGTACCCTATTTTTTTTACTTGATTGTGCTGGAGGTTAAAAAATAGGAGTGGAACATTGTAACCGGTCAATGAAGAAGTCCTTGACCAAGTTCTGACTGCACCTTGTGAATGAACTCTTGTTTAGTCGTCTTACATCTGTGACTTCATAATTTTTGCAACATTTCGACAGAACTCCTCGCTTTCAACTCTTTAATGGTATATTTTCGTAAAAATGGTGTACAAGGATTAAATATACCTGTATTAATGCTCGGTGGAAAACCTTAAACTGAGACTAGTGTGTGGGGCGAACGGGATACTACTGTAGAAGGCAAAATATTATATATTCCTCAAGAAAAAAAGAATTTTTTTGTCTGAATCACCTTATAAGAATGAGTTACAGGATTCTGTATTCAAAAAATAATAGAAAAAAGGGGGAAATGTTGACAAAGACTGGGCAGTTGCAAAAAAAATCTGTTTTCTAAAGGAAATATCGATAAAGCGATCGACCGAACGCTAAAGAAGTATAAGAAAGAAAACACAAAAGGTGTTAAGACATTTTTATTAAATTAAATTTTTTGCACTAATTATATACACAAAATATGTCCTGGTGGGGTGGAACATTGATAAGTTTCTTTTTAAAATTTTATCACAAAATTAAATTCTATGTTTTTCGTTATATTGATATTAGATTAAGTAAATAATAGAATAAACTAATGTTTTATAGTTTTATCTAGTCATTTCCCTAATTCAGTATTTTTACAAATATTGTTAAACAATTAATGTCCCATAGAGGACGTAGATTTTCCCGACGAAGATGCTGAATGAAGAGTTCTCGGGATTCCAGTCGGGTGATGCAGTTTGTATTCGACAACGTACTTCACCTGAAGACGATGACGGTATCAGCCATGGAAACGTTGTGGACTACAAACTCCATCACCAGACTGGAATCTCGAGAACTCTTCATTCAATTAGTTAGTGTCCCGTTCCGCTCCGACTTCTCCTATATGTTTTCCACGTTCTTTCTTCTTGTAATTTATTTCTATTATTACTTGATTATGGTTATTCGTGAATTATACTTGTTCCCTGGCTTCTTTAATTTTGAAGATTGAGAAATATTTTAGTATTTACTGAACAGAATGAAGGATCGTCGATCATCGACGTATGGCAGGGTGGGTTAAGATTCAACATACTGAAATTGAAGTTCGTAAAAATTTATTTTGAGGAGAAGTGAAGTAGTCCAGGGTGACAAGATTACGGAGTACATCATAGGAAGTGGAGCTTTTCGACTAGGCGTGTGGTATTCTTGCCGCAATATACGCCGAAGCCGAGAAGGTGAAGGAAATTAGGGGAAACGGAGCCGCGATCCGTTTTCGTTAGCGTGGAGAGAGTCACACTCTACTACGCACGACCAAGGAGAAAATCGATACACGGACATTAAGAGCAGGTGTTCTCACCCGTCCGTCCCTTTCCCCCCTGCAGCAAATGAGTGACTTCTTTCAAATAACAATTCCGAGGGGATTAGGCGGTGCATTATCCGGTTTGACACTGTTTGTTAATATCGCAAATCCCCGGAGATGAGGCACAATACATCCCAGCAGTGCATTAGCCCCGATGACACACTCTCTGCTGTGCTGGGGGCTTAGCACCGCTGACTAACACCTTGCCCTTGCAGCAACGCAACTGCAGCAGCCTCTGACACCAACCAAGCACAACACATGCCATCAACAGAAGCATTATTACACACTGTCAAGTCAAATCTCTACATTCCACGGTCTCTCATTATACAGAAAAGAAGTGATCGATCTCATCACGTACAGACCTGAAACGTAACTGGAAGTCAATTGAACTGAATTCAGTTTTTGGGACAATTTACACAGAGATAGGAAGCGTAAATCATTGAAGAACATTCATTCGACAACGAATAAACCCTCAGACGAAAAAGCGCAGGATACTGAAAGGCAAAGAGAAACGTCACATCAAACATGCGGCATTTCCCTTTGACCTTTTTTCGTCTAAGAACTAAGTAATTAGTCACAGCTAATTAAATACAAAAGTAAAATCAAGATATACATGTCATGTAAGCACCATAGAAGAAGTAAAACGTTGATACCCAACTTTGCAATCTCATCAAGTAAAATTGTTAAAAAGGAGACATACCATAAATATATGAAATAAATTAAATCTATGGGAAACAACAAAAACTCGTCACGAACTTGTTGAAGAATAATATAAACTGATTTAATTACGTAAATTAAATTATATGAAGAAAAGTTTCCAATCAATTATTTATAATAAAATCAAACTGACGTTTTCAATCATAGTTAATTTTTTGTTTAGTAAATGATCAGAGAGAACAATTTAGAGGACTGTGACCAAGAGGAGGGAAATATTAATAGACTACGTTCTTAGACAAGAGGGTATTGTAAAATTAGTATTACAGGAAAGTGTGTGAGGGGGGGAGACCAGAACAATGAGACTAAGGATGGAATATGCTAAGAAATTAGGGAGGATGAGGAATGTGGTAGCCATTAAATAAAATTGAAGTGTCTGTCTTGAAGTTTGTCTCTATTGGGCTCCAAAACGGATTTCAACAAAAATTTGAGGGGTTAAAACAGGAATTTTATCTTAAATATTCGTGTATGTTTCATATCAATATCATGCAGGACTCAGAAGATAATATAAATATTTGTGAATTCATTGAATTTTTCCGGAAAGACAGACCTGTACAAAACCAACTGCGAGTTGTAAGAATTATTAGGCGTTCCTATTCAATTCATTCCATTGACGCAAAATTTTGGTGTTTAGTGCTGGTCGTCGTCGATCATTTGATAATTTATGTTCCTTCCTTTCCCCTTTCAGGCCCGAAAGGATCCTATCCTACAGACATAGAACTTACAACAGTATAGATTATGCTCTCACGTGTTAGGCCTGTCAAAGGGGATAATTAATTTGCTGCTATACGTGAAATAACACTTAAGTTTAACTAACAGTAATAATGCAAAATGTCGCAATTCAGACTGCTGTATAAAGACCCGGGCGCACACACTCAATTTTATTTTGGAACGGGCTAATATAAATACGGTGATCATATTATTTTGTGCCGAACCGAGCAGAGGCAGGGGGTAGTGGGTGCATCTGTATTGTAATAAGCGTAATTTTGGCTGCATGAGAGAGAGAGAGACGATCATACTCACTCCATCTATTGTTATAGCAGGAGTTTTGAATTGAGGTCACCGCATTATTGTTGAGACAGAATTGTTATTTCAGATACAGGACTGTCTACATATGTTCGCTTTTAGTTTCAGCTCCACGTAAATTTGTAAATCACTAATAAAATTAAAATTAATTGCTTTTTAATAGTTTGTTACATGTAACGTTATGTCCGTCGTGATAGATCCAAGGTTGTTTTCCGCGGGGTAAAGTCGAGAATAGGCCTCGTAGCCGGAGACAGAGGTTTTTAAATTTGGGACTGATCACGGAAAATGGTGGCGGATGGTCAGCATAATATAATTGAATTTCAGGATATTTTAGGGTATAAAATAAATAAATAAATACAGCACTGATGATTTTTAAATATTATGACGTGCAGTAGAATATTAATTTAGAAACGATTTATTTCTAGTTTAATATTGGAGATAATTGTTATAATCGTTGAGAAATATTGACAGATTTAGTGAAGTTGTGGTGATGTCTGTGATAAGGAATGTAAAGAAAGGAGGGTGTCACGACACTATAGTGGAAGTGTCTCGTCACTTGAGTTTTTTGACGAATCGAAAGTCGCGAGTTGGTAAAATGTGTCTAGATGAAACAAGTCGTCGGTATATGGAGAATTGGGGAACCGCGAGACTGTATTAAAGCGAAGCGTGGCTGCATTAAAAGCGTCTCTGCGCTGGAGTTTTCGCGGCGCTCCGACGTGGGATTCCGGCGCAACTATCCGTCACGGCACCGTGAGTTATGGCGGCCCCTGGGACCGACGCTACACCGGTTATCCATTTCCCGGCGCCGCGGCGCTACTAAATTATCCAGCAGCATTAACACCGAGCGCCCCATTTAATTTGTGATGAGTCGGTGGCGGCGGCGGCGCTTGACGTCCCAAGACGCGTCTCAGTCCCGCTGTCAGCGTCGCACTTAAACTTCATTCCACGGTGCGAGAGCTTCGGCCCTCTCGATCACGAGATACTCGGTTCGTGGATAAAATCCTTTAGTGTTATGCCAAACCGCGGACATCTCATACGGAAATAACTACAGATTAAAATTTCATGGCGTCAATCTCAAACGATCCCCCATCCAATTTATTTTAATTTTATTGGGTAACAATGTAATGATTATCTCAGTATAATTCAACTTGGGAATTATAATTCATCAATCGGAATTCAGAAAACAACATAGAAACATCGACGTCAGTCATGAATCTCTCTCTATATATCACAACCTCCTGAGAAGGCAGATTTTCGTGCACAACCGATCTGCGTTTATATTTCAGTAACTGATCGGTTGATAAATACATGATTATTATTTATTTATAGAAGTTAGGCAATAATAGAAACAAAAATAAAGTAATCGGTTGCGGCGCATGCCATTGGAATATAATTTGAAATGTGGTGCTAGTGAAGAATAATAAAAGTCGGCTGGGCAGATTGGATCTCATATCAGGTAACATTGGGCAAGGGAGAACATTATGGAGGACACTGAGTAAAAGAAAGAGATAGACGAAGAGACCAAATTTTAAAGCACTCGTTAAATTCATATTCTAAGGGAAGTATTGCGAGGTAGAAATAGAAGAGGAAGAGCAAAGTAAGGAAACAGTAGACATATCGGGGTCGATGTGGGGTGAAATAGTTATAAGGGAATGAAAATATTAGCACAGGAAAAATAAGTATAGAGAGTTGCATCGTTACTAGTATATACGGTTTGTTCCCCAGTTCATTCACCAGTTTCTACACAATTTTTCGCCATGTTATTAGTATTAACAGTTGTGTCACGTTGGCACACCTTCCTCTCTTCCCACACCCCCGCGTTGTACGCGGAAGCCTGGGAGTATGGGAGATTATGTTGATAACGGTCGAACGACACACAGCAGGAATAGGAGACAGTGATTGCGACCCAGTCATTTGGCTGATTTGTATGCCGCTACTGGCTCGCCTTGATGATTGTATTTTATTGCCAAAATGCATGTGCATTCCTTCGCAATCCCTTTTTCCATAGCGAACGCCCCCAGAATTCCACTAACAACATATATAATTAATTGCGTGATTACGGCGCACAGTAATATTATGAACATTATTCTACCTCTAATAATTTTTGCCGTATTTTCCCGAAGGAAACATTACAATGCGGGAATACCGTCTGGGTAATTCGTGCCAATTTGACTTCGGTTCGTTCTGAATTTTTATAGTTGTCGTGTTGGCTGGTTTAAAGAAATTATTTACGTAGTAGTCGTGTGCAATTATCTAGTAATCAAGATAGAAAATTTTTTTTTCATAACGTCCTACATGCAAGATGAATGTCGGGAAACTTGATAAAGAGATGCAACATTCAAGAGTCTGTGTGTTGATGACGTTAATTGGGTCATCAGTGGAAGTAACCCTCACAGAATTAAACTTCAATAATCACGGAGTCTTCGTAACCTGTAAGTGGGGGATACGAATTTTGCTAATCCGTTTCGTGGTTAGTACTTCTCCGGCGTGTCTGATTTGCATTCCAGAGTGAGCGAGTTCTTCGGTGGCTGAGGACACACTCCATCACGACCCATTACTGCTAATGAACGTTACTGCGCTCTCGCCTGCTACAAATAGATTTATGCGTTTTCAACTTCCTCTTTCGGTAATTGAAATGGCCGTCTAAAGAAAATGTCGCCCTGGAAAAGACACGCAGAGGTCCAGAGTCTCAATCACTGAAATTACTTTCTCAATTATTGATGACGTACTTGTTATTAGAACACGATTTTAATTTTCCTTTTTTATTTCCTCATCCGCACTGTTGACGTTAAAATGATTATATTGGTTTAAAATCAAAAATGTATTATATAAAAATACGAATCCATTAAATTTTATATTTACTAATTACTATATACAATAATTGAATTAATTTTAATTTAAAAAACTGACCTCTTTATGATTAACAATAAATGCTTTATACACTATCTAAAAAAATTAAATTAATTACCAATTAAAATTAAAAGCACATGAGATCTATACTGGGATCGTTTACACGGACCTTCCCATAGAAATAGACTTAAATACACAAAACGTACGCAGAAATCGGCAAAAACATTAAAAACAGAGTAATTTCCGCTTTCAGCTTTGCCTGGAACCCTCCGCTCGGTTATAGATGACGTACCGGTCCCAACCAAATCCTTAACTTCCTTCTTGCTCATTTAGTCTTCATATTTGCCAACGCGAACCAGATCAAGCATTCCGGCCCTGAATCAACCAATTCAAGACCACCCTCCCATTATCCAAATGCTCATAGCCAATTGCGATATCCAATCCCTTACTTTACAACTTATTACTCTTTAATTTCCGCTACTTAATGCTAAAAAATTAATTAGCATCGGTTTTTAACAATTTTCCCCACTACATTATTTAAATTCCTTTCGGTACCGGGGACGAATTTGTCTCCAATCAAAATCATTTACCCTCACAATTTGGGAGGAGCCATTAATCCCACTTCACCGATGGTTTGGGGGAAAACGCCATGTCTCGAGGCATCCAGGTTTCCCGGAATCTCAATGAATTTATAAAACTCAGACCTGCGCCAAATTGTCTAGGTTTTTTTACCCTGTATGTAACTTTCTTTAACTTCTGCCAAACCGCCTGTCTTTGATTTTGTACCGTCAAATTCTGTGTTTTGTTGAGATTTACTACTATAACATCATGCAGTCTTAGTAAATTGTATTTTCCACTTCCATTTAGCGCCCTTATGGGTAAGAGATGATTTAATCGTTTCCCCCCCATAGATTTTGTTGAATCGCGTGTTTTATAAACGCTAGTTGTGCTCTAAACCCTTTTTATATCTCAGCTCTATTTCTAAAATAATATATATATATACATCTTTAACAGAAAAAGAATTATTATTTATTAAGAGACCTTTAGACTATATTTTTAATTATCATTCTCTAACATACTTCATATACAGATATAAGAAAAACATAATTTTCGAAACAAAATAATTAACTAAGCACTTTAAAATTCCTTTCTTCTTAGTCCTGTTAATGTTGCAATGGCCACAGATAATCAAAAAAATTAAAAATTATTGATGTTATACCTTAAAAATATATATTTTGTCGTTTTTATCGTAATGAAGGTCTATTTGAAATGTGTCAAACAAATCTATTTTAAAAATTTATTTTATATATGATATTGTAACTTGTCGGTATTTTGGCCATGGTTCGTTGTATTTAATTTATTATGTCGGCATTCTTTATTAATGTGCGCCTAAAACGAGGTATGTATTATATATTGTTGATACGTAGTTTTACGATGGAATGCTAAATTTTCATTGGCAAATAAATGTAATTAAAAGTACATTTATAGCTTGATCAAATAAATATTTGACTGATTGAAGCATACATTGCAGTATTCTTGGAAACGTGTTTATATAGAAAAACCACAATTCGGTTGTCAAAATTGTACTCTCCTTACAAAAAAAAATTAAAAGTATGTAGGTTTTATTTTTAACATACTTAGGCTATTATTATACCACTTTTGAACATAATTTTATACAGTTATTACATTTATTAAGCACTTCCATTAGTTTCTTATTTTATACATATAAAGTAATTTGACCAAATTTATTAAATACTAAATTATTAACTAAAAGATTTATTATTTATCCAATTAATTTAAGACAATCAGCACAGCTGTAAATTTAAAGTGTAGATGATGAATAAAAAATAAAGTTTGTTAAATGACTAAAGTAGTAGTACTCGCTGGGAAAATATTTTTTTAAGTCTGAGATTTCCGATGTCTAATAAATTAATTACAGATAAGTCTCTCAATTGATTTAAATGTTTTTCTGTAAAAGCACGTAGATATGATTGTCAAGATTTTTAAAAGATTTTATAAATGAAAATGGCTTGCAAGCCGAATGCTTCTGGAGTAATTATGACTAATTGGATAAAGAGGATAATTTTGACGACTGAATTGTGTATTTACTAAATAAATCAATTTTTAACTGTAGCCGAATTAAATTCTTCAAAAATATTCTTGGAATTAAGGTATTATCGTAATATCAGGAACATTATTTTATTTATAGGCATTTTTACGTTAGTTTGTTTATTATTAATACTATCAGACATTTTACAGTTCTGTTGATTAATTTTAAACATCTAGTAATTGACGATGGTTGCGCACGTTTTTTTACGTTATTGCCCTACCTTTAGGTCTTTAGGTAAGAATGAATATAGTTATACTAATCTGGCTATAATGCCTAATCGAAACAGATACACGATGAATGGCATGAGGAATAGTTCATAATGAAATTGAGATAGGGAAACTAGTTAATTTCTAAAGCATGAATATTTCGCCGTAGCATACGACTACAAAAAAAAGGGAAAGTAGAAATCGTTAGGCATGTTCGTCCCATTAGTGATTTAATTCGGCGTCGATGAAGAGAGATAAGTTCTCCCCCGCATCCTCGCCACCATGTTGGAAGTCCGATGAGAGCGAGGGAGCTATAATTGTGAAGCGAGAAGTCTGTAGAGCAGAGCGCGGGTATTGACCGAAAAATCTTCCTGCTCGCTGTCTCCTGAGCTGAACGTGTCACTCAGATCAGAGCAAAGAGAATTAGCACTCTCGGACAAATTGCTCGAATACTTCACCCTGTCAAAATTATATCAATCATGGCGATAAATCATTCACCCTACACAAGAACCGTCTTTCCAGGCATTCCCTCAGCTCTAACCCCACGTTTCATTTAAAATAATTTATTCTTCCTCGGTTATTACGATCACGGGATGGGCACTTTTTTTTTTAAAAAAAAGCGGATGGTCAAACTCATCACGAAAGAACTCCTGTAAGTTTCAAACTCTCTTTAGTTTTATACACTACTTCAGTTGCTCGCTGTTTAAGTATTGTAGGCCCTATAAATTATTCAAATTTATTAAAAGACTTGAAGATATGAAATAAGTTTCTTTTATAAAAAAGACGAGAGAGCAATTTGCAGGAGAATATTTAGCCATATGGCTGTTTCGTATAGGTCCTCTTTAGAAACGACGTTCAAGGGCTTTTCTCTGGTTTGTTACTACTTAATTTTTTATATTGAAATGAATACAAGGGGAATATACCATGTTAAAAAGGAATAATTATTATATAAATGTGAAAAATTGCTTTACTCTACATTTATCAGTTTAAAACATAAAATGATTTAATAAGTTGTACTTCACAAAGGCGGCTATTCTTACCTATTAAAATATGCACATAGATTAGACATATACTGGAGACATAAGTTCTATCCTAAGAGTCATCCTAGCGAGCCTACACGCAATTGACAGTACGACAGTACGAGGAAATCGGAAAAAGGTTACAAACAGTATAATAACTGTTTCTTCTCAGCTTAGCCTGGAACTTGCTGCTTGAGTCGGTCCTGCCGTTTGTCTCCACCGAACTTCCTCGTTAGTATAATTGAGCACCTTGCTTACTTAGTTTTCTTCCATGGTACCACGGACTCGAGTGGGCTTTCCTCCAATTATTCAAATGTCCAATTTCTTACTGTTCATTCTTAATGATCCCTCTTAAAATTCAATCTTAATGCCCAAATATAACTTTTCCTGGGTTCTTAATACCTTGTCCTCACTTCATTCTTTCATTTCCGTGGGTTACAATCAATATTGTTTATCTATCGTCTCTAGAAGCCATTCACCCCACTCCACTGATGTTTTGGGAAAAAAAAACACCATGTCCCTTCACAACCCGATGTCGTTATAGTATATTGTATCCCTCAATAGTGGCTGTCATTCACACTGAACTTTTATACACGACTATATTAAATTAAAACTTACTTACATTTATATTTCTATTATATAATCAAAGCAATCTTTGACGCGTTTGTAAGGAATATTATTATATTATTACCAACACGGTAAATATATTTAAGGTATATCCTTTCCCTTGGATTATTTTGTTGACGAATGTCTGCCTCGCCGTCAGCGTTTATAAATAATTAAAATAATGACTGATAAATACGACAATACTTGTTGAAAATTTAAATTTCATGACCCTTGTGATCGAAACAAGTAGCTGATAAACGTTTTGCCAAAAGAAATGGATAATTAAGCATTTAAAATGCAGTTTAAATGAAGAGGTATGTATAGGGTTATAGGACAAGTAAACATTTAAAATGCAATTCAAATGAAATAAAACAGGCTGTGTGACAGTTATTAACGATTTTTTTTATTAGAAAGGGAATACATGTGCCTTAAAAAAAGAATTAATACCTCCTACATAGCTTGTTTTATTCTATTTCAACATCGACCCGCCCTCATTGAAAAACCCTATAGAAATCCCAACTCTTGCTTAGCAATTGCTGCTTATTGGTTTTATATTCACATTGTCATACACTCTAATTTGAATATATAGTCATGCAAAAAACTAATTATCAAAAATTCAGAATTTAGTCTATATATTTGTTCAAAAATTCTTATTAAATGTTATACTCCAGATTATAAATTTCACAAACACGATGAAACATGATCACACGGTATAAATGTAGGAAATTGTTTCGAGCCCATCGACGAAGGCGGCTCGTTCCTCCTTTATCCTTCACGGCTGCTCGCTAGAGACGTGTCCACTTCCTCTCGCTCTCAAGACCTATTTGTATTTAAAACCGCGTGCGTTTCCTACACTTTGCTGCTTTCGAAAACAATTTAAAAAATATATTCAAAACATCTATGCCCGTTAAAGCCATGTCAGTACAACCACTATGGTTCTTTAGTATGTATCTCCGTATGACTTTCTGAATTCAGGAAACCAAATTGACCTGCTACGGTTTTGCCGAAACGTGACATAATACCGTCAGTACACCTAGCGCCTCTCTTCAACAACGACGACTTTCCGTCGCAATTAATCGTAACTGATCGGCGTACTAACAACAAAAAAGAACCTTAAGAGTACCTTCATGTATTACAATATTTACCACTGTTTCGCTTTGATTTGGGATACACAAGAAATTTTTCCCTTTTGTTTCTTCTTTTGACCGTTCTCTAAATTATCTGTCCATAATCCGGCTGTGAAAAGTGTGATTCATTTTTTTGAATTTTTCATTTCTTATATTTGGGTCTGGTTATTTCAGGTTAGTAAGGAAAGTATAGGTCCGTATTGAATTTTTGTTTATAATAAATAGCTGCTTCGTACTCTTAAATATAGCCTTCGTAGTGAGACAAGGTTAATTGTTATTGAGTTAAGAAAGAACTTCTTGGATCTACGAAAGGTAGTATAGTATAAATTCCCAGAATTCAGAGAGTTTTAATGTGTACTCCTCCTTCCTTGGCTCTCCAGCCCATTGAGGCCTTGGCCAATCGGGCCGACTGCGGACTGTCATCTTACTTTCCGAATTTGGAGTGACACGTGGTCAGCGTATCGATTCTTTTAAGGTGTAGACAGTATTTGTTATATAATAAACAAATCATATATATATATATATATATATATATATTACTGCAGTTTATGATGAGTTATTATGGTATTTATGGAGTCGTGGTTATAGAGAAGGCGCCTTAAGTAGCCTTCTAATGCAATGTAATGATGTTGAATGACGTCATCTTACATTAATAGGCCAGCGTTCACGTGCATACATAATTGACTTATTTTTTTAGTGTGTTCCTTCGGGTTTGATAAATTGTCCCGGTGGTTTCCTATAATAAAATCAAGATAAATTTTCTATCTGCTATTGATATTCAGTCTGCCACCTGCAACTATTAATTTTGCACTATAACAGACCGAGCGTGACATGATAGATACTGCTCGTGTTAAATGTAATGTAGGTCTAGTACATAGAGGTTACAATGGGTAGCTTTACATTGCACTGCAGAATATAGGTAGACTCGAAGAGCCAATGGCAATTAAATTATTCAAACTGATTTTGGCATTTGTTATTAACGACGAGTTCACAGTTTTATTTAGTTATAATAAATTAGTATGCCTGTTATTAATTTTTAATAATACAATAATTATATGGAAAAACAAACAGAAAAAAGTATTATTGAAACTCACGACGTTTCCTCCACCAACTGGTGGATCTGACGTGAACAAAACTGGATTTTGTTCTGTTGATTAAGTCCACACACTGGAGGAGGAAACGTCGTGAGTTTCAATAATATTTTTGACTGTTTGTTTGGCCACATAATTATTGCATATTTATTTAATTCGCTTTATGGTGCCCGTAATGCGATTAGAATTTATTAGATGCATAGTCTAGTGCAGTAACTGAAAACTGAAGAAAACGACCAGCAGCAACAGATTCTCACTGACAAAATAAACTCTATATTTGTGTAAGACATTATTTATGAATCATAGCCGACTACTCATTTCATTAACCTCGTGATGTGTTTATAATTGGAAACTTTAGAAGACAAGAATGCAAAAATGTTGATCGGGCCCAGGACTCGAATCCAGGATCTCCCGGTAACCGGGTGGATAATCTACCCGAGGACTGCTTCAACATCCCTCCACTTCTGTATACCTCCCAAGGGAGGTGAACGCAGCTTAGGGACAGGAAGGATTTATTCTCCCTTTGAATTGAAAATGTTAAATATTTGTGTCTAAAAATAAAATACGGATCTTTATGAGTATTTGAAACTCACGTTTGTATATCAATTTAAAAAAATGCGTGAAGACGCTCATGAAGACAACAACATTAAGACTTGATTACTCTCTTAATTGAGCTAAAATTTAGTTACGGAATGTATGCTAATATATTTTCAGGGTTGGTCGAAATTATGGTAACAGAAATTTTAGACTTTGTGAAACAAATACACTTAGTAGATGTTCCTGGGAAAAACCAGTCTTATATCCACGTTGTGACAGAATTCTTAATATTTAATATTTAAACAAACAGTAAATAAGACGATAATGATTGAAAAAACACAATGTAGTAGTTAAACTAGTTTATACTTTTGAGTACACTCTTATTATAATATTATGGAAAAGTCTAATAAATTCAAAGATTTTAAAATAAAATACTATCTTTCGTTCGTTCCCAATGTTTAGTTTTGCAAACGTTTTGAATTTTCTAAAAGTGACCGGAGTTCTTATATCGATTTCTATTCACTTCCACTTCTGCATGGATTTACAACGCTAACTTTCACCAGAGTGCACAATGTCTTACAGAGTTTTCACCATTCAATTGATTTTCTCTCTTTTTAAACAGTTCGTTTTTAATCGAATTATTGAATTTTTATAGTGGTCTGGGAGTAATATCACACCACTTATCCATATCTAAGGAACTGTGACCGGTGAATGGATCTGCAAGCGATCGATTTTAATTTTCTATAAGTGCATGAAGTACACACTTTTTGAAATACTACAGAAACTCAGACATTCAATTTACAAAAAAAAATGGCACGTGGCCAGTTTTCAGGATACCTCTAATTAATTAATAATTTTAGTAATACTGAAAGAACGTCTAGAAACAAATAATGGTCATGGCTATGCTGCAGCACATGATGCAATATTTTCGAAGTCCTGGGAAAACCTATATGAGGAAGACCGTAAGAGGATTTGTATTAGTTGTGAGAGAAGCCGCGGCGGCGCCACCTCTGTGTGCCTAAGCTTCACCCTTCAGGGAATTAATATGATTGCCAGAGTTTAGAAATTAAGTGACATCCTCACTTAAAAATGTACAAGCTTCGTTTTAATTGAATCAGATTATTGTTTCTCTAACTGTAAATATAGACATTGAATTAAATTTTCGTAAATAAATAACTGATGTCAATTTATTGTCGCAGTTAAGAAGTGATTAAATATTGAATGGTAGCGACATGTGATGGGTCTAATGCCGTGGGGTGTCTCAGTGCGAGTACAACAGCGCGGTGACTGGCAAGAGATCGCTACTTGTTTTAAGCAGCGATGTGTAGAGGAATTGAATAAGGAGGTTGTGAGGGCGTGGCTGGGGATCTGCCAATCACGTGTGGCGCTGTGGCGCTGCTGGCCACGCCTGCGCCCTCGCCGCAGCGGCCGTCGTATTGAGCGGTGCCGAGGGAGGGGACACAAGGAGCCGGGGCCCGCAAATGAACATGAAATACCCATTTCGCCATAAATGTGTTTGTGTTGTAGTGATTAATCTGTAATCAGCTCCCCTTCTCCTCCGCGTGAACGACCGTCTTCAAGAAGCTTTTCTTTTTCTTCTCCTTCACTTGGCCCAACACTGGGTTTATACGTAAGCTCAGGCAATTGTTTAAGAATGCCAAGACGTTTGAATAAAAGAGTGGGTTTAAGTATGTGTCCTATAATATGTACATATGGGAAACAATGTCATTGAAATATAACTCTAATCAGGCCATTTCCTTAAGACTATAACCATCTAACTGGTCTCTACAAAATTTAAAAGCTTTACCCTTGCAGATTTACATTTAAAAATGTGATAAATCCTTTAAATTAAAAGAAATAGAAGGACATCACACAGGAATGATTCTCTATTAATTTATGAATAATTAGATTTTACTACATACACTGAGTGGCCAAATTATTATGACCACCTCCTCGATACAATGTTGGACCACCGTTTGCTCTTACTGTTTGAATTATTCTGGACATGTATTCTATGAGAAGTTGGTAGTATTTAGGGGAAATTTGAGACCATATCTGATGACCTGCACTTTCCAATTCCTTAAGATTGGATCCAGCTGCCTGATGGACCGTTCGATCTCATCCCACACAAATTCATAATCATATTGAGATCTGGTGATTCTGTAGGCCAACGAAGCAAGGTTAAGTCTCCGTCGTGCTCCTCGAACCATCTGAGGTCTTGGAGCATTGTCCTGATGGACGTATCCATCTCCGTACATAACAGGATGTACTTCATCTGAGATAATATTTAAATACCTTTGGGCATTCAAACGTTCTTTCACAGGAAAGAAAGGACCCATACCATGCCAAGATAAACATCCCAAAATCCAAAATATTCCCGCCACCATCTTGAAGGGTTGTTGGGGTTCATGCTTCGTGTTTTTTCCCCATATTCGAACCCTGCCATCTGCAAAGTGCATTATAAATTGGAATTCACCAGACCACATGGTTCTTTCCAGTCATCTACTGTTGAATCCTTGTGTTCGTTTGCTGACGGCGTATGATCTTGTTCAAGGCAGACAGTAGTGGCTTTCGAACTTGTCGTCAAAACGGAGTAATGTACGGAAAACAGTTCGTTCAGAGACGCTCACAGTTAGTCCTTGATTAAGATTCTCCGCTATTTGACGCACTGTTGTTCTTCTGTTGCACTGGACAACTTCGGCAAGTCTCCTTTCAGCCTGTGACGACCACAAGCCTGACAATGACACCCAGTCTTTTACTTGGTAGGTTACTCCATGTAAACATTAATAACTACTGCTCTCAAACACTAGACAAGTGCAACCGTTTTGCTGATACTGGTGCCTACGATCATCCCGCGTCCAAACTCCGTTAAATCTCGTCATTTTCTCATAACTTCGCAACAAACACAGTACAGTTGATGATCATCTTCTTCTGCATTCCCATTTTATAGCAATCTTGCCCTCTAGCGTTAACACTGTGACACGCTGTCAGGTGGTGATAATAATTTGACCACTCAGTGTAATGTCCGAAGGCAAAAAATAAATAAAATATCTAAATCCATAATTTACAACTTTTTTAAAGAGTGTATATATTAGACGTTGAAATTAAATTATACACGGACAACATTAACAAATATTTCGTCATCAACAATAGTGAGGAAGGTAGTGAAGTAATTCGAAATGTAATTCAATATATTTTTTAAACTACATATTTTGATACATATAAATTTACCCAGGAAACCAGGCAGGCGTATAAAATAAATTAAAAATTGAACCTATAATTTTTTATGTTATTGCACCTTATAATCAGATATACCGAGAAAGATGTAGAATTTCCAACAGATTATACTAAATATTTCAATTTTATGTATGTATAAACATAAAATGAAGATTTATTTGGAACTGGACAGTTTTTATTGGAAGACAAACAAACCTTCACTTACTTATAAATATCACTTTCCTTGCACAGATGTGAAAAAATTATCATAAGTTATCATTTCCTCAACCCGGATCGAATTTTCAATTTTATCCATTAAATACAAAGCCACTAATAGAGCCTTGTTCATTCGACTTCTATCATTAGCCAATAGAGATCTAAACAAGATGAATAAATTTGTTCTTAAATTGGGTTTAAGGAGACAAGAATCCCATTTCTCCTGAATTTACCCAGGTATGTTTTGTGGATTAGATTGAGTTATGTGGGACTAATTAGCAAAATATCGAGACATTATCCTGGTTGAGTCTACTTTCATGTTCAGTGATTATTATATTTGGGTCTGGAGATCAGTTAGAATGGCTAATACAAAACTACAGCTCCAAATCACAAATTACTTCAGATTCTCTTTGATAGCTTTCCAATCATTTTTACTAAAGTAGATGTGCAATCGTAATTTGTAGAATGGGTTTTTCTTTGGAAAGGTTTTTTTTTGAGCATCATAATTTACTCATTTTTTTGCAACCCAAAAATTCTTGCCTGTGATGTGAATAAAAGTGATTTTGTCGTTTTTAATGACATAAATTAAAGATGTAGTGTTTTAATTTTGGACGAAACCAAAGAACTACTTGTTCTTGTTCTTTTTTTATCTATAAAGAAATATTACTGAACTAGGCTGATCATCCCAACGTAGGAATGTCCCTGATAATGAATTCCAAATGTTTACACGAGCTTGCGCAATCACTAAATAATAGGACTGTGTGGGAAATAGAAGAGGGGAACACTGTCGAGTCGTTTAAATTTGTGTGTAGAAGGTGGCAGGGGTTGGGCCGGAGCTGAAATAATGGCACATGTGCGACTGTGAGCGTGTGTGTGTGAATAGATGTCGGTATTGTGGATTGGTGTGTGCAAATGAATGCAGAGGAGGACATGCTAGAACAGCAAAGCCTGACGTGTGCGAAATATTCCGCGTGTAATGCAAATGAGCTCCCGCGAGGCCGCGACACGGAATGGGATTTGTTTGCAGACAAAGCCTGAAAAATTAATGTCCCTCGTCCCCGTTTCCAGCGGCCAGCAACACATGCTCGTTTAAGGACTCGTATCAAGAAGCTACTATCCGGACTGCCAATAATTAAACAATCAACGAATTGTGTGCAAATAGAATTTCAGAAACAACAATTACTAAATTTTACAAACAAAATAATGAATAGTATTTTTAATCGTGACTAATTGATTTTTGCAAAAAAAGTTACTTTTTCCTTTTAAGTACAATAGTAACGGTCTACATTATATAGGCCTAGAAAGCTAGATTTATGTAATACCCATTACCTGTTTAAAATAATTAAACGAACAATTATGCGTAATCGATTTTTCGCTGAAGTGGAAGTGGGCTAGAGAAAATTATAAACCGATTTTTACAACAGTAATAAGCTTTTAAAATGTAAAAATTGTGCATAAGGACTAAATAGATACAGATTGAGGACATCTTCTGATTTGTGGAGTACTTCTTACGATTTTTGATCTCCTGCCGGAAGCAACAATGATTATTGGACCGTTTCGTGTTATTTACTTAACCATTTAAATTTCTCTATTAATTAGCTACTTCTTTATTTTTTATTCATCTACAGGTTCATCACTTAAGAATTTCACAAGCGCATTTTTTTTAGTTTTTATCCCCTGAATAATCGTGAATCGCAATTCCAGCAATCAATAGGCCTACATATTTTTTTATTCAGTAAGCTTATATGAGAAGCAACTAAATTTTTATAAGAACAAAGGCGAGCCACAAACGATAAAATTATGCCTCCATTCAGTAAGCATGATCATTATTGCAGTTTTTCAGAAAAAGCAACTAAATTTATATTAAGAGCTTAGGTGAGAAAGAACGAATTTTGAAAGTACTAGAGAATATTCTAAAGGACAGACGAATTGCAGGTGACTGTGATAAAAATATTTACAATTAAATTGATGTTGACGGGAAAGAAATTTATAATAACAAAGTTTGTATATATTAGATAATTATAGAAGTGCTTTTCGTATTTCGTTTTCAGAAATGGACCCGAAATTGCATTTAAGGTAACACAAAAACTATGTAATTATCGCAACTACCAAATTTAACTTTCTGTACATTTTTGGAAATTATATATATGGATAGATAGACAGTTTTCAGTATTAGATATCCTATTATTCAGTAACGAATCCTTTATTATGATTTGCCTTCCCTTATTTCTTTGTTATTATTTGGGTGAAACCAACCGAACTCCCTTCTTTTGTTGAATGTGAGACTTGAATAATTTCTGTTTTTAATTGTTGAGAATGGGAGAGAATATTTTTCTGTATTTTTAGTTGAATATTCAACGATTAAATTTATACGATTTTTTAACTACTTAACTTTTCTGGAGAAAATTATTATTCAAGCGTGTTTATTTAAATTGGTGTACAGTTTTTCCCTGCGCCCGTGGTACTCTACTTCATTATCGTTATGAGAACTATATATGGCTCGCTTTAACCTGTAGACCTATTAATAATTTTTTAGGAATAAAATTAAAGAATCAGGATGGACAAATCACAATCTAATTCGAAATTAATCCCGATACTTCATATCTGAGTTTCGTCTTTTCTTGAATAGGAGTAAATGTTTTGTTGTTGCAATAATTAAATTACCAGAGATTCATAAAATTAAGGAATATGCAAATCAGCAAAAAAACTACATATTTCTGTTTGTGACTAATTGACTTTTACATGAAATATTACTTTCCTTTGAAGTATAATAGTAACGGTCTATTTTGTGTAGGTCTAGGTAGCTATATTTACGTGTTATGTGCTACGTTTCGTACAGATTTTTGCATTTCTTCAATTTCAGACAAGTAATCAAAGTGAAACTAACGCTAATTTTTTTAATGGTAAGTACATAAGGGTTAGACAAAGTCAGAAATTTTTGCTCCCTGGCCTGCAACCCATTACGGTTACAGCCGGTTATTTGTCAAAATCATATTTTGTTTTGTAATAAAATTCTAAAAGTTAATAGAAGATCAATTAATTAGTCTTTAAACAACCTGATTTATTTTCAGTCCAATTCACATATCCTCCTCAGTAGCTTTCGACTATATTGTCATTTTCAACTCTTACTTCTACAACATAGGTCAGTTGAAAGACGAGCGGTAAATACCTTTAATAGAATAAGACCCTTTGGGCCTAATTTTAATAATTTTAGTATATGTGGAGTGTCTCAAGTATGACGTAGCAAGATTGCTACAATGTTGTAAATAGAATTATAATGCTGCTGTAAATTAGATAAGAGTTGAAAATGACAATATAGTCGAAAGCTACTGAGGAGGAGGATATGTGAATTGGACTGAAAATAAATCGGGTTGTTTAAAGACTAATTAATTGATTGATATGAACCAGTCCTTTTAAATTAATTTAATTGACTACAGAAGTTAATAGAAGAATTTAATAAAGCTCAGAAGTTTCATCGTATATGTTTATTCGAGCTGGCTAGTCAATTTCAGAGTAATTGATTATTTTAATTACACTGTGAATTTTGCAAAGGGGTGTGTTCATTAGGCCTAATTAATTTTTTATCGTAAGAGTTCGTTTTCTATAATATAGATTTTATTTACTGCAATTATAATAATGAAAAAGTAGATTATTATTATAATTGAAACTGAATTAAAGGATCAAGATCAATTTGGAGTTCGATTGAGATTTGTCCTTCCGATCCTTTATTTTTACTCCTACAAATTAATAACAGGCCTACAGATAAAAGCAAGGTTTAACGAGTTATCATAACGCTAAATAGGCAGGGTACCACGAATGAAATCAATTTAAAACACCTTAAATCCAATTCTAAAATACGAAGAATATCTGTGTACACGAAAAGCTATATTGGTTTTCTCCGGGACCAGATTGATTTGGGATTTCTTTATGAACTCTCCGACTTGAGGATACTTATAAATCCTCAGTAAATTTTATCAGAATCCTTAAATGAATTGTGTAATGGATGTCGTCGTGATTACAAAAAATACTTGTCAAGCGGTCTCCTTTAATTCCACTCACCACAAAAATTTACGACCAAAGCCGACCGCAGAATCGCGCTTCGATTCAGCTCGTTTGACCCGGAGCACTGTTTGAAGGGAAATCTGAAAGTGGTGTAAAAAATAGAAGCGTAGCCAGCCGCTATTGTTTTGGGTGGCGCGTGTGCGTATATTGCAATTAGTCGAATTCGGGGAAGGGTTGGGATAAATCAGCAGTGGCTGTGCAGCTGGTGGCTCAACGATCGGATCGGGGCAGCTGGTCCGTGATTAACGACAGCATCTGCCTCGTCGGCCTTTGATTTCAGCTGCGGACAAACACCTGCAAAATACACGCCGATTAACGGGAGGATATCTACGGTTACGAGTCGGACCTCAGTAGGTTCCTGATTCCATTCATCTTAATCCTTATCCCTCTTAGATACACACGAAAAGCATTTCATCACTGTCCCATTAGTCAATCCTTCCAAATGCACACATTAACCCTAAACATCAAACATCCTTAATGTGCTATTTACGAATATGACATCAGAACGTATCTACCGAGTTCAATTTTACGATGGCATGGCATGGTAATACATCTGATTCTCTCCATAACATCTCCTATGTGAAAATTGTTCAGGGTCGTGTCGCGGGGCGTAATTGACAGCAGTTAAGCCGCTTTAAACTTTCTAACGTAAACTTGCTGCCGGAAGATTTTCGGAAAACCACACTGAGATTTCAAGCAAGCTAATGCATTCACTACTAAATGAGTCCCAACTTCACACAGAGACCTTTTCAAGAAATTAGGTATACTTAATCACGTAGGTCATGTAAATGATGTGGGGGGATATTAATTAATGAATTTAATAATTGAGTTCAAATCTCCTCAAATTGTCTCCGCCAGCCTCTTTAAAGCCTTGTCCCCACTTATCGGACACCTATCACTAAGGTGGCAGGGATGGATATCCTCCAATCACATCCCTTGTTTCATTTGGGGAACACACGCCACCCGGTCACCAAATTCCCAGGCAGATTAAGACATTCCGAAACGGCGACGATGTGTCCGAGCTTTATGGTCCAGGTGTCAGCCGCAGTCCCTTTGTTATTATTCCGAGCCGCCAAGACGACGCGCGGAAAAACCCCTTCTGGTTCTACTGCCCTACAGTCAATTAATCGACTCATTGTTGGTATTTGTAAACAGTTAAAATAATTTTAGTACGACCTCTGATATGCATTCATCTGAAGTAAAAATTAAACAAAATTTCCATAAGATAAATAATAAATGGTACGGCCATTAAAGGACACTATCTTAAGTATAATAAACAATTACAAAAAAAATAAAAGTGCCGGATGCTTAGACGCAGCTTAGCGTCTTTAATAAAACGGCTAAAACACATCGAAGCAAAGATCTAATCTAAAGATAAATACAGAAAAGAGGAAATAAATTAAAATAAGAAATCATATATCTTTTTATGGTTTTCCAGGAGTTGTTTAATATTAATAGTATTCAGTAATGAGGCTCCTTGACTAAAAAAGTATCAAAGTCAAAACTATGATTAAATAATACAATTATTACTGATAGGATTGTATTTTAAAAGTTGACAGATTAAAATGAGATTTTATACTCTTAATTTGTGCATTCATAGTCTTCGTCATAAGCGAGGAAGGAAGTTATCGGAATAGCAATTTTTAACAAAATTACTTACAATATTAAGGAATTAAGGAAGACTCCTGTTACTATTAAAAATAAAATTTGATAATTTCTACTGTTCTAGTCCTCCTCAGCAAATGTGTTTTTTTTGTATTAATAAATAACATCTCATTAATATGCTATAAATAGTTGGCTTGAATTATTTAGTATTGTATCATCACTGAGATATTTTATAGTGAAATTAAATCATTTAATTAATTAAGTACTGTAAAAATTTAATTTTTAATAATAGTTAAGTTAATGACTTCAGTGAAAAAATACGTGTGACATATTCCGAATGGAATTTCAATTAAGATGATAATTTTAGAACATAATTTTAGTGCACAATAATCTTTTTGGCTGAGAGAGTAAAGGAGTAAATATGATGTACTTCTAAATGTTACGCCTGAGGAAGTCTCAAAATGGAGACGGAGCGTCGCTTTTGAATAAATAGTGATAAATTTAATGCCGTCTTTTTATTTATTGTAAATTTTAAAGCCAGAAAACTAGGTTGAAATAAATAAAAAAATAGGCAACTAGGAGAACTTTGGAACTGCAATTGTTCCCAAATTAATACACAGCATGTTGTATGAAAGTAAATGAGTAACAGCCAATTTAGTCAGAATTATATTTTAATTAAAAATAATTTTTGAAAGTAGCACGTATCGTTCCCTTATTTTTGAAACTCTTGATGATGCAAGAAAGCATTTATATCCGATTTCGGCTGTGTGAACATTAATCACACTTAAAAATGTTTTATTTTTAAATTCACGAGGTAAATTAGTTTTTTCATATGTTTCATTGCACCTGAAGAGATTTTAAAGATAGGAACGACACGTTGTCCAGTCCTATTTATGCTTCAATTTTTTTATTTCAATTAAAATTTAATTATGGCTTAAATGGCTGTGTTTCTCATTTATTTCACTGAAGTCAGATAAACATAACTATTTTCATAAAATAGAAATGACACATCACAATGGCGTCATATAATGGTTGATTGAAATGTTTAAGTCGTTTTGTTAAGGTTTTATAATTTTGGATCCGTTGATGAAATATATGGACGAAAGTAGAAATTAATTAGTGACTTTTATATGATGCAATTGGTTATTTCCTTTTGTAGTTGAAGAGGTTGATAGGGGAGGAATTCAAGACTTCCTTGGATTTACCCTAAACAATTATGTTTCGCCAGCAAGTGAATCTTTATCCCACAGAAACGGCTGACTTAATCTGTGTTAAGTCGTCAGCTTTGAGAGTCTCTAACTTCTAAGACGAAGGAGGTACATTCCCAGAGTCTCGCCTAATCCCTTTGTGCGGTTATGGGGGATCCTAGATTGCCGATTCAAGCCCCACGAAGCTCAATTACAAATGCTTATTTATCTCGGTTTACTGCCCCCGCGTCTTTGTGAAGCTCGTGTAGGAAAATTTAATTAATTCCCTAAGTAATATTATGTGAAATGACCCATCGAAGTGATCATGGGAGAACCACAACGCAGTGTAACGGTATACAATGGTATAAAACTTCGTGATTTTTAACTTAACTTGTAACCCGTAATTAAAAAAAACCGTTTGTCAAATACGTTTACATAGTTTGTCTAAATATTGTCACAGTTATAACAAATTGCTTCCTTTGTGCCCTGTTTCACAGTTTCCTTCTAAGAAATGAATCATAGGGCTTTAGCTTTACGAATTTGAGGGCAACGTACTTATATTTCCTTTGCCGAGGAATGTCAAGTGACAGTGATAAAAATATAAATTATAATTATACAAATGTTACAGTAAAATAAAAAATATCTAAGGTTAATACATAAACAATAAAAAAAATACACACAATAGAACGTTTCTTATACAGTCAACCCATATTAATTTTATTTATATAACCTATATGTCTATCATTTGACTGTTTTCGGTCACAGGGCAACGTAAGGTTGGTGTTCTACTGGTAGAAAGCAATATTTACGAAAAAATCCCATTCTTACTTCATAAATTTTAACTTTTACCACTTAAACAGTTTATTAGTCCATTTATTAAATATGAACTTAATAATACTGTATGAAGCCGATTAAAAGGTAAAATAAAATACAAAACATCTCATTATTTTATTTATAAATACTTGTATTTGAAACATTGTAATGTAACTATTCATATTCGCGAAACGTAATAACAAACATTAAAATATAAAATTACGTAGTAACTGGACCGTCCAAAAATACCCAATTATTATGGCTAGTGTTCTGATATGTCACTTATATTTTAATTAAAGAATTATCATAGCATACAAAAAACAATATTCAGTCTCAATATTTTTTTATATTTATTTTCCTTCAAAGTTTTCCATCTTCTGGATCATAATCATCTATATAAAAAATTTATATATTTATACAGAATAATTATCACGTTCATGAACATTTGAAAATAATCGGTATAGGTAAATGGATAAACATAACGTAACAAATGATTAAATTCGTGAAAGATAAATTCTAAAAGTTTTTGTGAACTAGGTGGAAAACCAAGTACAGTAGCGCCACCGGCCGTAGTTGCTGAAAATACTGTAATTGTGGTTCATGCAATGACTTGAACCTCCAACAAGATGGCACCATTCTCTAAAATATTAACCTGAACGAGACTTTGCCACATTGCTGGACCTGGCGCCACTCCAGTGGCCACCACAATCACCGGTTTTGCAGCCTTGCAACTTTTTATAGTGAGTTTGCAACTGCGAAAGAGTTTATTTCCATCTCTACCTCAATGACTTGTGAGACAAAAACGCAGCAGCTGTTCTTACCGTCATTCTTGATATTTTAAGTTGGGCACGGACAGAATTTATACCGAATGACGAAGAGTGGACACATAAAACAATTTATAGTCATTAATAAAAAAATTACTTTTAAAATTTGGCTTAAACGTTACATTCGTACCTGGGAAAACAAAGAGAGAGGTAAAAACAATGCCCCTTTTTCATGAGAAGAATGTCGGAACATGTAATTGTGCTAATCGCATCCTTGGTCACCTTTGTGAGTCAGGTAAGATTAGTAACTGCTGGGGATTCACGAGGATACGGAAACACGAACACGCGCACGTGATTTGCAAATATCTGAGAATTGAAACGTATATAAATTTCCAATGAATAAATTAGAACAATAACACAAGTCACTATTTTGGTCAGATTTACTTAAATTGAAGAGTACGTAATAAAACAATAACCATACCGATTGAAACATAGCGTTATTTAATGCATTTACAATATAGACACTCGTATCAAGCCAATTATCTAAAAAAAACTAATGCAGTCAACAACACTGTATGAAGTAATAAAGGTTTGATTTACTAAATAGACATAAAGTGATGATGGGATGAATATGTCAGTAAAAACGAAAACTCAGACTTTGAAACAAATGATGATCCCTGCATAGTACTTTGTAATTGTTTGAGGACGAATTAAAGGTGTTTTGACGAAGAATATTAATAATTAAAGCTAATATAAAAATTATAAATCAGTTCAAATTTTTATAGCTTTACATTATTATATAATCTAATGTTTGGCCGGATTACTTAAGATTTAAATTAGAGACCCGTTCGGAATAAATATTATTGCCCGAAATAATATTGACGGTACGAGTTATAAACCATAATTATTCCAATGATATTATTTTCTACAGAGGCATCAAAACGAATTGAGAATATGTACACAAAAATATAAAATTTCTGTCTTACATTTACGCTTTCGCCGTTGCATACGTGAGGTTGAAAATTCTAAAAGTTATAGTTTATTTATTTTTGTGTCACATATATTGAAAATTAATCTGAAAATCTTGGTAAATTATCAAAATACAATGGCTTTTTGGAGATCAAAGTTGCATTGAAACCTGTCAATAAAATGAGTAATTGGTTTACCAAAATGAAAGATAGAATTAAAAAAGATTGCGTATATTGTTTAAAAATGTTGATTGTAATTTTAAATATATTTGGATGACTGGAATGTTAATAAAAACTAAGTTATATCGTCATAAGAGTAATTGTAAAGTCTACGTGAAAAATAATACTGCATTGCCTTTACATGTGTTTGAAATCTTACGTAAAGATAAATCTAGGTATAAAAGGAGTTTGTTGGAAGGTATTTACGTGTATGAAAATCAAAATGAAGTGTTAAAACAAAGAAGTGAATTTGGGAATTCATTAATATAATGTTTTAAATATGATTAATAATAATAATTGTAAATAGATCGATCTTAAGTAAGATTAAAAGATGTTAATGATGGAGTAGTTATTTAAGCTCTTTGATGTTAAGTGTAAATATGATGTTGTAGAATAGTGTTTAAGTTGTTTGATTTTGGAGTTTGGTAAGAATGTTCAGTTTACGAAGTGTACTCGATGAGTAGTACAAATTTGTAGTGTGAAATTGTATAATAGTGATGTGTTAAGTTTAAAATATAACGATAATAAGAGAACGTGGGCTTTCCCGGTGTATATTATTCATGAACAATTCTCGGGTTTTCAACCGGGTAAGTATAAAGTTTGAACACAACGTTTCCATGGCTTGCTCTGCCATCAGTTCACCTGAAGAAGATGGCAGAGCAAGCCATAGAAACGTTGTGTTCAAACTTTATACTTACCCGGTTGAAAACCCGAGAATTGTTCATGAATATAACGATAATGTTCAGGTATACTAAATATACGATGTTATTGTATAATTATATGTATATGACTGATTGTTTAATAAATAGTTGCAGATGAGGATGACGAAAGTCGAAAGCTACTGCAGATAATTTTAATGCTGGACTTATTGGCTTATTAAAGTTTATTACCAGAACATACTCCTTTGAATATCCAATTTAGTAAACATATTATTTTTATTTAATTTGTCAGCGTGCTTGTCACGATTGGCTGTTAAACCTAGTTGAAGGATTATCCTCCAGTAGGAAGGTGAACACAGCACATATCAGCAATTGCGTCTTGGGATCGATCTTGAACCAATCCGGAGATATAAGTTCGATAATTCTTTACGACACCATAAAAGGATCCTTCGCAAGCCTTTAAGTGAGCGTAGAAAGATTTCTTAAGATTCTCGCCTTCTTGTCCGACTGAGCAGAAAGTTTATTGAGCCGAGGAAATGGGCGCTGAGTTTACGGCGATTCTATGAAGCGTCTCATATCACGTGCAGGTTGTCAGCTTTTATACGCGCCAATAAATTAGAGGAGCTACTGTATTGGGCAGCAGTAGCTTTATGGCGGGTCTGGCCGGGGCTTTTATCGGAGCCTCGCTAGATCTCTCTCTCCTCGGCAATAAAGCGATCTCTTCGTTCCCCCGGGCGGCCCATCTCTTAAATTACTCCCATGCATTTCCTCCTCCCCGTATTTGGATTCCACGAGAAGAAAGGAAAACAGCAGCGTCTTCAGGAAGTGGGAACCTAAAAGGGTAGTATCACTGCGATAACTCATTACATGTACTAATGGGTTAATGATTTTCTTCTCTTAGCCTGTTCCGACGATTTTATTCCCGGGGGGGAAAGTGGAAGAATGTTGTCTATAGTCAAAGGGAGGGAGATATGGCATCTCTCTTAAAGCAAAACCAAAGTGCGCAAAGACGATTAGGAAATCGGTAACAGAAAATTCAGACGGGTCTTGCAGTTCTCGGACAGAAAACAATGTCCTCCGATGTGCGTTAAACGACGCAAGATAGTTAAATTGCTATAAATTCATAAATTGTTCCTTAAAGACACGCACGTCACCCTTTTTTGTGATAGCCACTTATTTTGAAAAATTATCTTAGTTTTATTATACATGCATGCAAGAATCTCCTGCTAGAAGGAGTTTATTATTCTATTCCTGAATTTATCAATCGGTCTGAAAGTAATTAAAGTCTATTTTTGCAAAAGTGCTGAATCAGTGTTCATCATATGCAAACAATATCAGGTGTATATTATACGTTATCCTTTCATTAACGGTCTTTTCTTCTTTGTTTCATGACCTAAATTGACGAGATCTGCTGGAGCCTGATTTCCCACGGATCTACAGACGTGTGTTTCAAAGTGTAGTGTATTGTGAAGTGCGTGGATCTATTATACCGATATAGTGTTCCAAATTGATATTGTTTATCCATAAATTATATATTTTGTATATGTTATGTATACTTTCTTTTATTTGTCTATCATTGTATACATAGTTTCTTTTACTATCTCTCTTATTGTTTTGTACTCATATTCTTGATATGTTGTATTCATATTTTGTTTGCTCTGCTTTGTTTTATTTTATTTATCATTGTATACATAATTTTCTTTACTCATATGTTGTATCCATATTTTGTTTCTTATATTCGTATTCTTAGTGTGATATGTAACATATTCTTTGACTTGTCCTATTTCCTCAATAGAGGACTAATGGATCCAATAAATCTTATCTTATTATAAAAACTATTCGTATTTGCAAATAATGATATTACTATTCTTCTCCATCATTGAAAACTGTTAAATTAATGTCTTAAAATACTTAAATCAATAATATTAAATCAATTAAGGTCTGATATACACGATATTTAACTGGAATAAATTTTCAACCAAATACAGACAAAGATATTTAGTTGAACCGTCGTTTCGTCACCACATTTGTAACTTTTTCAAGTATTTTCAAGTAAAAATATGAAGAAGAGACGCAAGTGACTTTTAGAAATAATTAACATTAACCAATCAGAGCCACACAAACCTCACAAATTTTTCAATCGACGTGGTTTTGGCTTATAACAACCTCAAACAGACCTTCATCACCAATAGAATGTCATAAGAAATAACGTCAAATACATGATGAGAAAACAACGTTGATTCCGACAGGGAAATATTGGCGTTGGGAAAGTCTCAATCTAAGGATCATTGAAGTAACTCGAATAAATTTTTATTTAGCTGAACCAACGTTTCGTCACCATATTTGGAACTTCCTTAGGTAATGTTAAAATTTGATGAAAAAGCCAAAAATTATAATAATTTAAACTGACTACAAGGGCAGTCAAGTTTATATTTTCATCTTGTTATTCTTAACAGACGAAGATATATGTGATAGACCTATATGAATTTGCCATCATCATGATTCCAAAACCTACCTGTAATTACGGAGATATCTCATTATGACCTTACCACTAACTCAAACCAAACGATTACATTAACCAAAAAAAGTGTGTTTTAACAACTTTGCAATTTTATTATGATGCCAAAAGAATACAATAAGAAAAATGAAATTAAAAATAGAAAAATAACCAAGTTTATAGAAAATTCTCATTTATGAAGTTGAGAAAAATTCCATTAAATTATAACGGTTTTAAAAAAATCTAAGCTTTGGTTTTATAAATGTGTTTTCTAATTATGTAGTTTGAAATTTGCCGTGGTTACTTGAAATGTGGGAAAAGTTTAAGGATTTAGGAAAATCTTTCGTATTTATTATCATTATCCTCCCACGTAATCGTATTTTGGTTTTTAAAAAATTAAGTTTCCGTTCATAAAATAGGTTAAGAATCTATTGAATTAACGGTTCAAGGTTTAATGGTGATATTGCGTTGCAGTTCATAAAAAAGATTGATTCATAGAAGTATATAATTTATAAAAGTAGAAGTAACACTAACTATTTTTAACTCATGTGTACTCTCTGTACCGTGGTTTCTTGGAAGAAACTAAAGCCGAGCGTACCTGATGTGTTCCGAGTATTTCATGGAGAGTTACTCGGGGCTATTATATATGTAAGGATTATAGCTACTTGGTTATTCATACACTGCGTCGTCTGAAAGACGGTGGACAGCGAAACCCAAATAATACAGACCGTAGTCATACATTGCTTAAAAAAATTATTTATGCTATAACACGGTCAAATTGCCAATAATATTCAGGTTAATATTCGGATTCGCAGATAAACATTTATAAAGTGTTGCTCACTATTGACTGATTCAATCTTTAAAATTTTAGCAATTTATTTCTTGGAATTGTAGACCGACTCTGTATAGTTTCTTCGCGGTGTGTGGGGGAACGAAACTCTGGCTCTCAATCCACGGAGTTTAATTCACAAAGCCGTGTAGTGGCCTTGAGTTGGTGGAGGGTTTTGTAGTGTTGAATGAATGTCTGAGGTGGCTGGGCAAGGCCGAGAAGGCGCTAATAAAATATCCTGGCCGCAATAGAGAGCACAGCCGCTCCATTAGCCCAGGTAGACTCCTGCGGGTGGGTGGCCGGCCACTATGTTTATATGCAGAGGAAGTCAGTCATCCTATAGGGATCAAACATTTGTGATTCAAAACCGAAAATTATGAATATATATAATATAAATATTATACATTTTCTTACTGGTCATGGTCCATACGGACAATATCTGGGAAGAATAAATAGCAGACCAGACAATCTATGTGCCTGTGGACAGAGAGATGGGAACACCGGAACACGCCATACTAGAATGCCCCAATTATGAGGTAGACAAGACAATAAGAGAAACCATAAGAAAAGAAAGTCTATGGGAAATAATAAGAAACCCACCACTCACTCACCGCGGCTCTAGAAAATTTGACAAACCTGATATCCGCTTTACAACTGACAAAATACACGACTAAAAATATAGAAACTTAAATATTACATCATAAGACTTAATATATGCATCATCGGACCGGACATTCAAATCCAGGAACCGGATGAGTATAAGGACCAAAATATAGACATCACAACATAAAATAGAATATAAATTATAGTAATAGTAAGATTATTCAAGTAATTATCTTAAACAAATTACATAACTCTGCTAATACAAATACAGTCATAAATAATTAGAGTATAAAAATTAGTAAAAAAAATTGAACCTACAACTACTCGACCAACGCGTCATGGAGGATCCGGAAAACGTGGGGTGTCGTAACCGGAAAACCGGAGATGTTTCACAAACAAAATGTATAAATGTTGAAAGGATGAGGAGACAAAGAAATTAAGAATTCTCTCCTTCAGTCTCTCCACGAAAATAATATAATAATAAAACTAGTGTAACAGATGATGATCTTACATGCTAAAACAAATTTAAATATACGCATATAATTTATATACATATTTATATCTATGTAAAAAATGTACCAACAAAAGAAAAATATTGTTAAACAGACCTGTTATTGAATCTAGAAAACAGGTCAAGTAAAATTATTATCAATAAAAAAATAAAATATAAATACTCTAAAGAAGACGTAAATTAGGCAGTTAAGACGAATGGTCACAGCATCACACGTAAGGTGTGCAAGAAAAACAATATGTACTATAATATTAATTTTTATTCCATACAAACAAACAGACAGAAAATAACTTATTTATTAACGATGCAATTAATACAATTAGAGCAATTGTCACTACTTTTCGCTAATGTTTGATTAATATTGTCATCTAAAATTTCTTCTAGGATATTGAATATTGGTATTTTATATTATTTCAGTTACGAAATGCAGGGAAAGAAGGCATGCTTTAAAAATCTATTCAATTTTCTTTTACATATGTGGTGTTCGTTAGCTTACACCAACAAAAATTATTTTTGTACAATCAAATTGTTAAATAATAATAAAAATGTATTTAATTTGAATATTTTTGTACAATCAAATTGTTAAATAATAATAATAATGTATTTAATTTGAATATTCCATTTATTTTTATAATATTACGTTATCAAATCTCCAGAAGAAATCTAACTCAAATTAAATCTGGGTGAAAATATAAATTTAGGAGTAAAATTTAATCAAATTGGCTCAGTCGGTAAAGCAAAAAAGAATAATCTACGCAGCTTCTAAATGGCTGCTGCTCCCGGGAACGCGGGTGACGAACGATATAATTGTATTAAAAATCGCGAATCAACGAGAATGGTTTAAGTGGAAAACCGGGTTAAAATGCCGTTACCAGATGTTAACAATGGCCTGGTGACGTCGTTCCTGGTTTGCCGTGCAGGATGTTCCTTCGCTGAAACACGTCTCCTCTAGCGCCTCTTCTTCAGCTTAAATCTCTATCAAAATGTCCTTTTCTTGTTTTCCGTACTACAAAACAAAATCTCCTTTCTCGAAACAATGGCGAAATTAACTTTTCTGCCTATTGTTTCGTGCACTGCTCTCTGTCGCCCCGACCTTCTCAGGAGAGCTCCCCGAACCAACTGTTGAATCTACAAAGCACTCCAGGCAATCAACAATGTTGCAGACGGTGACGTTTCCCGCCTACTCGGCCCCACCAAACCATTCTCGTTTATGTCCTGTGTACGCTAATAACAAAAACTAAATTATTTTTGCTTTACCCGATGAATGTAAGGGTCATGAATCACCACACATAAAATTATTACTTTTGGTTATAACAGGCACAGACGAAAGACCATGCTTTTAAAATTTATTCGAAAGCCTTTTGCATAAAATGATTTTTTTTTCGACATTTCAATTGATCTGACATTTATAAAATTACAAAAAATACATATAAAACAGCCATAAGTCAGATATCCACTGTATTACTAACAGATTACGTAAAAACTATATGACGTTTCGTCCACATTTTTAGACTTCTTCAGGTAAAATATACATATATGAATTTTTTGAAGTGTTAACGACTAAGAAATATTATTTACATTTATTTCAATTCTGACAAATTCACACTGTCTGGAATGCAGCGTTACTTAGAATTCGTAAATCACGTTTTACTTGTAATCGTCAACGACACAATTTTCTCCCTGTTGGACCTCTATTTCTTTAAATTAAGATGGTATGGTTTGTGTATTTTATGTAAATTAAATCTGTCAATTTTAATTCATTGTTTGAAAATAATTATTTTGCTCTATAATTAACACCAGAAGAAATTTGATTACGTACATTACATCAAGTCCTAAAATTGTAGACGAAACTTTTTGAAATTTGTAATATGTTAAATAACTGACGTAGCCCATAGGCTATTTTGATATTTATTAATTAATATTTTTGTCTTATACTACGAGTGGACGGAATAACATGCTTTTAAAATTTAATCAAAATTGTTAATATAGTGATATTTATTTTTTGAATTACAACAGGCACGGGGGGCAAAACCAAAATTTTAAAATTCGTTCAAAAATCTGTTGTGTAATATTTTGAAATCAATTATTGAAAATATTAGAGAAGTATACAATAAAATTTATCAGAAAATCCGTAAATAAGATCAAATTATTTTTATTGCTCATCTGATGAAGTCCGAATTTTTTTAGATATTTTAATTAAAAAACGTATTTTGGCTGTACGGATATTGTATTAATTTATTTAATATACGCTTAAATTGTCGACGGATTAAAACCTCATCATTAAAAAATGGCAGCACTCTATTACTTCACACGTTAATAAATCTTACCCACAGGAAAAGCTCTCAGAAAAATATAAAAGTGAAGAACAAAAGATTATGAAAAAGTTGGTCATTATGTATTTCAGGGCAGTTAATAATTAATTACAACATCTGATTGTTTGTAGATCAATAAATTTATTATTTCGGCCTCTTCTATAGCTGTAAAAGCACATCTAAATCTTCGTCCTTCTTAATTGTTAGGTTCGAATTTGAACACACCAGATGAGATAAAGTTTATATTATTTTTTCCTGACTTGTAGACTGTTTCACTATTTAATGATTTAATTATAATATAAACCAGATAGAGAATAATTGTAAGGCCTTCAATGAAATTAGTACCAATTTTAATAATTTCAGTACATTTCCATTTTCATAAAAACATTTCTTGTTATTTATTTCATGTAGCGCTTGGTTACTTACTTTACATAAATTAATAAGTTAATAGTTAAATAATAGAGGACAACCTCCATCAAATAGAAATAAATAACAAAACCCAGTTTTTGCTTAGGGATCAGAGTTGTAACTCCTTCTTCGACATTAAAAGTTAGGAAAAAATTAACTGAATTATTGAAAAGTTGAAAATTATTACAAACAGAGTCACTTCTTTCTAATTATAAGATACAAAAATTTTTAGAGAACACGAAACAACAGTAAAAAATGCGTTTATGTCTATGACTGCCTATAAATTTAATTTCAAATGCATAGATATATATATAAAAAAATTTAAACGTACTGTCTCCGATTACTGCTGATGCTTACCAAAAGGGTTATATGATCACTTGCATGTCAATATTTTTTCTTGCTGGAGACCGCTATTTGATTTTTAGTTTATTAAATAAGTACAAAGAACCATAAAGTCCAATGAAAATGTCAAATGAAGAATATATACCCGGTCCTCTCATATTTTATTATTAAAAGGCTTCATCTATTAACAAAAAATATTCGGGAGCTGTGAGAGTTATAGCATTCCGACTCTTTACATACAATGGATTATTGAATTTTGTGGAAGATATTTTAAAATTTTTAAACTATAATAACTATAAAATATAATTTAATAGTATCATATAAGCCAGCATGATTTGCTCTAGTTTATATGGCAGTTCTGAAACGTGAATCATGTTTATTTTAAAATTTATGTTACATCTACATAGTGCAATGCTGGAATGTAAGGAAGCTAGTGATTATTTAGTGATTCGATGGCTGTTTTCAGAATTAAGGAGGAGCAGAAGTCAAATAATTATTTCCGTCCGTCCATTAGCACGCAACGTTCCATAATGGTAGATAATTCAAATAATTACTCTAGCAGGTCGCTGCTAAAACATTTTTACGACACGGAAGTGTTTTCTGATTGTGAAACTCAGCAAAGAGCAATAAACAAGTTTGGCGTAGTGCACCCAAGCTGTCTACTCTTTTTATTTCTCGGCGACTCCTTCGAGTGAAGGGGTTTCGCCCTGTGCCTGTCCAGAAGCCATTAGCATAACCAAAGTATTGGGAGAGACTTCAAATATTGACTCCCGCAGTTGAAGGTTACTCAAGCGCATGGTGACAGTAATAAATTGTGAAGGAAAGTTACAGGATGTGCTGCGTCGGGAGAGGTGAGACATCGTGTCGGCGGGTTTTTGAAGACGAGTCTCACCAAATAAAGAATACACCACGACTCGGTTGACATCACGCGATATTTGCAGCCATTAAGACGCAATTGAATTTATTTAAAATCGTTACTTGTAATTTTAGATCCTAGAAAATATTTTTGGAAACAGACTGACTGAGCTAAGCAGTCGTGTGAGAATCTGAGAAAAAATATACTCTAAATTTTCTTTCACAAAAATTCTGTACCATCATAAATACAACTCAGAGAGAAAGGGTGGTTAGCATAATGACAAGAAAAATAATTGGTTACTAATAACAGCATTATCTGTGAATTAACTACACTCTTAAATTTAATACTGCTTCATTAACGGGTTAACTGAAATATATCTGGATAAATAACATTTTAAAACGTGCACCATAAATTAATTTTAAATGAAGAAGGAAATTTATAACATGCGCTGCAAAATAATACTCAAACGTTGTAAGTAATGTTTATTTATTAAATGCCATTTACAAAAAAGTTCGACTACTTATATTAATAATTGCGGGGTCCATAAAACTGAACTATTTTACATATAAAAAATGAATTACTAATACGACGCGGATCAAAAGTATAAAATAAAATAAATTATCGAAATAAAATGTTAATAAATGCCCATACTGACGAGTTTTATGCACAATTGCATTAATTATCATATATTCCACAAATTAAAAAGTTTTTAGAGTAGAAATAAATGCTCAACGTAATTCCAGATCAAAAATAAGGAAATAGTTTTTTATCGTTTGGGAGTAAAATAAAAATAAATAAAAATAAAATAAAAATGTGGAAATAGAACTACAACAAGTGAACAAGTTATTTTATTTGAGGAGGAAGATTATTGTGAATGGACGCTGGAAAGAAATTACAAAAAGTGTCAATTAATTAATTTAATTAGAAGTTTTTTTATAACTCTAAAAATATAGTGAAAAGAATATTGACTATTAAATAGACCAAGAGAAAAATCAGATTGGTTTATAAATGTGGTCCATCTCAAATATGCCGTAGAATACGTAAAATAAGAAAGGAAAAAGTTTAGAAGGACCGATAAACGATTCTCGGTTTATCAACCGGGCCATATTTTCAAAACTCAGTCTGCTATAGGGAGAATTATTTATTAAATCGATTCATCGCGAAAACCTAGAGAGAGACGATAAATACTTGTTCTTTCTAATTTAGTAATAATATTTATAAAATATCGGGTTGACAAAATCTTTAATGTTTTTGTTAGAAATAAATGGCCTGAGCGCATAATAACAACGTATTTAGCAGTTTTAGATTACGGTAAAAATAAATGTAAAAGGGTGATGCTCAGCACAGTTGGTACAAAATTACTGAATATGTAAAAGAATGTTTTTTTACAGATCGACGTGTCGTAAAAATTCTATGAAATTTGTGTAATCTGGACAGGTGAAATTATATAAACAAATGTTCACAATATTTAAAAGTTCTTACTTATGTCTGTCCCGTAATATTAAAAATATTATTTTTTTAATTACAAGGTATCTTAACTAAATACATCTATCTGGAAAAGGTAAAGATTACTTTTATTGCACTTGGAGTTGTCTCATTTAATGAAATATGATTTTACGAGGACATTTTTTGGTTTTATTATTAATAACAATTATGAAAATCAGATCCACATTTTGTACTTATTTAAGTATGTTAATTTCCTGGCACATTAACAGGAATGGTTTTTAGCGTTCTGGTGAAGAATAGTTAAACCCGAAATGAGCAAAGAAAATTAGAAACGAGAAATTAATGAATAAATAAGTAAATCGGGTCAATACTTCAGGAAAATTGAATATGAAATTACGCTACGTTAACCTCATCAGCTAATAATATAACTAGTTTTGTATCTAAAAAAATTAAGAAAACAATTTTAACATGAGCTTGATATCCAAAATTTACAATGGGAATTTTTTTGAATCTGAAATATGTAATAGAACAAATTAAATTTTATTGCCTGTAATATTATGGTTTTATAAAAAAGTATAAAATTTGGAAAGCAATTACTAAAAGTGTGCATTTTAGGATGAATGTAAATGAGAAACTTTCGGGAAATGCTAGTGAGAAAACAACATCCTGGTAAGGAAAGTGGACAAATTAGTTCGGTATGGACAGCGATCTCAGTCTACAACATAAATATAAGCAATCAGGTTCTCGCTATGCCACAGTTTCCATCATTTCTACTTTGACGTGCCAATACATTTATTCATTGATGTTATTTTTAATCACAAATAGGCACTTATTTTTGAATAATTCTGATATTCATCCCTTCAATACAAGGAACAAAAATAATCTGTATAAAAAAATGTAAAACATTGTCAATTGCACAGAAAGGTGTGCATTATCCATCTTCAACACGTGACTGCAGTCAGCACAGAATTAAACAGTTGTCCGATAATCAAGGTAAATTTAACACTGAATTACGCTCATTTTTGCTTAGCCACTCCTTCTATTCAATAAAGGAATTTATAGAAGAATCGGAGAAGAGTAATTTATAATAGTTTATAATACAAAAATTTGTTATAAGTATATTTATCTTTTATACAATAAAATAATGTAATAAATGTACACAGCCCTGACCCATTCCACATCCTTGTAGCTTAGCTTCTTTACAGGATCTACGGAATATGATTATTATTATCTACCGTTCGTAGTTATTAAATTCTCCCTGGAATGTCGGTTAAGGAAAAGTGTCCTTGCGCTTGCTCAACCGCGCTCAGTTTATCCGAGAACAAGGCAAAGCCCTTAGTCTGTGGAATGGCCGTTTTACTGTTCTCGTTGTGGCGAAACGGCTCTGGCCCCACTGTATGTGGAAGGCGGGGCTCGGTCTTCCCTGTGTTATACAAAGAATTTCTTAAGGTAGTGTGGTATTCGGTCGTCAAACAAATCCAGCGCCGACCCTTACGCCTCGTATAAAACTTTATGCTTCCGAAAGCGGCAGGTTGCTCTAGCACTGCTCGGGGAACTCGAAAAGCAGCTCCTGAGTGAAACGCATTACCAAGTCTTACTCGCCTAAAAATACAAGAAAGCAAGACGAAATTTGCGGGGATTTGGTCGGGGGGATTGTGAGGTCACCAAGTGAAAGTGGCACTTCTCTTGCACTCTCAGTTTCACACGGCTTTGTACTGATATGCTCCAACATCAGTATCCTCTAATTACATGCAGCAATAAAAAATTCAAATTTTAGATTATATTAAGCCAAGGAATGACTTGTTAAAAACGTTATTCTCTGAGAAGTTTGGAAATCTGATGGGTCTCTACTCACAAAATTTCATTGGCCATTTTGTATAAACGCTTGATTAAACTTGATAGTTATAATAAACGAACACCTTATTCAGTTTTAAATTATTTAAACCAGAGAAAATGCCGAAAAATCGGTCAATACTTCAGAAAAATTCAATATGAAATTACACTACGTTAACCTCATCAGTTAATAATATAACAACTTTTGTATCCAAAAAATTTAAGAAAACAATTTTAACATGAACTTGATATCAAAAATTTACAATGGAAAATTATGAATTTGAAAAATATTCAAATTCAATGAAAAAAAATATGCACTCATCGAATGCAATAATTAACTTGTGCCCATTAAGAACATCAAATATTGTATTTCATTTAACTTGTTATTAGAAACTAAATTTGGTCATTATGTTATGAAATATAAAATTATTTTGAATGAATTAAATAATTTTCTAGAGCCTATCCTCCTTTATTGAATACTAGCTGGGTGTCCGGAGATCCCCAGGCTATTAATGCTCAAACGTTGTTATTGTTGTGGCATTCAGTCCTAAGACTGTTCTTAGGACTATATGGTGTATACTGCGCAAGCCTTTTCATATCAGCATATCTAGCTCACCCCACATCCCCCTCTAATCTGCCAAGTATATTCTATCTTTGGCCTCCCTCTTCTGTTCTTACTCCACATACTTCCCCCTAATCCTAATTTTACAAGACCCTCGTGGCCTATTAATGTATCCCTTCTCTTGGTCAATGTCCTCCAAATTGTTCTTAAATGTAACAAACATTTTACATAAATTATGATTTTCATTAAAATAGGGGTCTGAATGCACCAAGACGAACGTATAACGCAGTTTAAATTCCAAAACTTATCAAGTTAAACCTAAATGTTAGTATAATTGCCCGCTGCATGAAATTTTATTTTATTTTCTTAAGTCTTCCACTACTTGAAATTAGGAAGTTGGAGTGATAAAATTATATAAGAAAACGTATGATTTGTATGGAGGATATTGCGGTCATGGAAATAATAAATTTTGTCAATTGTGTAGGAAATCCATAGTTGTCTGCTATTTGTATCAGTCAACTATACCGTTATTGGACGAATATATTCACAGTGATACCAAATGGACTGAAATAATTTTTTCTCATTAACATAATCATCAAAAGTCTACTGAAATGTACGAATGTATGGGGACGAACAGATCGGTCTGCTCGAATGTCCTAATTCTAGTTGTATATGACAGGTAAACGGTTAACGATAGAAATTTACAACAAAGTCTATATGAAAGGAAAGCTCACCATGTTTTTCTTGATATGCACGTCACCATATGTGAGTTCCATCAGTTACTGTGACAATATCGAGGCGATGAACAATTTCTCGCCAAGTAAATTGGAGCATATCTTCTGAAATACTCTGATAACCTCTTTGATACGCTCACGAAGATCATGAAGGTCTCTGACTGGTGTGGAGTAAATCATCTTTGACGTAGTACCAGAAAAAGAAATCGAGCAGTGTTAAATAGGGAGATCTCAGGGACCACGCCATTGGTCATCGATCAGGGAAAATCTTGTCCAAATTCGTACGAACTACATACAATCAGTTTGGAGGAGCCTCATATTGTTGGAAAAGGATGTTGGCCTGTCGATGTTCAATTACTAAAAAAATTTAAAAAATGGAGATAGTTTGAATAATAGTGGTTTATAAAAAGGGGGATGATTTTATGTCTTTTAAAGTAATAATTTACTTCATTTTTTATCGACATGTGGTTGTTTAGATCATGTTTGGTTTGACTTATGATAGTTAAAACCAATTTAAAAGACAGATGTACTCAGAACATAAAGTGTAAACACATTGAGAAATAAAGCAACACAATTCTAGTGCAGAAGATTGCAAAATAGATAGAAGAGTTGCACGCGAAAAAATAATTAGTACCATTAAGACCGAAGTTTCTTCTTTCTGCTCATTATTTCGTTGATAAAAATCATTGGATTGTTTACAACAGTAATAAAGTTACACCCAGAACGAATACTGATCCTTGGACTCGTAACTTACATTCTTCTCGTATCTCAGATGAAAATCGCAAATAAAGTAACTAACTCATACGTTTCAAAGCAGTTATCTGAGAGAATTAAAAAGTTGTATTATGATAATATCTTTGCCTGGTTTGTTCTGCGTGTTGTTCTTACGATTTAGTAACTCCTGGCGATAAAGAATCAGGGTTTGCAGAACTGTTGCGTAATTGTGTGTTTATTGGGTAGTTCGTTAAAACCGTATTTTCATTAAGGGCTATGAGAATTTAGTAAGGATAGATGAAGCAAAGAAAAACCGTAAAAGTACAAATAAATATATATTTTATTGGAATCAGCATTGAAATTTAATTTTACAAATTGTGCAAGATATTTATTGAAATTAATAATTTACCAGAAAAAAATTGAGTTTAAAGACGAATCTTGACGTCCAAGAAAAATTATTAATTGCTATTGAACCAGATGCTAAACAGAGTATTCAAAATAGAAATGGTGCTTTAATGAACTTATTATGTCGGTTCAAAAGACATTGTGATTTAGAAAAATGAGTAAGAAACCAATCTAGGTTTCAAATTAATTAATATTAGACATAATTTCAACTAATTTGAATTCAAATTAACATTTAAATTATGAAATTTAAGAATCTAAAACTTTAAATCTTCCTTGATATCTCGGCTTTTCTCATTTACGGTCTGGGTATTCCGCTAGACTAATTAATTTTAATTCACCATTTGAAAGAATAAAATGTCATTCTTTACACTTTCTTAAAGACTTCAATTTTCTTTCATTACTCATTACAAATTGTAGCTACTTAATTTAAAATTCTAAAATTTGATAACTTACAATATCTCACCACTCCATTGGTTTATTTTTTTTACGTTTGCGTCAATTTATTTAGTTAATACAATATTTGGCAAATCTCTATTTCAGTAAATTGCAAGAAATTATTGACCATCGTGACTGATAACTCTTTTGATAGTACAAAAAAATATTTCCTAAGATAAACTCAATGCTGTTTCCAAATACGTTATAAAAATGGTCATAATTTTAATTTTTAATTATTGCCTAATAATAAAGAGTTAGCATTCTGGATGAAGCGAGTCAGTGTTCCGTAAGAAATAAAATAAAAATACTTTGAATACAAAATTTGAAAATTAATCTCTTCTCATAAATTCTTTTATCTAAGTTTCTACTGTGTCAATTAAAATTTATAAATCAATATGATTTCGGTGGTACAGATTTTGGGAAGAAACGTATGGTGATATAATTAATAATAAAATGGACGTCGTTTAAACACAGTAATATAATTAGTTACAACGTTCGGAAGCGTCTAAATTCTCTACTCCAGGGTGTGGTTGTAAAGCAGATGTTTGGCAGAGAGGAAGCTGCAGCTGCGATGGAGGATTGTACTGGGAATTATGGTAGTCGGTTCTAATCACGCAGTTCGGTGAAAGGAAGGGGCGAACTCCGGACTAGCTTCCGTCTATCTTGTATTGGATATTAGGTCAGGTAGGAAATTCTATGTGAGAGTTCAAGGTTCATTTTACGTATTTACGACGTCTTGCGATCAAAATATTTACGGAACAAAAAATAAAATGAATGAAAACAAGCCTTTACTGTTTGGCTACATGGCTCATGAGGAATAGGAAGTAGTATGCGATGCACGTAGGGGAAGGGAGTTGATGAAGGGAAGTAGACGCGTTAGAGTTTGGTGCATGGAAAGGTAGCGTAACAATATTACCATTTTTAATAACATTTACTACATTCTTACGAACGGGAAATACGGACAGCGTCGTCTTTTCTCAACACAATTTACTTATCATCTCCTAAATTTTAAGGCTGAAATTTTTGACGTGAACCATATTTTGAACAGAACACAAGCCTTTTCCTTGCGTTACTATTTTCAGGAAACTGTTGCACTACCAAATTGTAATTTTTATTTGAATCACCCTCGAAAGTTGGAATAATATATTCTTTTGAAGTATCCGGCATGAAGCAAATTTCCGAGTAAACACCAGCAAAAAATAGAGGTTGTCTGTAATGACTTATAAAACTATACTCTATAATTTAAAATAATTCTGAATGTCTTTAAAATATTTGCGACTTCAAATTTATTAAGTGAAAAATGGCCCCAGCCTTTGCTGGAAGAGTATAGATTATCTATATTCATTAGACTGTACAGACAAAAGATTAACCTTATCAAGAGTCAAAATTTAAAACTAGAATGACCATTAGCATAATGTTTTTCTTTACAAGTCTCCACCAAAGTTTCAAATGTAGCGCAGTTTCAATCTAAAAAATGATGAATTGGTTATAAACTTTCTGTCGTTACGATCATATTCACCTCTTAACCAACACGTCACTTAATTTATCTATTTTCTTTTATAAAATTTTGATAATTTATGTAAGCTTTCAATTGCATTAAGTATTGGCCTCAGTTTGGAGATTCTTGATAAGAATCATTTGACGAGAGTCACAATGCTGACGTGAATGTTGGAATTTGTAACAATTAGGTGACGTGTTGAAAATGATCAAAAAGATCTAAAGGACTTTTAACCAATAAATATTTACGTAAATTTAGACTGCTAGTTTCTAATGAATATTTTTATTAATTATAACGCTAAAAGGAAAAATCAAAATACGTCACGTTAATGTTTCTGCTATTTTCGACGATTTTATTTTATGTGAATTAAACGCATTATTTTTTGTAACTATTGTCTCATTTTGATTCATTGATTTTTATTTAATTCGTCTTAGATTAAATTTATTCTCTATCCATAAGAATAAATCTGAAACAAAGCATTTTAAAAAATATAAAATTAAATATTCAGAAGTGTCCATTACACGATCTCGTTAAGTCATAATTCACTGATTTTATGTTGTTCAGTTTTTATTGTACCTTCTTGTTGTATAACTAACCGCAACTGAAAGCCTTATTTATTTGATTCACTTGCCGTAATCGTTGTCATTCTTCTGGTCCTTCTATGAGCGTGTTTAGTTAAAATTTCATCATGTTACAAAACGTTTCAGTTCTTTTTGGTGTTGTACATATCATTTTGTGCTAATATGTTGTTTTGGGGAGAGTTAAACACCGGCGTGCGGTACGTGGAGGAAAATCCTTGATGGTGCTGTCGGCTTGTAGAGGTTCCGTCCGTCCCAGGAGTCTGCCTGGCGTAAGTGCTAATTTATGCGGGTCTAGCAGTCAGGTAGCCCGCCGTATTGTTAGTTACCTCCAGAACACGTGCACCTGTGGAAACGAATGCAGCCTAATGAATTGAGCCAACACCATTACGACTGCCGCTGCATCGTCTCACTGACTTGGCTCCCCACTGCTAAATTTGGCACACGTGCTTCGTGCCTTCCGTGTTTGCCTCGACCAGTCATTGTCACTAACAGTTCCCGGAGACAGACCCTGGGAGAAGAACGCAAGGACTGGCAAACGTTCGCTTGTAAGTGTGAAAATCCTCGTCGACAGTCCTGAGCGGTGGATCTCAGAACAACTGGTTGCCCAGCAACTAATCGCCAATGGAAGGCTTCAGATAATAAATTTGTAAATGTGAATGTCAACGAATGTTGTCATCTTGATGACTTTGGAAATGCCTGATATTCTTACAGCAACGTTGACAAGTATAACACAGTTTTGATAACTGAATTTTCATTTCAAGGAGCAGACCAAAGGATAATCTAAAGACTAAAGGAAGCGAATTCAGGATATTAAAACTGGAAAGAATCGGTATCTTGAGTTATTGGTGTTTGAGTGAACTTGAGCATAATCATTAACCAGTAGAGAAGTTTTAAATAGGTTGTATTCGAAATAACATAATGAACACTAAGTGTCTGGAAGCCAAGCGACGCTTCCAGAAACACAGCATTTCTCAGACCGACTCACTTTCTAGAACATGTTCCAAAATGACCACCACTCATCCCCCGCCGGCCTCACCATGTGAATTTTGACACACATCTCGTTATTTCTTGATTATTATAACAGTTTATTTTAGTATCTAAAAATATTTTCAATTTTCTACTTCCTTAAAGCAATAATATGGCAGAATAATTATTTACAATTTAAAATAAAGGTGACTTCGTTTAATTTAATTTCAAGAACTTTTGTTGTTGATTGAAAGGTACGTTACTCCCGCTAATAGTTATCAGTTAACTTCTTGTAATATAAAATGCATTTACTTTTTAAAGACTAAGCATATGAATTATTTATTTTTGAAAGAAGCAAACTCGCATATTATTTTTGGACTACTATCGCAGCAAACGGTACCGGTTGATCACGCATTTAATCAACAGAATAGATATTGCCCCCGTGGATTTCGTTTCAGGTGTCACTGTTTGTTAATGAATAATGATTTCTGACAAGTTGTGGACGTTCCTTGAAGAGAGAGTAAATGAACTTACCTGTACTCGAGACTCGGTTAGGCCGATGCGCATTGCGATTTCTTCTCGCATGAAGATATCGGGGTAGTGCGTCTTGGAGAAGCAGCGCTCCAGTTCGTTGAGCTGCGCCGGGGTGAAGCGGGTCCGGTGGCGCTTTTGCTTCGCAGGTTTGTCCCCGTCCGAGGCCCCCGGGAGGCCTGGGGGCGGCTGCGGGGGCGGGGGTGGCAGGTCGCACAGGGGCCCCAGACGGGGATCGCCGCCCTCCTTCAGGTCGTGTTGCCGCTTCACGTCCTCACAGCCCTCCTTAGGTCCTAAAGCACACCACACACGTTACAACTCAACATATAGCTTAACTTAATTAAATACGAGGCATGTTCAGAAAGGAACTGTATTATGGCCGTAACGGGCCGTGGTTTTATTTCTGACAATACAGAGTGTTAGAGAGAGATGACAGAACGAGCATCGCAGGAACACGATAGTACGTTACCTCACGTCTATGAGCATAAAGATGTCGGTAAGAAATCTCGCTAAGTGCAAGCTTTGTGCTTTGATCCGCTTCCTACTGGCGAAAAGAATAACACCTACTGATTTTTTTTTTCGGTTTAAGGCGAACAAAACGAATGTGTTTAAGTGGTGCAGGGATATTTGTGGAAATAGAACAAATACTCACACATTTGGGTAGAAAAATTATGGTCTCAGTGTTTTGCTACCGAGAAGATTTCATTTTGGTCGAATATCTGCCTCAGGGGAAGACTGTCAATGCCTACCGATATTGTGAGACCTAAAAAATCAAAAGGAGCACTCAAAACAAAATGACGGCAATGCTCACGGGAAGAGTGTGCTAGTAATACGACAATGCCCGTCCTCACACAGCCTTTGTCACAACGGCGCTCTTCAACACATTTGGTTGGAATGTTTTGATCCCCTCCCGTTATACTCTGCAGGGTGGAATTAAATTTTTAACCGACGAAAAGGTACAGAAAGAGGTTCTGAAGTGGCGGGAGAGTTCTTTCTAGGAGATGTCACGGATCACAACATGCATTGAACGGAATGCCGATTGTGGAAAAATAGTGAATAAATGTATCAACAATATCCTGTACGTTTTCAATTACACTTTTTCTGAAAAATAAAATAAAATCCTAGTACACTTACTTTCTGAACATGCCTCGTAGATGCATTTTCAACCAAAATGCTCTTCATGACAAAAATGCTGGTACTAAAAAGACTGTAAATAAATATGCAATTTAACATCACTTCTAATCAACTTTAAAATAAAGAAGAAAAAACTTATACTTATATCCTTCTAATTTTATTTTGACCATCCGTTCCTCTGCAATTGCAAACACGTAATTCAACTTTTGAATTGCGCGTCGTGATCGGTTTCCACTTGACGAACATATTGATTACGAATTGCGTCCTTATCAGACCTATTTTTGACTTTGGAATGATTAAGAAATGCACGGAATCAGATTGAGAGTAGACAGCTTTACGGGAATCTTTTAAAAACAACACCTAAATATGATGCGAATATAAATCCAGGTACTACATTTTATGATGCATTACTTTTCTCCTATTGAGTTGCGTATTCGTCATGTAAAAAAGAACGGGTAGTCATTGCTTATAATCCTATGATTTAATGGATACTCTGAATGAACTACTGTTTCATCGCTTAGTTAGTAGTCTCACAACTGTAATAAAGTTGTGGGTTTTGGAGCACAATTTGTATCGTGCAGCAAATTCTATTACGACGGTAACAGTTTGGGTACTAAATTCATAATTCAAGCCCAACTTACAAATGAATCACGTCTCTCTTCTTAATTTTCCGGATTCTTATACGACGATAATGATTTGCCCTTTCCCAATATTACTCAGAGCACATCTTATTGGATGTGATTCGCTGTTGACTAACGGGGTCCATTTTAGGAAATGGACTAATAACTTCTTCGTCCAATTAATGATGACAGAATCACCATCGAGCGCTTATGGAACAGTGTTTACATCCCAGTTTTACTATCGCTGATTAAGTTCTTGAGAGTCGGTGCTAGAAGAATGTAATATTTCTATGTTGTAAATAAAAATATAATAATAAACTAATAATTATTTTTCATTAACTTCCAACTATCCGCAAAACCACAAACACAAAGATACTAATAACACCAAATAGTATCATTACAAACGATAGTCTTCCTCTCTGTTTTGTATTTAAACGTAATAACATTATCATATTATTTGTACTGATTATTCCAAATGATGTAGACATACATAAGAAAACTATTTAGTTAATAGCATCACCTATTCTGGATGAAGATAAGAAATAGCTAAAATCAAAACTGACAACCTTAAATACATTCACTGGAGTTGGCAATCAATAAGAAAACTATATATACAGTATATACACATATACTCCATTATTTGTTTTTAAAGCAAATTGCAACTATTTTCACTCTGACCCCAACAGAAGTCCCCGACGAGAAATAGACATTTAATTCGGTAAATAATAATAAATAAACCGTAAAACAACTCCTACAGTAAATTAATTCCAACTAAAGTACCGTGTATTTAAAAGTATTTTAATCATTATAATATCTGTTTAAACAACGGACTATTGCTGTCAGAAAGATTTGAACGATCCTTACGGAATGCAAAACGGAAAAACATTTTCCATCATCTTGTTTATTCAACTCAGATAGGAAACATACATATATATATAATATATAATTACTTCATGAATCTCTAATCACATGTAATTCTTCACGTGTACATTCAATAATCTTTTCGACTGAGGTAGCCTAGGAGTAAATATGATGAATTGCTAAATTTGTAAGTTTTGAACCAGGTTTTTTATACATAATTTAAAAAATGGTAACATACAACCCATATTTAATTTCTTGTAATATCATGTTTGTAGTATGCCTGAGGAAGTCTCAAAAAAGGAGACTAAACGTCGGTTTTGAATAAATAGTGATAAATTTATATGACGACTTATTGGCCGTCTTTTTATTTATTGTATACTTTAAAGTCAAAAAACTATGTTGTTATATTCTTGTTTACCGTAGGGGGATTGACTCTAGTACCCAAGCATTTGCATCTGATGAAATTACGTTTTACATGATACATTAATTATAATGTATGTATCTTTTAAAATGTAGTTTGAGTTGAATTATATATCACGTAAATTGGAGTTTCTACCCGAATAAAGTTCTTTTAATTTGGACGATTTCGGTATGCTGTAAACAAGGGCATACATTTTCCCACCCGCCAGATAATAAAACGTTTGTAAGCTGTTATTATCAAACTCTAACCTTTAACATGTAATCTTTCACTCAAAGTTTGCTATTATTGCGGAAGAGCGACCTAGACGCGTGCTGCGGCTAATGGACTTCATGACTGGCGAAACGAAGCCATGAATCATCAGTCAGCTCCTTCCGGTAAGCAGTCAACGGACGCCCCAACTCGGCTCAATATTGGATGCAGAGGAGGTCAACGACCAAATCCTCAACCGATATACTGCTGGCAGCTCGTAGTTTACACAACAGCGATACATAAGTACCTAAATGTTAAATAACAACTGCATGAACAACACAAAGTACAGGAAAAGTCAAAAAATCAACTCCTTGATGATTAGTTGCAAAGTAGGGATACTCACACTGTAGGAAAGAATAGTGCAGTGGAGGACAAGATTTATCGTCCACCACGAAACGTTTGAGTGGACACTCGAATAAATATTCTGATGAAAAATAAATTATGAGATGCTTGTTGGCACACGTCTTAAAACCAATCAAGGGCAATGAAACTCAAGTAACTGGAAGTTTATAAATTATTTCCTTGGAAATCTCAACTGAGTCCAAAGATAACCCTTCCGACCTTCAAGAGTCTACAAATTAATAAATATAATTTACTGAAAAATTCTTTCCTCTGATTATGGAACTCATTACATTCTTTATTTATATAATGCTTATATACGATTGAACTGTGTGTACAGAAAATTGTGTATTGATTAATCCATGGTTAGTGTTTGCTCAAGACATTGTAGCGCAGTAGAACCCGCGTCCAATTTTTTATTATAATTTACGGGAACTTAAATACCAAATATTCCGGCATGAGCAAGTTGTTTGCCAGGAAGAAGGGGTTTTTCCGCCCGCCGTCTCGCCGTTTCGGAATAATAACAAGGGACTGCGGCTGCCACCTGGACCATAAAGCTCGGACACCTCGGCGCCGTTTCGGAATGTCTTAATCTGCTTAGGAATTTGGTGACGTGTGGCGTGTGTTCCCCAAATGAAACAAGGGATAGGATTGGAGGATATCCATCCCTGCCACCTTAGTGATAGGTGTCGGATAAGTGGGGACAAGGCTTTAAAGAGGCTGGCGGAGACAATTTTGAGAGATTGGACAGATTTTGCAAAGTGATGGTGAGAGGATATTGAAGGAGAGTGGTGGAGGAGATTTTTGAAGGTGGTGGCGAAAGGAGATTGGCAGCAGAGAAGTTACGGCGAGAGCAGATTGGTGGTGAGGTGGCAGCGGAGACAGACCATGCTTTGATCAGTCCAGGAAGCAGGGAAGAAAGAGGAAAAAGCGGAGTTTCCTTACTTTGCCAGCACGACTTCGTACGATTGTCTACCGGCCGTTATAAGTTCCACAACACGGAAATTACAGCGAGACGCCTATGAAACAACTCAGGTTCGTCAACGAACAGATCTGCTACACGTGATCACCCAAACCATTAATACCCTGAGATCTTTAATAAAATCCCATTTTTAAATAATTATTTTGAACTTAATATATCTGCGCACTACCCATATTAAAAATTATTGTGTTTACAATTAATAAATATATATATTTAAACTCAATTATTAAATTCATTAATTAATATCCCCCCATCATTTACAACATAGAAAAGAGAGAATTAATCAAGTAAATGCGTATGACAATAAATCGGGAATCACCTACATTACCGTAACAAGACTGGGTTGGAGGTGAGACTGAAACGTTTGTTTTTGAAAGCCGATTCGATCAAATGATGATCACTTTCCCAGAGATTCAATCTTGCACATCATAACACACGACTTTGTGTATTTCTTTCAAGCTATGAAGGGACTGCGTGTGGAAGAGGCATGTTTCTAAGCTGTATTGTTTGTTTGGTAAAGGCCTTGTAATAAATCTCGAGGTGCGAAGGCGGTGCTGTGTGTGCAGAATACAGTAGCCCTCATATTCGTCTTTCTCATTATCGGACATTGCGCTGTCTGGTGGGTGCGTGGGTTACGAGACAACCAACACCTGCCAGCTAACTAGACCAGTTCTACCGCTGTCACACTGTCACAAGGACGACGGGACATGTTTGTTATTGGAAACAAGATCCAGACACTTGCGTGTTTGTTTCGAGACTCCGTTTCTGTTGGTTTGTGTCAGAAACATCAACGAGTCCAAATTACACCACCCTGCCCATGTGAATAGGATCAATTTAGCTGGACTCTTTCGCCTAAGTTCCAAGAACAAAAATCAGGCTACTTACATATTTGTAGAACGAATTTAGTTAACTCCATACGGAAATGATTTGTAATAACACGAAGGATAACTTAATATACGGAATTCTTACGATCGGTGAATGGATGACTGATATTTATTTTGGGTGGGAAATTATGACTTCTGGAAAGAGCAGTTGTTTGTTGGCGGCTGTCATCGATGAACACGAGTATAGCGCAGTAGTAAAAATGATATTGTTGCAAGGTTATAAATGAACTATGGTATGAGTTAAATCTTTAACATAACTGATGTAACGAGACACACTTTGATAGAATAATTGACTATTGTGCAATACATGGCCAATGGGTCATTCCGCAATAAGTGAGAAACATAAAGAGTTAACACTGGTCCACGACAATGAATCGTGGAGTATGTAGGTCTTTATAAAAGGGCCAGTTATCTATTTGCAGCAATTTTTATAATTTCAGCGTCAAAATTTTTGTGACCTCAATGAGGCCCGATTAATGTCTCTATTAATTTAGTGTTTATATTAGTTATATTGAAGAATTTCAACGAAAAGTGTTCTCAGCATTTACACTAGTGCTAAATTCATGCGCGTTTCAGATTTTTAATAAAAAGTTTTAATGGTTGTGATTCAAGGAATCATGTTTTAGACAGTCTCACTGCAATCACCGTGCGCAATGTTCACACTTTTCCATGATTGATATAGTGTAAACGGCTGGAACTGCCTGCCATTTTGGTGTGTTGTCCTCCATGAAACTTTGAGTGGAACTCGTGCGAACAGCAGTCACTGTCACGTTCCCACGCCTGGAGCCTCGAAATGACGCGTTACTGACATCATTTTGTCCTCTACTACTGCTGCTTTTACTACACAAACAGGTCATTGTGTTGTAGTTATTTTAAAACAAAAACTCAGTGCCTGGTGAAATATCCGTACTATATAATTATATACGACCGTGTATCATCTTATTACGAATCAGAAAAATATGATTCCGTTCATTAAAGATTATCACAAGTACCGTATACATCATCCTTCTTATATTCTGACTTTCATTTTAATTTTGACAGTGGAAGTTGTAATTCATATATAAATCTACCCTGCATCATATTTTTATTCATTTCATCATAGCGCAGAAGAACCGTCCCCAATTTGATTCGTATTTTAGGACGAATTAAATTTAGATATTTGAACGAGAATATCAGAGACAGGCGGAGAAGATGCGGAATTTCCAGGATTAGAGAGGCGCCGGCCAGAAACGAAGATCAATGGGATTAAGGATGTTTGGCCTACCCCGTCCTCCGAAAGTGCGGTCGTCGAAAATTAATTACGATTGGTGAAGACAAGTCACGTGGGTTTGCGTTTTTCCATGCAGAATGGTTTTATTGTTACACAAAGGATTGTAATTATTTGTTATAAGGCTGTTTGTCGGGACGTGAAACTGAATATTTCAAATGGAAATCGACGGTGACTACGAAGGAATTAAAAGGATACGCCTACTACCGCAGACAACAATATCAGGAATAAGGTTAAGGCTAGTAACGCGTTCCAATTTAAGTAGATATGAGTGTTTGAAATTTCTATATTTATGTAAAATTAAATTAATGACCAATTCACAGACAAACCATTTTTTATTTACGCCTACAACGTTTCGTGCTTCAACTTTTGCAGTCAATAGCAAAATATTGGATATCCTAGTTTTCTTTTGTCTAAAATAGTGCTTAACTATATATCTTAAAGAAATTTACCTGATGATGTCCCAAATGTCTAAATACATAATTCTTATATTTTTCAGTCTAATTTTAATCAGAAGTTTACGGATTTGACTGTCATGTCTAGATTTAGAGACATTAAATTGTCACGCGTATTGAAGTGTTTTTTTTGAAAATAATTGATTAAACAGCTTAGTCAGAAATAAAGTTATATGAAAACATCACGTTTTCGATTCATTTGATCGGAACTCATTCGGGTACATTTATAAGTTAATATAAATCTGAAAATATAACGAAAGCAAGAATTGACAAAAATGAAATACACAATACAATCATATGAAATTTTATGGAAAATTCTTTACATATTAAAGCGAAATAAATTGATGAAATTTTAAATATATTCAAAGCAATAACATTGGGGATGAAATTTGTTATAAACGCATGGCTGTAAAACGTATTCTTGATGTTCATAAATGATCAATTATCAAAATTAAAAAAATTATTATATTGAATGATAAAAGAGTTCACAATATTAAAATTGAAGACATCATTCTTCGTATATTGACCAATTTATTTGTTCTTTGTGTCTTTTGTGATTGTAAGTAATGATCCATATGTTTCATATTATTGTATTATAAATAGATATCATGTATGTAAATTCTATTTATTTTTGAATTTTTAGGATTATAGAAATTTATTATTGCGCAATGTTGGTATTAACTTTTGCTTTATTTCTCACGAAGTAGGCTTTTACTTATTTAAATGTTAAATTATTATTTATATCACTAAATAAATTCAAGTATGCCAAATGAATAATCCTTAATATTATAAAACTTTACTGCACTTACAAACCGTTAACATTTTGTGGATAAATACAATGTAGAATAAAAATTCATAGTAATAATATATTAATCATGCCTCATAACTACGTGTTCTGTGAAGTTCAAACAGAAGAGATGCATGCAAGTGTTAACATTCTTCTTCAATAAACATAGAAATCCATGCAAAAAACCAGGCCTGACGTGCACAAACTTTAACAACACAGTAAATAATTCGTCACACTGTAAAGTCAACTTGTTTTTAAATTATTTAGCGATTAACTTGTGCTAGTGCACTGAATAAAAAATTAATTGATATAAAAATATTGTGATGCCAGGTATTTGATGTATCATCATGGATCTTAAATATGTCTGGAAGTTTACGAAATTCTATACTGATCGTGTTCAATGGCCGTTGGTAGGGAATAGTTAGCATCAATATTTTTCTTTATTTTATAATGGAAGTATCAATTTCTGTATTACGATCTGAAATTTTTTTTATTAAATAATTGGAATGCTCTAGAGTTAAAACTTTTGTCTGTAGCATTTAAAGGTGGGTATTCCAGGGACGTATAGAGAATCACATTTATGTTAACCTAGCCCTAGAATTTCTGAATTGTCACAGTAAAGTACCCCTTTCAATTTGACAACACATGTTCTAGCCAAAACAGGTATCTCATGAATGTCTGCGGAGCGTGAATAACTGATCAGTGACGTTGCATGCAATTGGATACGTTGTGGTATTGAGACGTTGAGCCATTCACGAAATACAAGGAAAGTTATGGATTACGATAAATTCGAGGTAAACATTATTTTTATTTTGGTACCTGGTTGCAAAGAAGTAAATACACCACTGATATATCACTAAAATTACAGGAAGAGGAATGAAATATTTTGGTATCAAGGTGTAATATGAGACGGGAGGTAAGAGAGATAAGAAGAAGTCTTGGAATAAATATACTCTGAGCAAAGAGTTAAATTAGGTGCTTATAAGTGATGCTAGTCTGCTCACCAAAGTCGTACTTGAAGGTCCAGGTTAGGGGATTCATCACTGTGAGGCCGTCACTGTTGTTCATTTCTGCATCCAAAGAAAATCGTTTATCGATCGCATGAAACTGGTCAATGATTTTAACATGTAACAATTTCCCATTTAATCTACACTTAAACTGTCATTTTATCAATGAGTAATTGGTGTAAATATTTCACTGTGTATTAACTTTCTCACCGACGAAACTGCTCCGATTTAGTGTCCACCAGAGTCTCCATGAGTTTGGGTGATTGTATGAAACTGTATAAAATTTCCGTAAGTAATTTCACCTGATAATGACAAAAATAGTTTTTACTTGCATTTGATCAATAACACGCTCTCAGTACTAAACACTGCGGCATTTGTCAGTGCGTTATGTACAGATTCACTCTAGTTGGAGATGTGACGAGAGTATTTATTAATAAGAATTTCAGGAATTGGGAAAAGAGATGTTAAGTGCTTGGCTAGAGAACATTTCTACTCAAACATAGTTTTACCATAATATCTCAAAAATAGGTTGGTGTCAAGTGATTAAGATAGTAATACATGTAATGTGCCCTTTTGGATCTGGCTGGAAATATCTGAAGTTCAGAAATTCCAGGGAGAGAGATAAAGCGGGACTGACACTAGAGGTCACACAGAATGCTGAAAAATGGAGATTTATGGAGGCAATGGGAGAGTTTTTAAGGATGAAACCAAAGTAGGAAGAATCCCTTCATCCAGAAAATTGAACAAAGATCTATAATTGACAAAGGAGGAAAATTTCAGGCATTGAAAAGAGACGGACAGAAGTCAAAATACCCGGAGTAGGGCACCGGAACTCTGAGACGGAGAAATACTGGGGGTGGCTTGGTAGTTAAATTAATGATGCGTCGTGGGAGTGAATGAACGTCTGGAGGAAGAAGAAAATGGTTTCACTAATGAACGAAGGTGGGTGAACGTCTCCAATAGCCAGGGAAGAGAAGGTGGAAGTTATGGAGGAGTATTTATACTGTACGAGATCATGGTCATTAGTCTACAATAAACAGAGGAAAGGGGTTGAGTAACAAACTGATTTGAAGGCATAGGTGGATTTTTTCCGTTAAGGTCGACGTAGGAGAAATAAGTCTTTGCGGAGCCATCCAGATAGACGGGGCATTTTCTATTTGATGATCAAGGTCGTTCAACCTCTACATTTTGTCTAGGCATGTGAATTCATTTGAATGTCCAGTCTGTAAATTTCAGAAATGGCCATGGATTTTTGAAGGGTATAATTTTAGACGCATTGGAGATTAAACTCAGCCGGGCCTTCCTGAAAAATAATTTAGTTTCTGATTCTACTGCAATAAATTTGTTATTCAATTAAAAATTACAACATATTTATTGGTTGAGATTTCCAGGAATGGAATTGGTATTAAAACTATCCTGTGTAGCAGTAATTAGTATTTAAGGTAGTGTTGTTCAATGAGTACCTGGGAAGACTGAAACGTCGGAGGAATGAGATAATTTTTTGGCATCCAGATTTTTCGTCTAAGGGTTTCAGCAATTTGGAAAACGTCAGTATTTCGTCATCATCTTCATTTCTTAAGTGCACTATCTTGGAAGTAAGATGTAAGGAGAATTTTTATGACACTAGTTTTTTGGTTGATCAGAGCTGGTTTTCCAACACAGTCCAGGTGACATCTGGAGGGTTAGTTAAATGAAAAATGAGACCATTCTTGGCATGCGTATGATTATTTATAATGTTTAGGTGATAACACACTTGGTTCCCCGTGTGAGTGCGCGAGGAGTGTGTCAAGGTGCATATTGATGGCATGCAGATGCTGACTTGCCTGGATCGTGCACAGGCCCGAAGCCCTCGTCTCTGGCTGTGAGCCGGTACCCGTAGAACTGTAATTTCGCCACCTGGTTCTTGTTGCCAGCTCTACGCCATTCTTTGTGAGCTATGCCTGAAGTCCAATCCGCGCCTCCTGGGGAGCCAAACAACATTCACATATGTAGGACACTCACACTACATTCACGCTGGCCAGCTCTCAGGGCATGCACGAGTTGCATGGTCTCAGCATGCGGACACCAAAAATGCCACATCTCAACAACATAATCAAGAATTGAACCATAGGCACATCAAATGAGATTACCCTGATGTCTGTTGGTGAAAGAACATTTTAACACTGAGCAGTTGCTGGTTATCATAACACAAATGTTACCCTCAAAGTGCATAAAATATTTCCAAACAATTAACAGGAAGTAACACAGTTGTATTACATACATTAATTATTTTCAAACGTATTCCAACCAGTGTGTTACCGACATGTATCGTCCATCACTGAGACTACGCTTGACTCACTGGACGCAAAAGAAATTGGTATCCGTTCTGAAAATACGAACCTACTTAACACTATCACAACTCAAAAAAAAAAGATATTTAGAGTATAAAATTAATCTTGCGATTAGATGACCTAAATAATAGCGTTTTAGTGTAAGATATACTAAAAATGACTACAATTTCAAGAGCAAAGAAAAATAAACATGTATAAGGAACCTGACTCGCTTTGCACGTAGAGGAAGTTGGGGAAGATCGGGACACAATGTTTAACAATTTTTTTAAATTATGGAAAAACAAAAATCACTTCATAAAAGTTTAGCCCACTTTTTACTTAATATACTATCATCAGAACTAAAAAACAACGGATTTGGGTTCTTTTTGAATTTTTAAAAACAAACTTAAAAAATCCCCGTTCTATCTCACGGGACAGAATGTTTCTCAATTAAAATTAATACAATCTAATTTAATTTACAATAAATAAAATGTTTTATTTATTGTAAATATTTAAGTCAGGAAACTATGATGCAAATTTAATTTAAGATTTTTTTTACAACTTTTTTTGCTTTCTTTCTGGATTTATTCTGCGTATGTTTGATCGCTTTATCAATTTCTACCTTTCGCGAAGAGATTTTTATTTGAAATTGTAGAGCCTTTTCCTCATCTTTCGATTAGATGACCTTAATAATAGTGTTTTATTGTAAGATATACTAAAAATGACTACAATTTCAAGAGCAAAGAAAAATAAATATGTATAAGGAACCTGACTGGCTTTGCACGTAGAGGAAGTCGGGGAAGATCGGGACACAATGTTTAACAATTTTTTAAAATTAAGGATAAACAAAAATCACTTCATAAAAGTTTAGCCTATTTTTTTACTTAATATACTATCATTAAAACTTAAAAAAACGGATTTGGGTTCTTTCTGAATTTTTAAAAACAAACTTAAAAATTCCCATTCTATCTCACGGAACAGGATGTTTCTCAATTAAAATTAATACAATCTAATTTAATTTACAATAAATAATGGTCTATTTATTGTAAATATTTAATTCAAAAAACTATATTGCAAATTTATTTTAAGAATTTTTTTTACAACTTTTTTTGCTTTCATTCTGGATTTATTCTGCGTATGGTTGATCGCTTTATCAATTTCTACCTTTCGCAAAGAGATTTTTATTTGAAATTGTACCGTCTTTTCCTCATCTTTCGATTAGATGACCTTAATAATAGTGTTTTAGTTCAAGATATACTAAAAATGACTACAATTTCAAGAGCAAAGAAAAATAAATAAATATGTATAAGGAACGTGACTGGCTTTGCACGTAGAGGAAGTCGGGGAAGATCGGGACACAATGTTTAACAATTTTTTTAAATTATGGAAAAACAAAAATCACTTCATAAAAGTTTAGCCTATTTTTTTATTTAATATACTATCATTAGAACTTAAAAACAACGGATTTGGGTTCTTTTTGAATTTTTAAAAACAAACTTAAAAATTACCGTTCTATCTCACGGGACAGAATGTTTCTCAATTAAAATTAATACAATCTAATTTAATTTACAATAAATAATGTTTTATTTATTGTAAATATTTAAGTCAGGAAACTATGATGCAAATTTAATTTAATTTAAGAAAATTTTTAACAACTTTTGTGCTTTCTTTCTATATTTATTCTGCGTATGTTTGATCGCTTTATCAATTTCTACCTTTCGCATTTTACTAGAAGCAGAACTCATTTAGGTATGATCACGTAGGACGATTTAAACTTTATTGAATAAATTTTAGTGTGGATTAAAATCGACCAAAGATGAACCATAATCCAAACAATATTTTTTAGAACTTCAGTACTGATAAAATCACCTTTGCGGACGAGTATTTTGCAGGCTAGTGGGTGTAGAGTGTAGAGTTTGAATGAGACAAGTTCAAGAAAATAAAGGAAATTGAACAGTATATTTTTATCTTTTTCCAAATGTTATAACAATCGTCTCTGACTTTACCTATAAGTTGATGGTTTATTGATTTGATATGTGATTCGTATTCAGGTTTAGAAGGTGTTTGTTGTTTTACTTCGTCTCGTTTTCATAAGCGGTTGAGAAAATAATGTCAGGATTGACTGAATTAGTTACAGTGGATACGTTTTGGGTTTGTTATTACGCGGGGGCGAATAAAGGCGTTAACGACGCAGGGGGCAATAATCTCTTGTGCTCCCTCAGCGGTGAATAGAAGGCATCAAGCAAGCCAATATGGCATTGCTTATCCCCTTCGGAGGGAGGCGCCTCTTATTAATGCATGAGAACAGCGGGCGAAAGCGATTTAAATCCGACCCCGATGCAATCGAGGAGCCTGTTACGCCATAATTTCACATGAATTACTCGCTCAGACATATTGCAAGCAATGAGCTCGAAGGGGCATTAACTATTCATTAAGTCCGCGGGAATACTTCCTGTGTGCATCTCAAGTGTATAGGAAGAGCGACTGCACGCCGAAAAAAAGAAACGTCACTGAAAATAACAAAACCTTACAATATTTATTTTTATATTTTCAATACAATTCAGAAATAAATTACTGTTCAAAATTCCATCAAATAATAATTTACAGTATCAGTATGGACCTCCTGCCATCTATTTTAATTCGAATAGTCATAACGCAAAAAGCCTTCATTAAAATTTGGTTTCTTAAATGTGAGACATGTCCAACATTTGGAAGAAATTAAATCACCAGAACCGGAATAATTGTCATTTTTTACTAAATAAATTGGAAGAAATTAAATCACCAGAACGGGAATAATTGTCATTTTTTTGCTAAATAAATCAGCGGTATATATGTGCTGCAGCACAAAATTTTTATTGGTTTTAAGAATATCGAACAAAAGTATAGCTGCCGATCCCGTAAGCAAGGGTTAACTGACAGTGCTGTGTACGTTCAAGTGATAGAATTATGTCATCTTCGTCCCCTACAAGTACGAAACCACTAGAAAGAATGGAACAGACCTCGAGAGAAATAAAATAGTACCCACACGCACCGAGCGCCGTCATCATCGACGTCACTCCAGACTCCAATGCAGATGATTTCTCAGTTGAATTGGCACAGCACATCAACCCCTCCAGAATAAAATACATCACTAAATTTTCAAATGCAGATTCCTAACTAATAAGCAAGACGCAGAAAAACTAACCTCGAAAACTAATACAGTAAAAATTAACGACCAGATCATAAACCTCTGACCATTATTAGTCAAATCTACAAAAATCTTGCCGTCAAATGTTTGCCCCATTATCCCCAATGAAATCATAGAAAAGAACTGTTAAAACGTAAAATAGTACCAACATCAAAGATTATGGAATTAAAACTCTATACATCTGCCAAAAGATTTGATAAAGTATGAAGTTCCAGAAGACTATTCTTCATGGATCCGTCAAATATACATAACCAGAATCTATGCTTATCCAATATGAGAACAATAACTTCCGCATCTTTCAAGCCTCATGTAACGACAACTGCAAAAGTGGATATTTCGCCAAAAACTGCATACTTCGTAGAACAGAAGACCAACCTGAGACTCAACAACCAACCTCAGCAGAAAACAAAGAAGCGTACCCAAATAATACAAGGGAGAGTATCCTTGATAAGCCGGTACCTGATGCAAATTCCACTGAGAACACCAACACCCACAATGCAGCGCAAATAAATATCACTAACAATTCAGAAAATTTAGGGGAATACTGTACCAATGATGGACAGGTCCACAACACCTACCACAGTAACCTCAGAATCGATAGAACTGATGAAGCGGGAGGCAATCATTGCGGAGGGCAAAAAAAAACATTCAAGCATAAAAAAAGCGACCTTCATCAACCACTTTTATCTAAAAAATCAGACAACTCAGAGCAATCGGACGGTAGAATCAAGAGTCTTGAACCCAATAAAGGGTTATCTGTGATATCAAGTACCGGAATTGAAGAAACACTTGAACAGGCTCGTTCCGTATACGAAACCAGAAAACCTAAACTAACATTTGATCAAATCAGCAACAATTCAATAACATCTAAATTACCACCAACGTTACTGTAGAGTACATCATCAGACCAGAAGACGTCATTGAGATTGCTGCTTCGATCTACCACGAAATAAAAGACAGTTCACTAAAAATCAAACTCACAAGACTCATGAATATTATTTTGAAGCACTCGAGGAAGAGATTATCAGATAATGACGCATCAAATAGCAATAGCAATAGCGATTACACAGAGAGGAGCCACCTAGATGTGAAACTTGCAACGTACAAAATACCATAAGTACACATTCTTTTGAACCGCAATAAATATTCAACACAACATAGAATTCATTTCAAAAGATGGCAGCCTAATTCATCAAATGAAGACCAAGAAGAAACAATTAATTTTTAATTTTTTTAAGGACACTTATATTCTCAATACGATTTAATTCAGTGTATCAGTTTAAATGTTCTAAGTTATTTGAGTGTTTACCATGTAATATTGTATTATAAATTCGTACCGTCCGCAGTGACTCATTAGTTGACCCGACGTTAGCTTAAATAATAAAAAAGAAAAAATAATATTGACAATATAGTGAAAAAGTTCGCTCAAGTTGAGCATTGTTTTATTCAGAAATAGATTAAGTTCTCTTCACGCAATTTATGGTATGAATTTTTCACACTTCTGACCACAGTCCTCAGCTAGTTCGTGATTTTTTTTGTTTGCACATACTTTATGATTGAACCCGTTTATCGTGCGTCTTGTGACGTGTCTTTGTCTTAAATTTTTCTGGTCCAGATGTCATCCAGTATAGCTTGTGATATGAAGATCTCGAGGTCTATCTTCCGGTTTCTGTTGATGAATTCCTGACAGATTCCTGTGGTTGGCAGCCAGTGCTGGAGTCATTAATTATCATTCCTTAAATTTGATAATACTATTTATCACCAATTTCGGGTCTTCCCATGGGTTCTTCATTATTTCAGTTTTTTTCTGAAACTATTATGAGAGACTTCATGTCTTGAAAAACTTGACTCTGTAGATGACATTTTTTTGTAATTACTTCTGATAAATTGGATGATTTAGTTAGCGTGTTTAATAATTATTGTTCTAATATAGAAGAAAGACAATAATGGAAAAATGTCGACCGGACCAGAGACTCGAACCCCGGTCGTCCCATTATACGGGCGGGCACTCTTACCACTGAGCTAATCCGAGTCGACGTCCAAGGACCGATTCAACATCACTCCGTTCCTGTAGCCTAAGCCAGGCTAACCTACATTTTACGAATCACACTCTTCACACCTAATTCTAGGAACACAGTGAAGAACTGTCATTGTGTAAATCGATCAAAGGTGCATGGAATTCAAGTAAATTATCAGTGAACTTCAATTGAAGAATTCCACTTCCTTTCACTCCTATCAGGAGAAATAGTCCGATGCGCAATGGACAAATTCCCCGATATTGTAGTGGGAGTAGTCTTCAGCTCATTAAGCCTCGAGTTTTTGTCGAGACAAGTTGGCAGTGTAAAAGCAATTCTGAAAACATTGGTGCTAGGAAATATATTGCTGCCAGTTCGGGATTTTATTTACGTCAAGAAACTCATCCGTAAAATGTAATGGATGATAAGAATAGGGTTGGTATGAATACAGTTCAAACAACGTTAGTAGCATTTGCGGCAGGTCGTTGAAGGGGAAGGTCCTCCACAAACGACAATACTTCCCTTCTGCTTCTCCATTCCCTACTGCACATGTAAACACATGCCATGTAGAACCTCACGAACTGTATATCAATATAACCTTAATTCGACGCTCTTCTTAATCATTTCAACTATGTTAATTTGAATTTTATTTTTGGACTATTGATTTCATTACAGAAGTCTAAAAAATAATGAAAAGAAAACTGTGTGATAATTTTTCACGCGTTTCCTGCTTACACTTAATGACACCATTCCGTGTGTTTTATTGAACGCATTTAGGTTAGCATAATTTTCAGAGTATGGTATATTATTAATTTAAATATAACTTGTGGCACACTTCGGGTACCACGTGGTCAGGGATTTTGGGCGCCACCTGCGTAGGCTATTTACGCAGGAATAAATAAAATAAAATAAATATCCTATGAAAATGAATTTATTATAAACAAAAAAATTATATACGAAATATTTATCTGTCTGGCCTTAAAATTCACCAATTGCGAAAGCTAACAGTGAGTCTCCCTTTCCCAAGGATAACCGTGGTGGTGATTTCGGTTACGAACCCGCGGTCGCGTGATCATTCGTGGCCAACACTTAACCAAAAGCCGGAACATTCAGGGACTCTTGGACGCCGCTCGTTCTGTGGCGCTGAATGGACCATCCACATCTCTCGCCGTCTTTACCACAAGTGTCCGTCTATGAAAAATCTCAGAGACGACGGTAAACGTTTCCTCCCTTCCTCTCTACTTTTTTCATCCTCTTATTGGCCAGCCTATGGCTAAACCCAATATCCACTCCTTAGCCCTTTCTCAGAAAGGGGGCCAAAATAGACTTGTTTGTCCCTTTACGGGATTTTACCGCGTCCCTCTTTGTCCCGAAAGTTCCAACTCTTGGCTACAAATGAAATATTTATAAATAATATTATAATGCACCATAAACTCTATCCTACTGTAATAGAAAGTCGTAGCCCACAGCGTAAAAGTTAGCATGAATTTCGATGGTCCAGGTTGTAATGTTAACGGTGGAGGAATTCTCGACCGCTAATGTTAAAGGCGACGAGGTGATATAAAGCGAGAACGGGACATGAGTTGCTATTCCAGGCAGCTGGAGGGAACCTCATCTGCATTCAGAGCGATCTTCCCACCACCTGGAGGGCTACCCACGTCATGGCTCTGACACGGGAATTCATTTAGCGTCCCGACGGCGACCTGGACAGAATAAAACTTCAAGTGGCGCCCCCAGATATACCGACCACACAGACTCGTATTCCAATACATCGCTTTGCATACAATTGCTCTATTTAAATACAGAAATTCCATCACTGAGGAACGAATTAACTCAAGTTATATGAAGGACACAGTAAATATATTTTTAAGAGCCTTAAAATTTGACAAGGTCACCAAAAAAAATACAAAACAAGATTACTCCCACTTTTCTGCCAGTGAATGATATATTATAATTTTCATTTTCATTATTCATTAATTTATCAATATTTCTTGTGCAGAATTTTAAAAGTTTTAATCCATAACTATTAATTCGAATATTTTATTCTGTTGTCACACACATACCACAGGGTTGAAAATAAGCTGCGAAAACTTCATTGTTGTCATAGTAACGGTTTCAGAGAAAAAGATACCCACTTTAACATAGGTAAGATTGAGTGTATTGACTCCCCTTATTATTTCAATTTTTGAGCACGTGATTTATTGTAGAATAATCTTCTATTTTCCATTAATATTAAGTGAAATTCTAACAAAATTTAGCTATGTACTGGCAATTTAATGGACTGAATGTTACTATATAATATATATCGTACGTTATTCTAATACAATATAAAATTTAATTAGTAGTTACATTATCTGACTATTTGGATTTAATAAATAGTAAAGCAACCTATACGTCAGAACAAATTTAATTTTAACTTTATTAAGATTAGTTCGTACACGACGTTTCGTTCCTATATTTGGAATCTCGTTATCGTAGTTATCAAATTCTGGATGCTATTCAAGACCAACAATCTCGGTAAATAATTATCTACTTTTTTTATAGCAAATTTATACCAATGTTCGAAACTTTTTCAATATATTTCAAATATGGGCAGTGGATCTTGTGGAATTGAAGTGCATCATGTTACTGTTAATATAGTTATATCATAATAACAAAGGATCTCTGTGACAGTTAAAATGACTTTATAAAATCTATAACGTAGTGGTTTCCAAATGGGAGCCATTATGGCTTTTAAGCGAATAAGAACATTGTCTCACTTCCGACAGAAATCCCTAATTGCAGTGTAGCTGCGTGGACTGTAAAGTGAATTTTATTCGGTGGCACAAGGAATATGGGGGAAACCCTACAAATTACTGGTTAAATACGTAACATTTTAAATTACAAAAGCACCCAAATTTTTTTTAAACGGAATGGAGAATTTCAAATTCTTTTCTGTAGCCGTGCAAAAATGAGAAGGGCAAATTTCAATTATATGTATTCGTAATAAAGAGTTAAAATTGTTTGATATGTGTGCTCAGATAATTAAGAAATTTCGTTTTTGTGCCTAGTCCTGCGATACAACAAGAAAATTTGGCGAAAAAAATCATTAAATTAGCTATTCGCAAAACAAAATTGTTTTGAGCAGTACAAGACAAATTACTGTATTTATGAAAAAAAAGAGTAAATATAATAAACGCCATTTTGAAACGATTAAAACAAAAACTACATCGTTTTTTTGTAGTTACACTGCTTCTAATATTTGTTTTATATGCATTATATTTTCAGTATTACTGTCCTCTTAATTTAGTTAGCCAATAATTTATTGGGTATCATTGATAGAGGGACAAGTTTTCGTAATGGAGCTTCTCTCTTCGGTAACAGTCTATGCTGGTAGTAAATTTATGCTGGAATTAAAACAACAGCAAACTCTGCCGAGTTTTGGTTTCCATGGCAACATCTCTCCCCCACTCTACCCAACCAATCCCCTCTCTCCATCTCGTAACAACGCCATGAATGTAAAGTGCAGTTTCCCAGAGACATCCAGCAGACTTTTTTTTTGTGCTCGACGTTTCACAGTACATTTTATCAATATTACTATTATCATAATTTAGGACTTCCCATGACGGGATATATTTGTTTTGCTCAACGGGTAACAAGTTTAACGTGATTGTACTCAACTGTATGGAGTGGAAGTAATAGGATACGCTCTAGTTGTTCTGAATTTTAAAAGAACGAAAGTAAATATACCTTTATAAATAAATGAATCTGAATTATTGCAGTTAGTTCATTAAGCACACCTAGGTCAATTAATTCAAAGAAGTGGAGATTTGGTTTAGTAGTATTCAAATAATAAAATAAATAAACAATACAGCAAATTTGTCAGCAAACAAAATCAATATTTATTTAATATATTTAGGACGTTTCGTCCATAGTTGTCGACCTCATCTGGTAACTATACAAAAATTAACAAAAACGATAATAATTTAAAATACAGAATATTTGTTTAAAACATAAAAATTATTTTTTAAATAAAATAAAAGACTAACATTTTATTCATTAATTGAAAACATAGCTTTTAGAGTCGAATCAATTATTCTGTATTTAAAATTATTATAGTTTTAGTAAATTTTTGTCTAGTTACCTGATGAAGTCACACGTAGAATTAAATTGTTAGCACTTCGTAAATTGTCCAGTTAGAGACTCGCTAATCTCTGTTTCGTTATAGTCTAAATTAATTTGGTAGTTAAATTTAGCATGGTTTAGGTACCTTTGCAATAGTAGCAAGCGGTTATTTGAATTACGAACGTGCATTAAGACGTAGAATTTGAGTTATATTAAATTTATTGAGTAAATAATGCAGTATGATTAATGGGAGCTAAACATTTTTTCACAGAATTTTTATTTAAATTATAATAAACGTGACCTATTAATCTATCCCGTCCTCCATAATGTTCGCTTTTCCTCTATTCTGCTTAGAAATTTCTCGTTAGTAATTCTATCCACCATTCTGATTATCACTATTCTCCTATAGCATCACATTTCAAAATTTCTTTTCCTTTCTACAGTTCCTATCTTCAAGGTTTCGCACCCATATAACGCTACACCCCATACGAAAATTTTTGGCTATGATTTCCTAACATTCACACTTATATTACCCGTAAGTAAATTCCTCTTTTTTTTTTAAAACGAAAGCCTAATGCTATATCATCATCGGTATACCGTTGGTTTTTTTATTCCGTCTCCTTGCAGTTAGATTCCTTTTCCTCATTATTTCTACTATACTTCTACCATCCCTAGTTATTATGCTTGCCAAGTAGCAGAATTCTTTAACTTCCTTCAAAATATCCCTTCCTAATATAACACCCTTTATTGTTCTGTTTCCCATACTACACTTAATTATCTTTCTTTTCCCTCTATTGTTCCATTTATTATGGTACCCAAGTCTTCTTCTGACTCCCCTAATGCTATATCATCATCGGTATACCGTTGGTTTTTTTTATTCCGTCTCTTTGGGGTATGATTACCTTTCCATATTCCGTTTTAACTTTCTTCATTGTCTGTTCTGTATATAAGTTAAACAGTATGGGTGACAGACTGCATCCATGTCTTACTCCTTTCTTGATATCTCCTTCGTTTTCTTGCCCATCAATTATAATTACTGCTGACTGCAATTAATAGTAATTACATTGTAATGCGGAGAGATATTTTATTTTATAGCCGACATGAGTAGAACCACGGGTGTATTCAATGTATGGTACGAGGAGTTTGCATACCAAAAGTAAAAAATGTGTATTTACAGTTCCTTCCAATAAATAAATTAGACGCCACGTGGTGCTTGCAATGGTATGAGGTGGTCCTGTGTTCGATTCTAGTTACGTTTCTTCTTGTAGAATTGATAGGTGATAAGGGTTTCGCAGTGCACTTTATATGTAATTAATGGCAGCACCCGTGAAAGCACCCGCAGCGCAAGTGTACGAGGATAGAGGATGTTGAACGTGTTGGAGTTGTTAGCACCCCGAAGCGTTACCGCGCCATTAGCAGACAGCGACCTCGCGCGTGCGTCGTAACAGGACCATCACGACAACTACACTTCCATGACGACAGTTTTCTACAAACAAAACGCGTCAACACCTGCAGGTTACCATCGGTAGCAGTAAAATAGAATAAAGTTAGCCTGAAGGTTCCTCTGTTTCTCTGTCTACTTTACTCAACGCCCTAATGTATTTATAAATTATTATTTTGGTTTTATTATCAAGATAACTACACTCATCGGCGAGTTAACAATCATTTCATTTGTCTATTAGGAATTAAGTTTAAATTATTACAAGTAACATCACCACTCATAAAACACAAATTTTCCTAACTACCGCAAGATCACCAAAAAAATTCACTACATCAATAGAATTAACCCCACCAATCAATAAATACATAAATGAGACACTAAAAGAAGGTGTAAGTATTATAAGTATAAAATCATATTCCATAAATCCTATAGAGAAGCACAAGCTTCAAGGATGTGGAACGAGTCAGATTTTACATAGGTTGCTATATTAAAATATACTGTAACTATTCATTAATTTTTAACTTATAATAATATTTCTTAAGCTCTATACAGAAGACATACAATTTGTACCTTATGTATAAAATTGATAAATATTTTTACATCCTATACTAAAAAATTAGTGTTCTAATAATGTTCTTTCATAATTTAAAATATCAACTCCGTGATACATTCAGCTCCATAAATTCTTCAACACTAATAATAGTTCCAAATTTATTATCCCTGAGTACCTAATCTCCTCCGATTTCCTTTAATACTATTTTCCATTTTGAAAGTTAATGCAGTTGAAATTCGAAGCAAACGGTTTCCTTTTTAACTTACATCAATTATATATAATTTCTCTTCGTTAAATGCTCGGATCAGGTCGGAAACACTCGGCTTTAGCTTCGTCAAAGAAACCACAGTACAGAGGGTACACTTGAGTTCAAAGTAGTTAGTGTTACATCTACTTTTATAAATTATATACTTCTATAAATAAACCTGTTTACATTACATGATAGACCGAAACTTAATATAATCATTAAAATAAATGTAATAAAGTATAAACCTTTGCTTCTATTAATCCTAGTAGTTAATTCACCCAATTCTTTACATCTTTTATAAACATAAACTTAATATTTCAAACTAAAATACGAACACATGGAAATAATTAGCTAAATATTTAATTTTTCCCACATTTCAAGAAACAACGGCAGATTTTATGCAACATTTGCCTAAGATAACTAGACTCATCGGCGACTTAACAATCATTTCATTTGTATATTAGAAATTAAGTTTAAATTATTACAAGTAACATCACCACTCATAAAACACTAATTTCCCTAACTAAGAACCAATACTAAATTTTTAAAAATGTTTATTATTTAATAGTATTTTTTATTGCAAAAGTGTGAGTTTTTGTTAACCATGGCTGTATGTATTTTAAATTTTTTTAGTTGTATGCATTTGAAGACATAATAAAATTGAAAAGAATTTTGAGGTTATCCTTTGGGTTCAGTGCGCATCATGTAAACCGTTTGAAAATGTTGAGGAGTGAGTGGTGACGTCATAGTAATTACGAATAGAATTATAAAATAAATTTTTACGGGTATTGGAATCATGATGAGTATCTACAAATGGAAAATAAGAAGAGATTCACATAGTTCCATCACATATATCTCATCTTAATAAAACTTTTTAAAATCGACCTTAGAATCAACATACCGCTTAAATCACACTAAATTACATTAATGTCATTAAATACTTTACAGAGATAATACAATTAAGTTGGACGGGGACGCAGCTAGTAGTAGATGATTAGCCAAATATCATAACTCAAATGTAAACCGTGCGCTATCGCTCGTAGGATCAGCATCGTTTAATTTAATGACTGATATAGTTATTTTAAAGCAGAAAATGACTGTCCAAAAAGTGACTACTACATCGAATAGGCTCCGAAACGGTTAACGGTTTTCAATGACAATTTTCGGGTTTAGAAACAGAAAATTTAACATTAATGTTCGTGAATATTTAATTTCGATAATGATATTAATATAATATAAATATTAATTCTACGGGATGTTTTCTTGGTAAACGGCGTTATAATCTTTAAAACGTGAATGCGGTTTGCCTATACTCTTGATCTGTTTATGCTCCGAAACGGCTAAACATATTGCAGTGAAAATTTCATGGATGGAAACAAGAATATTAACTTGACTTTTCGTGGATGTTTCATTTCGATATCTTGCAGCGTTCAGAAGATATTTATGTAAATATTTATAAAACCATTGAATAGCCGCGCAAAATGCTGCTTGAAAATCAACTGCGAGTTATAAGATCTGTTTGGCGTTTCTGTCCCATTCACCCCACTTACTGCGTTATTTTAAGCGTAATTTTGGAAGTATGTGAGAGAGAGCATTCTCACTCCATCTAAAGTTGCTAACGTGTGAAAGCGGGACCTGTTAAAAACCAACTGTGAGTTATAAGTTCGAAGCAATCATAAATAAATGATAACGTAATTTCGTTGTTATATTTGAGTTTTTTCCACTTATGTAATTTAATTATGATTGTCGCTAGAGGTCTATCAACTAGTAAATGTTTTTTCATTTTTAGTTTTCCTCTTTATGTTTAAATAAAAAAACTGCCTGTTATTAATTATATTATGACGTCTTACAGGTCAGTACTTATGTATTTTACGCGTTTTACCCTTGCTGTAATCCAATATTCAAATTACGAGGTGAAGTGCAGGTTCCACAGTAGTAGTGTAAATGTGTTCTGTCATGTTTTAAATTGTGATAAGTAACCGTTCGTTTGCATCATATTCCAGATAGTCGAGAGTCTACTGAATTTAATTGTTTGCGGCCCACTGTGGCTTATGATTACCAGATATTTAATTTCGAATATAGTTTTACTGATTACCTTTGTAACTTATTTATATTTCAATTATTTAAATTTAGTACAACTGTATCCTGAATGGTATGATTCTAACACTGACTTAATTTTATGAAGTATTTCGTTCTGACCTCGGCTAATTGGTGATAATTGGCGCGTTTGGGTCTCGTATGCCAGTACTAGGCTTTCTCTACCTATGAGATCGATTATTATTATTTATTATTCCGTCCCTTTCCGAGCGTTTAAATTTGTCGTCATTACGACGATTACACGCATGGATGAAGACACACTAGAGGAAGCAATGAACGTCTAATTAGCCGGGCCACGTGCCTTAATAGCGGGTTCTGCGACTAATGACCTGTCCATAATTGCACAAGGCCTGCGGCGACGCAGTGACACGCCAAATGAAACGCGCTTTGATTGCCGGACATTGAATTCCAATAAGTGGTAATTTGGCCTGCGCTATGGATATCGCGATGCAGGTAACCGAGCCACCGGGCAATTTATTTCAATTCGCCAGCAGATAGCGAGCGAGGCAATCACCGCGATAGCACGGCTGACCTGAATCAGAAGCCATCATCAAGTTCGACCACGCTTCGCTGGCATCCATCTGCATCGCTACCTATCGAGGCTATGTACTCCCTTTCAGTAATTAAGCACAGGCTAAAACTTTCAGTATGTATCACTTTTCACCAGCATTGCCATTATTCGTTTTCCCAATATTGCAGTTCCACAAGAAATTAAAGTTATTATTTATAAAAAATTGTTGATAAGTAAATTAATATTTGATAACATAAAATGTGTATCGATAAACTGATGAAGTATGTTTTAGACTAGCGCACTGTTAGATTCAGCCAGGATTAATTTTAAATCTTCTCTAAATGAAATGTGGATTATGACGAACAAGTTAACTATATTATAGTTTAAAATAATAACTTCTCGTTACTTTGTGTTCTGTAGTGTACAAAGCGCGGTTACTTTGTTTTATTTTAATTTAAATTATTTTGTGAAACAAAATTTGCTGAGTTCCGGAACTTTTTGGTGGGTAATTGCCCTTGGGGTCCCGATCCCGGCCAAGGCAGAATAAATCCCCATTCCTCTGTGTTCTGTGAGGGGATTAATTTTACACCACTGTTCAAGACCTAAGAGTAATAAATTCTTCAATAGGACAATCGCAGATCTCACAGCATTGGCACGTACGGGTTTATTGCACAGAAATTTTTATGTTTTATAACGTAATATTTCTTATTTCTGTAAGATACGAGTTGCTCCGTATTAAAAGCTGTGGGGGTAAGAACTGACCAAAGTCGTGGATAATCTTTTTCAGCTGGACAGAAGAACGGAGTACCGAGGTAACGAGTAAATAGAAAAGTTAGTGGTAGAGGAGTTATAGATGAGATCTGACAGGGTGTGATGGTTTATATTTGGAAGGTGATACAGACACAGTTAGTCATATAGTGCCGTGACTCGGAGAGTTATTATAGGAAGGCGATTATTGAAGTCAAGGAGTCTTACGAGTTGGGAAAAGGAAGGAAGATTATAGCTGCCGTCACTGTTAATGAAGCAGGCGGCTTAAGCAGCAAAGAGAACACCGCCTGGTGATGAAACCTCTACCAGCTGCAACGGTAATGTCACACAAAATATACTTCAAAGCCGTCACTTATTGCCACTGTGGACATAACAAACATTTTCATATTGGTAAATATTATTTGAACCCACTTTTCAGTTATAAAAAGTCAAGTTGCTTTTCCATGCTATAAATTAATTCAGTTGTAACGCGTATGAATTTTCGTATACTTTATTTTATTTATCTAAATTAATGACAGTATTAAGCATTCTGTACGAAGTTTCCATAGAGAACATTGACAAGGCTCCCCTCCGGGGAATCCCCGGCAAACAAACACAGTCTCAAACTAAAAGCCTGACAGGTGCCTGAGGAGTCTCAGTCCTTTTTATGAAAGAGTTTTTGCGGCTCGTTGAAAAACACAGGTCAACCCAGGTTAGAAGGCGGTTGACCTAAAAGGCGGCTAGGAGTGGCCCCAACAAAAACTTGAATTTTTGGAGAGGAATGGGGATGATAGAAAAGCGGGGAAACCAATGAGGTTTTTAGGGGAGAGGACCTCGAAATGAGGCCTTCAAGAAAGAGAGTTGGAGGTGAGAAGTCAGAAAGGAGCTAGCGAACAGGAAAGACGGTCTGCCTGGCTGAAAGGAGACACGAGGTAAAGAAGGTGAATCACGTTTTCTGAACCTTATCAGAGGCCTGCTCTTCACATGCCTACTTGGAATGCAAGACTGCCGGTCAAACAGGAAACCAGGAGAGGATGAATGAAAATTAAAGGCAATAATCTCTCGCTCTGCTATGCATATAAACACGTCATTGAGTCCTGTGTATAGTACATTAATTTTAATAGTCTCTTACTATTTTATTTTTTTTGGTTACGGTTCAGATGAGCAAATAAAATTATAAAATTTCTAAATAGAGTAATTTTTTGATTATTTTACATTTTTTAATGATATGTCTTTGGCGCCCACCTATTTAATTATATACTCTCAATTCTTTAATATATTTATAAATTTTTAAAAATACGTCACACAGTTTAAATATTCTTTTGATAGAGCAGGCAGATAAGATCTCCTTTTGTTGTTGTTAGTTAAATTATAAATTTTTACATACTTATTATTTAGTTTAACTAGCTCTATTTTAGTAAGGTAATTATATTTACCCAACTTTAAAAGAATTACAGCTGTAACCACGTAAACCAAACATGTTTTCCTCATAGCACGAATGAACGTTTATAAGTAACGTTAACTAATGAGACGCAATCTTATAGAAAGTTTGAATTGTATTCAAAATTATAAAATGTTTACAAATTATTTTTAATGGAAGGAAAAGTGGATTGAATTTTGTAATTATCTGTTTAATCCTAGTGCTTTAGTTTTAATATAAATAATCCAATAAATAATAAATAAGTAGATTAAAGTAGATTTATTGGAAATTACACGACGTTTCGTTCTTTCTTTGTAAGATCATCACGTGCAATAGTGTAAAATTATTTTTCTATTGATTAAAAGAAAATAATATTTATATAAGCATGACTTAAAGAAATTTGTTTTCAAAAATTCAGAATTTCTGAAACGATAACCACATTAGTAAATCGGCCCAAGTTTAACCCCTCTAATATTTAAAAAAAATTCACTATTGTTTGGTTTCTTATGTGATTATATTGTTATGCTTTGATACTGTTTTGGAAGAAAACCTGAAGAAGGAATAAAAATATGACTAAACCTTGTTACTACTTGAAATTAAAGAATGCAGTCTATAAAAGGTCATTAATTGTTTCTTATATATAACAGACGTTAAATTTAAATATTTCAAATTAACAATAGTTATTTATAACTCAATTAATGTAATTTCCCCCTTAATTTTTTTATTTTACATTGCTTCAATTATTTTTAAATGGTGATAATGATCTTAAATATAAACAAAGTATATCTGTAAATTTCTTCAAATACTTAAAAGTTTTATTTATTTATTTTTTATTTCATTTTTTAAAAAAGTTATTGAACAGTGCGACAGCAGAAACACCAAATAAATTACTGAAACGATAACCTGGCAATGACATTTTATTTCTGGAGCGCCTTCCCGCCTTCTCGATTTGGTCTGGTTTAGTTGTTGATATCAAACTCGGTTAATAACAAATTTGATAAAGTGACTTATTTTTTTTTACGATTTCTTCAAATATTAAAGAGCGAAGGCTTTCCCGTTGAAGTTGTTTAAGAATCAGTTCTCGGGTTTTTATTCGTGATTAACGCGCAACGTTTCTACGACTTTAAGCTCTGTCGTCATCTACCAGGCAAAGTGATAAAAAATACTGATATTTAAATAATTTTTAAAGTGCTCATTTAAAAAAAATTGGTACAATTTTGTAGTTTCATTACCTGATAAGGCTCCACATATGATAGCAGAACGTTGATTAAACTAAATAAAAACTTTGTATTGGATTTAATTACTGTCAAAAACAGACGTTTATTTACTAAGTACTAATAAGTGGCTGTGTACTTTATATATTTCCCTCAAGTCAGAAAAAACTTCAATATTACAGTATTACGTTTGGTGTCAACCTGAAATCCGTTTTGGTCGTTAATTTTTGTTCGTATTTTGAGGGTATTGCAGTAACTCGTGTATTACGTAAATTACTGGGAAAAAATATAAATGATACGCAGATCCAGAATTCATTGCATAGTTAATTTTAAGAGAAGTTTTAAATGTCGGACAGTCTGACCACAGAAATTTTCGGAAACTTAAAATTGCGACGCATTTTCTGTGACTGAGAACGCCTTATGTGACTTCACCCTCGAAAGAAATCTTTCCATTCTGAATAAATCCCCAATGCAAACATGGAAGACTCCAAAAAAAAATCGCAGATTTAAAAAATTATTTATAACGCAAAATTATGTTCCGTTTTCTTGTGACCAGAGATTCGACTTCTGGACTAAATATTCTGTAGTAACATTACGGCGTTAAATCAATGGCACGTAATCCGGAGTCCTGATTATCACCATCCTGGCGGATGGCTCCGTCTTGCTCCTATTACGACACCATTCAGTCTGAACGCTTCCATTTAGCACAAGTTATGCACACAAAACACAAACATTGCTCTCAATGCTAAAAATAACGTAACTCACTCACGTATCAAACAGACATACTCACAAAGCACTAACTACGACTTTGTTTTAGATCTGATGACCGGGTTTATGACGATTGCTGTCCAATTTCTGTTGGTTTTGTGCGAATATTAAAATATTATTGGAGAAACCGCCGGCGACAGAATCATGAAAAAAATTATTCACATCCAATTTATAATTATTCGTCTGAAATTTAAAAGCTGATTGAAAAATTAAGTGTAGCCACAAGTCGTAAAAAAACCCCTTTAGCTATGACCTTGATGATATGAAAAGCACCACATAGTTGCAAGAGATCAATTTTATTTTTATTATATATTGTTTTCCGTTTAATTAGTAATTTTTATATTATAACAAGCTAAAATAAACGACCATATATACAGTTAATTAAATTAAGACGTTTCGTCCTTAAATTTTGAACTTCATCAGGTACAAATAAAATTTCCTGGGTTTTAAAATTTTGAAGTATTTAATGAAACATTAATCTTGATAAAGAATAAAGTTGCAAATATAAAAATTATTTTTCTCGGACCGAAAAAAATAAAAGATATTTTTATACATATAAATTTAAAAATATCTCGTCACATACAGCCGAACCTTTTACACAAGTGTAATAATTAAAATTAGATATCACTTGATATCTGTTTTCCTGAAGAAATTTTATTACTGAAGAAGCCCGGAAATTGTGACCCGAAAGTCGTATGAATAAATTAAAGGACTTGGTTTGTCTTGTCGTTAATTTAATTGTATTGAATAGTTAAAACTATTTTATGACAAAGACAATTTTTTAAAAATATTTAGTCATTTCAAGACTTTGAAGACTTGTGCATTATATAAAAATATCCGTATGGATTTACAAAAATAATTTTTTTTCGTTGCTAGAACACTTTAAATATTTCCAGGTAAGTTATATTGATTTAATGGACATTTTTTATTGAAGAAGGTAACATTTTATTTCTTATTATGAGTCAATTATAAGCTGGATTAATGTTTACGCATTTTCCTCAGGAACTCCCTTTGTAAAAATAAATTTTCATCTAAAACCCTTCAAGTATTAAGGACTTGGTAAGACATAAATTTATAGTAAAGATATAAAAATTTTAATAAGGTCTTTGGAAGGTAGAGAAAAATTAACAATGTTTAGATAGAAACAGATTTTTTGACTTCACTTTTCGCATATGTTTTTTCTATATATTTTGAATCATTTGTATTATGATAACAGGTAATTTACGATTTAAAACAATTTATTATATACTTCGATATATCGTTTATAATGCACAATATTTTTCTCTTTGTTCGCCTCGCGCACTTCAAATGTGTACACGGATGGTTTAATAGCTCCGAATTTTGAAGTTTCAGGAATTTATCACGTTTCGCCGTCAACGAGCGTACCTTGAGCTTTTACGAGCTTGCCTCATACAATTCAATTTAATTTTATTTTGTGCAGGGGAATATTTTTTGCTGCTGGTAACGCACACCACTTAACATTTATAATTAAAATTTTACTTCAGCATGTGAAACAGAATTTGCTTTGTAATATGATACCCAATAAAAATAAAGCTAACACAGACACACACACACATTAATTTCGTTAAGTTTGAAATCTAAAATTAATTTTGTTCATTGTACCCAGAACACATTAATTATAAACAGAATTTTTAAAATGTCAAATCGCTCATTGAAAATGCTACAACGATGTCGTGCGGCCTATTTCGAGCTCCCTTCTAGTTAATATTATTTATTTTTAATGGACATTTGTTTATTTTTTCGGTCCATCTACAGCTAAATTTTTATAGCTGAAGTAGTCTCAAATGAGAGGCGAAACGTAGTATAGTTAATTATTTAAATAAAATAATAATTGACAAAGAGGCAGTTACAACTAATTTAACGTTTATTTATTCTTAGTTTCGTCTTGAAGGTTTCTTTCTTTGTTTCTTTTTAACGAAAATGACATATAAGGAAAATATTATAATCAAACATAGACATTTAATGGTAAATAAAATAATTATTGGCGAAAACGGTACAAATTTTAAGCACAGTTAAAAAATTACTTTTTTTAATGTAATAGACCGAAATGACAGTTTACATAAATGTTATGCTTTATACCAGATTTTTGGGTTAGTGAAAAGTTTGAAGTAAGTATGGTTTAAATAAAAAATATAAATTATCTGGGATCTTCTGGATGAAGGTAAATAAATAGGAAATTATATAGTAGGATAAATCATGTATATATTTCATTAGTTTTCTTGAGCAGAAGGAACGTTTACTTTCCACATGATTTATTAAGAATCCGGGACTATTGAAGTACTTTGAAATACATCAAGAGACAATTAGCATTGAAAAGACATCACTACGATTTGAAGTCTTATCATTTCAGTCTGTACATATAATATTACAATCTTAAAAATATTAATTGAAAACGCATTCATGAAACTCAGATACAAGTATGAATTTTACTAACACCTAAACATTTTAAAAATAAAATAATTACTTTTACTTTAATTTCTTTTAAATAGTCAACATGTCTCTAAAATACGTTACATGTACTTTAAATTTCTACAAATTCAGGTCCATTATTACATAATCTGTTTTTTAATTAAATTTTATAAAACTGGATTATCAATTATTATTATCCCTGCAGAGGTACAAGTAAGAAATTTACAAACACTTAAACATTTAAAAACGAATTAATATTTTTCTTTTACTTCAATTTAGAGTCGTGTATATAAATCGTTTAAATAGTGAATTTAAGATATTTAAAATACGTTCTACGCATACAGATCCCGCATTAGAAATATATTTTCAAATTACATGTTATAAAACTGGATTATCAATATTTACATGGTATCTTAATTCGAATAATGTATTTAACAGACGAACAGAGATTGAAAACCGTTTGGAATAACTATTATTATATCTGACTCATTTGTCCATAATTTTCGTAATAATATGAACTCTACCTAGACGACTGTCATAAATAAACTGAAAATTTTAAGTGAATTGTCTACTTATTTAAGATAATGTCACATTTTAATTAAATGGTTCAACGTTTAGAAGATAGCAATGCACTTTTTAAATTACAAGTTTAATCTTAAAACATGATAATTTTAAAAAAATTAATAAATTTATATCATTTACATTTTTAAAAACATTTATTAATTGATTTCATTAATTAAAAACGTCTTTGTTTGTTACTGAAACATTTATTAGTGTTATTAAAGTATATGGTTTGAATTTACCCCTGTATAAATAAACTTACAATCTTGACAGAGTCAGTAATCCTTAAATAATATTATCATTGGGAATAAAGTTTGTAACCTTAATCAATAATGTATGTATATATATATATATATTGCCGAAAAATAGAAACACGATGAAGAGATACAACAGGAATATATGAAATTATTATTAGTATAATTAGCCGGTCGTTTTAACATAATTTCACCAAGGAGTTGAAAATTTAGAAGAATTTATGAGATATTTATTATTGCAAAATAACAAGGTAAAAGTAATTATAAATGTATATCTTTAGTAAGTTAAATTCTATTAAAAAATTTATAAGCAAGTATATATAAATGCAATCCTTTACCAACAAGAAATAACAATATATTAAAAATAATAATAATACAAGAGCCATGAAGATATTCGTCACTCAGAATTTAAAATTTAGGCCTATGTTTTGAGTAGGATTACATACCAATGATTTAACTTAAAATCAGTCAGATTTGAGATTCAAAATTGGAAACAAATTGCTTTTAACTGAAACAAGTAGTAGAATCAGTTTCCCTATAAAATTAAATTACAAATGACGGTTATGTTTTTATAAAACATCAGAATTTATATTGCCATTATATTAAGTGGAGCCAATAATTAAACTAAATGTTTCTATATATTTGAGATAGGAACGAAACAATTGGATCGATTTGACAGTTCGAAGTGGTATAAAGTCAAAATAGGTATTTTGATAAATCAATTTTCCCGAATTTGATAAATGTAACATGTCAGAATTGCATTTAAATGCGATCATATCAGTAGTAAAATTAAGAATAAGAGAAATCCATTAATAACTCATTGAAATGTATGGAAATGTTTCAAGTAAACTTCAATACAGTAATTAATTAACCCAGTTTCATCTCCTTTAAGATGAGAGTCCAGATTTTAGGAAGGGCATTCGAATAATTTGCGAAGGTATTAAAACAGTTTCCTCTACAATTAATGAGTACGTAAAAGCATTAATTTTTCGTATATAAATAAAATGTATTTTTGTCGCAATTTTGATAATACACATTTCCTACGTGCTCAACTACTTAATAACTTATATTTTGAAAATAAGGGTTACTCAAAATAGCCTACATTTAGTTCCTTAGCCCACTATATTTTATTTTTAAATGTGTAGGGTGACCAATTTATCAGGATATTTTAACAAGATCGGCAAATTGCAAAATCGCGATGTCATAATTAAATTTTTGCAATTTTTTCTGAAGTATTTAACGTTTAAAGGACAATAATTTCATTTCGCAAAATGGACTCGTAAATGGTCAACGTTCACAAATTAATGAAAAATATGCTTCAATATTTTTATTATTTTGCCAGCAACAAAAATGGGAATTGCCAAAAATTGAGTTGTATTATTTAAGTTTAAAAGGATGGAATAATAATAATATCGTTTTGAATGATAAAATGGTAAAAATAAGTATTCCTAAAAAATCATATAAATCTGGAATTCGAACACGAAATTATGATAATAAAAACTGTGGCGTAAATTTTTATTTCCTGGCAACGTATTCATAGGTCACGTAAATACAATTACGTACTTCGTTAAGATTTCTCACACGCTATTTCACATGTAAAAATAAAACAATTTCGTATCCTCTATTGTAATAATTTCCTAAACACAGTATAATTTTCATAGAGATGCGTAACTACGATTCAGATTTTCTGAAGTCTCCGAGTAGTGTACTGAATTAAAAGTTGTTATAAGGATACAATATACGACAAAAAATTAAACTACTTACTTTCCTTAATGTCCCGATTAGCGAGAACCACGTTTTTAATAACATATTTACTGCTAAAAATATTTCGCGAGTACAGACACGGAACCCTCGAGCTAATGTAGAACATAAATCGTAATATGAGGTAAAAGTTCAAAGAACTCTCTGTGTACTGAATCACAGGGAAAGTATGCGTTAGTTTTCTAACAGGAAGTTACCGTTAAATTCTGCGGAATACAGGTGCATTCAGTTTTACTACTTGACAGTGTAATTTTTTTGGATTCAATTTTGGGAGCATATTTTCTGTTATTATCATTATAAAATTACAGAGACTACCAATGACGAATAGTTTAGCATAATTAGTTAAATACATATATAAAAAATATATATAAATCGTTATTAGTCTTCGTGAAACTGAGAAATTCATGAAAATGGTTACTAAGGCCTACAATAATTTTCTAAGCAGAGTTGGGACATTAAATTTTCCGAAAAATCACGCCATTTATCACCCTTAGTGTGAAATCCGAATTAATGTTCTGCAAGAAGGCTTCATTAAGTATATGTAAACATTGTATCGCTACATAAAAAATTAAATAAAAAACCAGCAGTATTTCGATCTGGATAGCAGCCCTGAAAATCGTTATGTGGCGTGTCAGAATAACAAACTAATACTTTCGTAAGCAGAGTTAATGACTTATTGAATTGAACCAATTCCGAAATCTGTTGTCCCCACAGCCCAATAATAAAATTAGAAATTTCACTTGAAACTATTATTGGGGGCCTATAGAATTTTTGTGAGATTAATATAAATAATTCTTGACCATTTTACAGACAAATATATTTATTCAATTTAAAGATTCACGCCGTTTCGGTGTATATTCACACCTTCTTCAGGTTTTTTCTTTGGAAATATATGCATGTGAATCTAACTGTATGTAAATGTCTTCTACTGAAAGAAAAACCTGAAGTAGGTGTGAGTATACACCAAAAAATCGTTTATCTTAAAATTTAATAAATGTGTCAGTAAAAAGGTCAAGAATTATTTTTATTAATTTACAATAGACGTTAAATTACAACTTTACTATGGATACACGACCCAAAACGTGACAAGATACATTGATAGATTCTTCTGTCAAATCAAGAGGATATATGGGGAAAATAATGTATGTGAATCTAACTGTATGTAAATGTCTTCTACAGAAAGAAAAACCTGAAGAAGGTGTGAGTATACAGCGTAAGGTCGTTTATCTTAAAATTTAATAAATGTGTCTGTAAAAAGGTCAAGAATTATTTTTATTAATTTAAAACAGACTTTAGAACTTTTGTGACATTAATTTATCATGAGAAATGATATACACATTTTATGTTGTTAAGACGGTATCTAGCGGTCTACTACGGTATTATAAAATTTTTGAGTAAACAAAATGTTTAGTAGTAAGCATTCAATAAATTCAAAAATCAGAATTAAAAATATATTAGACTTACTATTGATCAGTTGAAGCATTGCAAGTTTCCTTAAAAGAAAAAGGCAAGCAGTAGGCATGTAATGATCCAGTAAGTGTTTGGTTATGTCGCCATTTCGGAAACTATAATTTTTAAGGTTGAGCCAGTTTCTAAGCAACGTACGAATCCGGGAACTCGCGTTGCCATGGCAACTGTGGAATTGTAACTTCTTTTGAAACGAAATGTAACGAAAACTGCTACAACTACAACGTCACGGAACTGAGAAACCAAATAAGTAAGCTATGACATTTTGTTTAAGGTGACTTTATGATGACTCAACATTTTTGAGTATTCCTACTCTGTGTTATAAACTACGGATTTGTCATGTATCACTGTGTTTGTGGAACTCTATTCGCGGCACTTTAAGCCTACATCATCATTGTAATGGACGCACTCCTCGATGAAGGATTTCAACGTTGTACCGAAGGATTGTCTATTAATAAATTGGGGTGAATAAATGATTTGATGAGAGAACTCCGGATTAGCGACACGAACTCGGGACAGTATGATCTACAGATTGTTCGGAAAGCGAGAGAAAGCACATGAATGGTAGAAATCTTACGTTGCGGTCGTGTCCATAATTGAAGACGAAAGTCCGTTCTTCGCCGAAGGAAGGCACTGTCGGCACTGCGACGTCAGGACGGGACCGCGTCTCAAATTAGCAGCCGACGCTGGAATAGGCTACCTTCAGAATTGGCTTTAATTTGGGCGCGGCGTTCCTAACTCAATTTAATCCCTTAGTTCACCTATCAAAAGGGTAGTTCCTAATGAGAGCAGAGAGAGAGAGAGAGCGAGGTACAATTAGAGAGACTCACCGCCGGCGCCGAGGCTGACTGCCAGGTTGTTAAGCATTCTGCGCGGAGCAGGGTCGACGCGAGACCGCGCACCACACTTCTTCAACTGAGAGATTTTAATACGCCACTGCCATGGACGAGACACACTTTTCCGCGGCGGCGGCGCGGGAGGGGGCGACTGCTGAAGGGACCAATGGCGGCTCGCTCCTCCCCCGCGCGGGGGCGGAAGCGCGGGCGGGGCCTCGCGGTGACGTCACCACGACGGCGGCGGCGGCGGCGTTCCCGGAAAACACAGAGACGCGCGGACCTTAAGAGGCTCTCCTCCGCGGAATTAATATCGCCTTTGTTTAATATATACGCTTCTGTCGGGAAGAAAGGGGCGGGAAGCGGCGTCGGGGGCGCCTGTTGGAACATACGTAGAGTCCGCAGTCGAGCTTCTCGTCACTGAGGTCTCGACTTTCAAATACAAAACAATTGGATGCGTTCTACATGAATGCATTTTATTTAGGAAAACTCAGTCTGTTTCGAGGCTTCTATCGATCCTCTTGTATGAATAAACCTGTTTGGAAGAAAATTAAGAAAAATGTCGACCGGTCCAAGGGTCCGAACCTCGGGCCTCCCTTTCCCAGACGGGCACTCTACCACTGAGCTAATCCGAGTAGACGCCCAACGAACGATTCAACATCCATCCATTCCTGTAAACCTAACCAGACTCCCCTACAATTTACTAATCACACTCTTCATATCTAATTCTATGAAAACAGTGAAGAATGGAAATTATGTAAATTGATCAAAGTTGCATGGATTCAAGTCACAGGAAGTAGAAATTCTTCGGTTGAAGCTCAAGTAGGATACCTAATTTGGAAGACTGATACGAATGGAAAAATGTCGACCAGACCAGGTGAGCCAAGCTTAAGGTTACGTTGAATCGGTCCTTGGAAATCGAATCAGATTAGCTCAATGGTAGAGTACCCGCCCGGAAAACGGTCCTTGGTTCGGGTACCCGGTCCGGTGGACACAATTTTTCATTCTTGTCTTCCATCCAAATTAGGTATAGGCTCCTACTTGAGCTTCAGTTAAAGCATTTCTACTTCCTTTGCCTTGAATCCTTTGATCAATTTACATAATGCTCATTCTTCACAAAATTCCTAAAAATTAAGTTGTGATGAATGTGATTAGTAAATTGTAGATGAGTCTGGCTTAGGTTTACAGGAATGGAGGAATGTTGAATCGGTCCTTGGTCAGTGGTGGCTTGCCCACACGGAACGACTGACGACTAATCAACGACAAATACCTCCAAAGATTTATCCAGCAGTGACTTCGTCTGAGTTCTGATCCACAACTGATCCCGCTCCTCTCACGTCTCCCCTGAACTCGACTTTCTCATTCCTACCATGCGAGTGGAGGCATCGTCCCCTGACCATTCTTCTCAAATTAAATTCGTAAGGAATATCATTCCAAGGAATGCCGTTAGTCCGTCACGGCTAGGATTTCTCACGGCTCGGGTCCTTTCCCCGTCTCGACGGCGCCGTATGATTTTCAGAGAGATTATGCCGTCTCTCTAGTCCCACTTTCCTACATCAATTTAAAGTATTAATTTCATGTTTAATTATTGGACAATTCCCTAACTCATTACAACCTTCGGGTCAACAGTGTGTCGTATTTGAGTGAAATAGTCCGTGAAAAATATCATGCAGTGCTTCGGGAGAGAAAAGTTGTTAACCTTCAATTAACTTCGTAGCAATTAATAAGGAGCCGCTGTGGCATACTAATTATACAGTTTCTTAAAGTTTAGGGGGAGATAAGCCGTAAAAAGAGTAATCACTGGGATACAAACTATGTTACAATAATTGCTTCAAGAATATTATCCATTAAACACTTTAACTCATCTTTATAGAATATTTTAACAGTTCTGCCAGGCTAAACCTGGACATAGATGTCATCGGGACACTAATATGTCATTTTCGACATTTAGTTTTCTGCCCCTTTCGAGGACGCAGCCGAAACGACAGTGAGTGCCTCTGATCGTCTCACTTATCTCCAGTAGCAGGCGAAATACACGTCCACCATTCACTTCAATACCACGAAGGGTGTCTTACCCCCAAAGCACTTATTTCTCAGAATATATATTTTTAATTCCTAAATTTATATTATCCAGTTATATATATATATATATATATCGGCTAGCCGATCACTGGAAATGTCTTCCTAACTTTCTGATGAAGGGGGCGGTGCCTCCGAAAATTCAAGTACTCTAAACCTCACAAGGTGTCTACATCTATGAACCTCAGGTAAGTCATCTTCTTTCTATCTCTCTGTCCTTTCCCCATTAATTGTTTTAATAAATATGACAATGTCATTTCCTGACTCATATATATATATATATATATATATATATATATATATATATATATATATTTGGTTAACAGGCTACATGAGGGTGATCCTGAAACAGGCAACTCCCCTTTAATAGCATAGGAAGGGGATTGAAAAGGGGGGATGCGGAAGGTAGAGCTCCCGGGCTATGGTTTAAGGATCCTACCCGGTGTTTCACCTGAAGATATGCAGGGAAAACCCTAGAAAACCTGCATCAGGTAGGTCGGGCATTGGGTACTATTCTCACGCCCTTCCGAATGACAGGAGAAGAGTTTGCCTTGGGGTCGCAGCATCCTCTTCTCCGTGTCTCCACCAGTTTCAGGAGGCAGTTGGTCGAATGATCCAATGGGACCAGCAGACAACTCTTGCCATATGCCCAAAGTCTTCGACCCCAGTACATATACCTCCTAAAATAGGTGAAGGTGTCTCGGCATATGAGAACTTCGATAAAAAAAACAGAGAGAGAGAGAGAGTGCGAGGCATTCCCGACATAATCAGGGGAGCCCCGCAGTCACTATGGGGTGAAGCGCCTGCACCTATATATATATAGAACAAAATGACTTAGAACAAAATTACTGCGACCGTAATGAAATATTGATTAATTCTATTTGTGTAATGAAAAAAAAAGATCTGAAATAGATGTTGTCTATAACAGTAACAAGAATTCAGACGAATTAGTGTGTAATTAACATTGGATTAATTTAAATGCTGACAATTCATACGTAGTTGTTTGAGAACATGACCTTCACGGGTTACCAACACACGAACGTACATTACGATTTCTTTAAACGCATCACCTACGTATTCCAAAAAGAAGAAAAATCCACGGCACGCGAATTGTATACAGGAAGGAAGCAAGAGTATTGCAAGACAAGCTCATATTCAACAACGCGGGATGTACGAGGGTTCCCAGAAAAAAAGTAATATAACATTTAATTGGCTTGTTGGAGGGGAGCTATATATCTCCCAGGGCGTTTCGCAGAGCTGTTCCTCCGTAATAAAAGAATAAATAAATAATTTTTAAATGTAATTAAACGTACCTTTGTGCACTGAATATTCGTAGTGAATAATAAAATACAAGAACTATAAATAAATATGTGATATTCTATTGAAGCCACACTTTATCAATCAAACTATCTATTAATTTACTTAATTAAAAAATAAATGTTATTAATAGGAAAATTGTAAAACCCTCAACGCTAATAAAATAAACTGTGGGTACACTAATTATTTTATATTTAATTTTTATGAAAATATAAAAATAAATAATCTACTTAGCAATTTTTTACCGCTTTGGACATATTATTTATTTTCTATTTAATGTTGCAATACTAAATAATATTAAACTTTGGAATATATTTCAGATTAGCCCAAAAATATGTGACAATATCACATCATTCCTGATTCCATATTCAGCTTCTCTGAATATGAAGTACAGTTTGAATTTAGACGTCTTCGAATGTTTGTATAATTACATGAATCGGTGATTTAAAAGTACCTTTGATGACGTGTAGTCCATCTACTCACATAGAACTGCGAGTATCGGTTTTGCAGATCAGATTTAACTATCACTTTTCTCTCACTCCTCCAACTCTCTCCATCTCTTTTCACTTATCATCGTCAACTCTCTCGAGGCTTTCTTCGTATCTCCTTTTGAAAACTCGGAGAAGTGAAAGCCACACCTCAAACCACCCCACTTTCGTACAATTTTTTTTTTCATTTCGCCAAATCCAAATTTCTTGAAACGGAGGAATTCTGGCGGCTCCTCATAGTTGACCCCTAAGGAAACTTTGAGTCTCGGAACAAACACAACCATAAAAGTTTTTCACATGGCAGCTGCACGCGGTATAAATACCTTAATTTCTGAATAATTAAATAAATATACATACAGAATAGTATACAAGACCTACCATATAAGAAATAAAATTTCCAAATAAATTATGTGTCACAGAAAATGTTGAATTTCAAACATAGTTATACGATAAATTAATCTAACCATTTAAGGTACTTAAGATACTAATATTATAAATCAAGGTTCTGGAACTGCAGTGAAGTGAAAATAACTAAAGTTTAACGGCCAATATCTCAAATTCATTGAGAATCAAAACAGAATTAAACATAAAACTGTATCAACTAAGACTATAATTATTAGGACTATTTAATGATATTTTCACAGGCTCCTTTTTCCATTTTCTACCTTCCCTGAGTGACAAATAGTAAAAAATTAATTGAAATGAAATTGAGCACCAAATAACATAGCGTTTAAATACAGTCTATTACTTGCATACTTAATAATATTTAACATATCGTATCTGTAATTATTGAAGAACTGACTCACTTGACGCATCAACATAATAATCCTGACCTCAGTCTGGTAAGTATTCATAAAGTGAATAAATAAATGGGTATTTGATTGCTTCAGCTCAGTAATCTCCACAAACTGTGTATCCAAAAAAGTGAAAAATTAATGACCAAATAATCTCGGCCAATTTTTGTGCCATAGAGGAGATTTAACATCCCACGAAATACAACTAAAGAAGTTTGTTGTGACTGTAACTGAAAAATTAATACCAAACGGGATCGGTCTCCTGAATATATTAAAGGTATCCTGCTTTAATTTATAATCATTCCAAATTTTTAATTTTTGTACAATTTTTTATATGTAAATTTATTTGTCTCCTTTTTACGTGGTGAAGTTTCAAATTTGTGGATGAAACGTCACTGTAGGAGGATAAATCTTTTTAAATAGTCTGTAAAACTGTAATTTGACTGATCTTTATATAACTTACGTGAAAAAGAACGAAAAGTAAAATATTTTTTTAGTAGAAGTAGCTGTAATTATTTTACAACATTTAAATACATAAATTATTATTTATTGAAATCAATATGTCATTTTAGTCAGTAATTTTTTTAAAAAATGAGAAAATTAAAAAATATTTTTTGAATAATACTCATAGTCAGAAACGTTTCAGGATCACCCTCATGTAGCCTGTGAACCCTCCCCCTAAAAATAAATAAAAAAACACCTTGCCTGGGAAAAAATTCTTTCTTCCAGTGGTAGTTTTCTCTCGCAGGCGTTTCTCTCCAGATAGACTGCGGGGCTCACCTGACTGTCGGGAATGCCTCGGACTCTCTATTTTTTCAAAGTTCTACTTAAGAGGTGTATGTACAAGGGTCGAAGACCTTGGGTATACGGTAAGAGATGTCTCCTGGTCCCATTGGATCAGTCGGCCAACTACCCCCTAAAACTGGTGGGGACACGGAGAAGGGAATGCTGCGACCCCACAGCAGACTCGTCTCCCGTTATTCGGAAGGGCGTGAGAAAGGTACCCAATATCCCGACCTATCTGATGCAGTTTTTCTAGGGTTTCCTTGCATGTCTTTAGGTGAAACACCGGTTAGGATCCTTAAACTATAGCCCGGGAACCTAGTCAACACTTGGCTACCTTGCTCTACCTTCCACATCCCCCCTTTTCAATGCCCTTCCTATGCTATTAAAGGGGAGTTTCCTGTTTCAGGATCACCCTCATGTAGCCTGTTACCAAAAAAAATCAGTTGCAAACACAAATCAATAAATTTTTCACATAATTGCATTATAAATACAAGTTTGTAAAATCTTGTTTTCTTAGAAATTTTATATATGAAAATTTATGAAACAGTATATATATTTATGCTCCTGAAACGATTCTAAAGAAAGAGTGCGTTTCTTTAATATGTCCCAATTTTTTTATTTTATTAATTTTAACTAATTTGACTGGTTAGTAAATCTAATAAAAAATAATTATTGAATAATTAATTGGTAGAATCACTTATGTAGTTCATAAAATCAACGATAAGAAATTAAATATTATTCTAACGTTAGAAAATAATCCCAATTTCTTTATGATACACACGAACCGGTGTATCTCAAAAATATATATTTGTATAATTAATATGGATTTACGATCAGTGGAATTTGTTCTATTTTGAATGCTTAAGTAGAAATTCTACTGCACCTTCTTCAAATTATTTTGCTCATTGGCCAAGTGAAATTTGGCTACTTTATTTTTCTAATTATGTTGTTACTCATTACATATTCAGAATACATGAGATGAGAACGTTTATTATTAACTGTTATTTCGTCTTATTGTCAGCAAGGTTGTGCAACAAGTAATATATAGTTTCAGAATATGAACCACATCTGAAAGGCAGTGCAGGTAACCCTTGTCGAGGGGATGTTTTAAGTCCCCTTTGATTGTGCTTGTCAGGTCAGGACTGTAAATTAACGGGACACGTGTTTGGATGGCGGTCTCTTTGCGAGTCTCTCTTTATTGGTGGTTGTGGACTACTCATCCGTCAAAACGATCATTTCACTTCTCACCGGAGACTCAGTCACTTCCTTCATAATTTTATTGATAACGTCTTACGGGAACTTAATAACTTTAACGAAATCCAGGAACGCAAGAACTTATTGTGAAGGCCAAAATAGGACATTTTTTAGTTGTTGCTTGCTCAACAATTTAAGTCAACTGAAGTAGAAAAATGTGTTCATTGGTTATAATTCTCTGACGTACATTCAATAAATAAATGATGTCGCAAATATGTCTGAAGCAGTTAAATAGGAATTAAATGCAAAATTACCAACACAATGACTGTTATTGTTTGAGAAATTCATCAGGTGTAAAGCGTATATCATGGTAAGAAATTCAGCAAATTTTGTAAATGTTAACTTATTTTAATTTATAAAAATATATACTTAAAGTAAAATATTATTTATTAATTTTTTAAGTCTCTTTTAGGCTATTTTATCTTTCCGGTCATAATCAAATTAAAATGATGTGGCAAATATGTCTGAAGCAGTTAAATAGGAATTAAATGCAAAATTACAAAACAATGACTATTATTGTTTGAGAAATTCATCAGGTCTAAAGCGTATATCAAGGTAAGAAATTCAGCAAATTTTGTAAATGTTAAATTATTTTAATTTATAAAAAAATATACTTAAAGTAAAATATTATTTATTAATTTTTTAAGTCTCTTTTAGGCTATTTTATCTTTCCGGTTATAATCAAATTACGGAGTGTCGGGTCATTGTATGAGATGACAAGGAAAGATAGGGGAATTTTAGTAAATACTGAGAAATAAAATGTGTCTTTGAGACATAGGAAGTAGGTTGGGGTGGTTGGAGAAGAGGAAACGGAAACTATACAATTTGATAAATTTTCACAGCCCGAAAAGCGTGAAATTCCTTACGTTTCATAATTTATCCTTAGGTAGACGAATTTTGGAATACGGGACGGATTATTGGGATCCCTATATATGGCCAGTAAATATTACTATGGGCTCTTAAAGAGCATAAAAAGCCAAATTCTGTCAAGATCGGTGAAAATCCTGCCTCATAAGGGCCGTCTTGATATATACATGGACCATTGGGAAAAACGATGAACACATCTTTCAGTGATTTGAAAGAAAAATATTAAGAAGACTGTATAGCCCTATATGTCATAACGGGGTTTGGCGGAAACTTTATAACCAGGAATTGTATGCCCTATTTAAAGATATGGAAAAACTGGAAGGTTCGTTGGGATAAGTAGAATCTGATGGGCAGGGAACGTGAGGAGAAAAGAGGATTCTGAAATATGTAAGAGGATATGGTCCATTCCGACAGAGGGTAGCAGGGGGAGAGGAAGACCAAGACTTAGATGGAGGGATGAGGTGGATAGAGATGTTAGAGAAACTGGTGGAAGTAATTGGAGAAGGCTCCTTGAGGAGGCTGAGACTAATAAATGCGTTGTCGCGCCAATGATGATGAAAGGCAAACTTAAACGTTAAAGCCAAAGTGAAGTGAAGTGTTAAGTTAATATTATTCTTGTAGTGTTTCTCTTTTCTTTCTTTCTGGGGAATAGACATTTTAAAGGACTATGATTATTTTTTTAGATTAGGAGTATTATATAATTTCATTATTATCTGCCACCCGGCTTGCACCCAATTGTTGACTAACAATAAATACAAATACAATGTCGTCAATGGCTATCGGAAATAAAAAATTCTTTGATTATTATTTCTAACGTAGGTGTAAACTATTTAAATGCCATCAGAGACTTTTTTTATCTTGTTTGTGAGTTGCTTCGCTTCTCTTTCGCAGGCAGCGTTGATGCCACAGTTTTTGGCGTTTTTGTCAGTCATTTATTCGGCCCCTCTGCCCCTGTTCGTCGTGGCCAGACCGTAGCGTGTTTTTCGGACAGGCGTTTTTGTTTTTCGGTTTTTCTCTGTCGACTTGTTTTTTTTTTCGGCGGACGCCGGCGAGTGCGAAACAACGAGCGATGCATGCAGGCAGGCAGGCACCGCAACAAAGAACGCGATTGTCGATTCTGACGGACCATTTGCACTGCGACACGCGGAACACGCGACGGACACGGCGCGTTGTCACGCCGCACAAATTGACTCGTGTTTGATATCGCTCTTCATTTCACTCGCCATAAATTGTGCAAAAGCCGCCACGTGACGTCACGCGAGGAATTACCGTCGCATTTCCAAGATGACAGCGACGGCGGTTGTGCTTTTGATTGGCAGCTGGGATAAATAAAGCGCAGAGCCGTGCTGCAGCAGCTGCTGACAGATTAGGAGCTGTCTGACAAGCTTGCAATAGTAATCTAATTATGTTCCTTAGCTTGCTGTAAACAACGCTGGTCATAAATTCATTCGCCGGAGGACTCCGGGCACATTTGTTTCCCGTAGATACAAGCTGGACGATAAAACACATACATTTTTAAGGTTGTTAAAAAATTCTAACTTGATGTTACATCTGCCTACTGAATGCTATGACCAACTATATTATTACAATCGTCTATTCATCAACACTCTATGCAGTAACCCCTCTAAAGATTAATCATTTAATTATAAAAATGTATTGTAACATGAAAAGTTACAATTAACAATGTACGCCAGCTTGCGAGTTGCAATTGTTGAGGAACTGACGCAACTTGGGCCAACAATGTAGTCTGGCGAGACTTTGAGAGTCGTCATGGGGTAGTGGAAGGAACGGGTTGTGTCGGCGGGACGACGAGAGAATGACCACGCCCTGCAGATATAATTTTTTCTCATGCTCTGATTGAGATTAAAACTATTAAAATCTATTTTTGGTATTTTTTATGAAAAATACCTGGCGCCCTAAAGGAATTAAGTAATCCTCGAATACGGGGGAACGCGGAATCCGCTACAGTATATTATGTACAATAACCGAATTTAGACTTGATCAGGTCCTAATACCCTTTATAAGACCAGATAATCTATTTCAGACACAAATATGATTTTAGGATACTTAAATACAATTTTAGTAGTACACTAACTGAAGTACCCAGTGTCGCTCGAGTTGACGTAAATAATAAAGCAGAAATTAATGATAAGTTTATTACAGTACTTGAGGGAACACACCAATCAAATTCTGTCGTCAAATCCAACCTAGGTTGTGTAAATAGCGAAAAATCATCTATACGGTAGTTTTTACCAAGAGGTGTAATTTTTTATAATCTTAAAAATATACAATATCATACATCTAGAATATAGGAAACTAGAATTCACTTTAGGAGATCTTGGTACGAGTATTGGGCCTGAAACCTTTCCAATAAAAAGTTTCTCATTTTCTTAACACATATAACTTCAGTATATTTAAAAAATAAAGCTCATGGTAGCTTCTGGTGCTGCGGGAAACGATTGCCAAATTAGTCAAATTCTGCTCAGTTGTTTGGACGCCTAAGACAAAGGTTTTCAGATATATAGATGGTTAACGGAATAATATTTTTTTTGAGAAGATCATATTCAACTATAAGGAATCGTAAGGAATTTCCTGTACACAACGCATCAAAAATGTCATGTAAAAAGGGAAGTATAAACTATTTCAGGATGAGAACAAATTTTTAAAATAAAAGACTCGTTGTTCTCCAATAAATTGCCCGAAAATATTGAGCAATTTAAGGGGAAAAATTTCTTTAGTTTTAGAATGGTATTTGGCGAAGAAAGTGAATAATAATTTTATTACCAGTTTTAATTATTATTTTTTCGTTTCCTCCAGTAGAATTACGAAAAAAAAGCACTATAAACACAGGGCACTTATTTATTATATATTTTTATTTGTAAATTTTTTGTTACATTGTCTTTAATATACGTATTAGTTGATGTTTTCCCATATTTTTACTAATGGTAAGTAAAAATTATTACTTAATCCTCCATGAAGTTGAAAGATATTCAAGTTATGCAGCTATATGTTTATATGAACGTGTTGGTTACATAGCTTAACTAATGGAGGACTCCGATATTCGGCTAGGAATTTAACTGTGCATACCATGTAGCTAGATGTGTTTTCCATTTGATTTCGAATTATTTACAGAAATGGTAGCTATATTAATGAAATAACTTCAGGCAGAGGGAGATTTATTCCGATTGGCATGTTAAGTGATTCATGTTGGATGCTGAAGTTCCATTTGTATAGGTTCTATTTGGCATCAGGGGTTATAATCTAACATTATTTTCTGATTTTACTGTAATTTTTTTTCTAAAGTTACAGACCAATGTGTTGAATTTCTATGAATATTAATAAGATATTTCACTGGGTTATTAACAGTCAGAAATAAGCCAAATAAGTAATATATTACAAACATTACTTTAAATTCTTTAATTAATTACTCAAATCTATGAATTTCTTCCAATAAAACAGAAAACAATTTGATGAACGTAGGAATTAAGTACACGAACGAGGGAACCTTTTTAAAGACCATCCTAGCTAATCTATTGAATGAAGTAAATAAATAAAATATATGGTATGAGTCTAACGAAATTGAATAAATCAATTGCTGATTTTATATCAGATAAAATAAGGAAGTAGGCCACACACACTAAAACAGGGAAATAGCGACCCTTTCTCTATTTATTCTCATGTGTCTTATATGCACTGATAGCGCCCGCTCTCACTCGCAGTCCAGCAAAACGAAATAATTATAAGTTACATAAATTAAGTACCTACAGTTATTAAAATATTTAAAAACTGGCAGGAGGCTATATAAGATAATAAATTGAATATTTATTTTGTCAAACATGATATTTATAATCTCAGTGTTCAGGATTACAGGCCGTATAACAGAATTTCGTATCGTTGGTTAATATAATGGATGTTCCTTAATTCGTGCCATCTATCAGTGAAGTCAATTTTCTGAAAATGCAAATGTTGTATGGAAGCAGTGGAATCTATTTTGTTTGAATTTGGAGTCAGAATCGTTTTTTGCTGAAACGTCTTGTTTTCCGAAAAAAATTATTAAGGAGTAATGGTATTTAATAAATAACATTGATTTATTAGGAACAAAAGTTACGTTTCGGGGGTCTTTTCTATCATACAAAATAGTTAAAAAAACTTTTAAATATTTTCCACAAGTGTGAAACAAATAATTACAATAAAAATTAATAACGAAGTAAAAATCTCGTAAGATTAGCTTTTCTATGCTCAATAATATTAACTATCTTGTTGACATTATGAAGTTTATGGGTGATGGAACATTTACCAATCCAATTATTTTTTTTAAACAATAAATTAATAACTTTCATTAATTGCAAATTAAATTATTTTCTCGTCATAAAAATGAAAGATCTTGTGATATTTTTTATTGTAGTCACGCATCGTGATTAGCAGGGAATGTGATGGAGTAGTCGGGATCTTTAGTGTAAAGGTCTCCCTCCGAGTTTCTCTACAGGTTTCATTAGTGTGCGTCCGTTTGGCAGGTAAGGGCTGATCCCTTCTTTGTGCCTCTCCCCTGACATGTCCGTGTTTATGCTGATGATATCTTACACCGACCACGTTATTGCCTTTGAGTATTAATAAGAGCACGGATGACTTACTCCGTGACGGTCTGTCGAGAAACGCGTTTTATATTACCTGGTCCTCGTCTCACTGACTAGCTTGCTTCATAAAACAGATCAAATCGGACCAGGGACTTTGAAATATATTATATATAGAAATAATTTAAGCTCTTTTCATTTAACTGAATTTGATTTATTACATTATTCCTCGAATGGGGATAAAAATTACGTTGTAATTATTACTGCCATAAAATTTTAACAATTAAATATTAAATTACACAGTTTACGAGACTAACCCTTACAAAGTCACATACTAGGGAGAAGCACAAACACAAACAACGGATAAGTCACTTCTCGGAGTAGAACGACGAGGAGTCTGCCCAACAGAAAACTAAAATAAAGTGACTGAAGTAAACAAGTTATGAAGTGAATCGTTACAAAACAACACATTCAACACTTTTGAAATACAAAAAATTTCAATTTAAAAGTGTGGCGATCAAGAATAATGAATAAACGCCCCTTTCAGTAATATATACTTACAACGATTCTCTAAATTCTTGTAGTCTTGTTGAGCTGAGCGATTTCTATAATCCTTTTCAGATGGGAGCCGATTTGACCTTGAATCTGTCTCATTTGCCATCAAATACAATTCTTGCGACTTTATTTCATATTATTGTCCACAAATGCAACCTTTTTCTTTGCTCTCATTCAATGATTTCCAGAACAACTTCCAGTTGAAGAGGACATATAGTGTACAAGTGTTTAATGAATTATTAGGGGGTTTGCTTTATTTTATTTTAATTAAATAAATCTTTTGAACTAACGCGGTTCGTGAGGTTTCACTAATTTCACTCGAGATTTACTTAGTATTTTAAGATTAATTCCTATTGGCTAAAGTCGTGGGTAATTTACATCGAGAGGGGGAGATCGGAGGTTTCGTGGTTGGTGGAAAAGATTGAGGAAGCAGTTGTTGGGAACTTGTTGTTAAGTTACTGTTGAGTTGTAGTCAGTTGTTGTTAAATCATAGTAGTTGGAATAAAAAATCAGAAAGAGTTGTTGTTAGCTGGTTAAGTTTTGGAAATTGGGAAGAAGAATTCAGAAATATCACTTGTTGAAGTTTTGGTTAAGAGTTAAATGAGTTGTTAAGGGAATCTCAAAGAGAGCATTTGTTGAGAAGTGGTTAATAAGATTTCAGCCAGAGATTACAATAGTTGAATGGTTGATAATATTTCAGTCATGGCAGTTGTTAAAGGAACGAGAAAATAAATCCTTCAAAGCCATCAACAATAGCCATTGCCACCAACAATGTGTTCAAAATAATAAATGCAAGGTATTTTAGCCCACCATCTCCTGAGAAAAGGAAACATTTTGTTTTGATACTATTTAACTTTAATTGTAGATTCATTTTCCAATGTGTATATTTTTTTTGAAGAGATAAATTTTTATTTGTTGTTTCCTTACTTGTATTGTAAAATTAAAACATCCTTACCATTTATACACCCTGGTCTATTAATTTAAAACGGACTAAAGTATAATTTAGCTGATAATGTTGCCAAGCCCTGAAACCCCGGTATTAATCTTTCTGCTTCAAATGCTAAACCTAAATGGTATAACGCTTTAATAAATTTTCGAAATAATATATACATTAAATCTGTTTATTGTACATAGAAAAAATGAATATATTATTTAATTTATTTTATTCTTGGATATAGGTGCAGTTTTATATAACTTCGGATATGAAAAATATTATTTTCAAAAAGTGTTGTAATTTGTTCACTAGGAGTTCGTCATAGTTGTGCTTTTTCTATTTGAATAAAGGCTGGAAAAAAATCAATTTCTTTTGTCTCGGTTTCGCTTACTGAACCTAGTGACTTTTACAGGGGGCTGTAAAAGTAAAATTAAAATGAAAGAACAAAAAAAAAATTCTATTGATTCCCTTGCGTGGGTCGTCACGGAATTAAAAACGGGATTCAGTAGTGGGCGTTTTTGATTCACGTTCGCTCAAGTGCTCAATGAAATTGCAGAGCGTAGTGAAGTACTCACGAGTGCCTAGCTTCTGAAAGCTTCGCCATTGAATTATGGGGGCAATTCATTTGTAAATAGTTAGCAGGGTTTATAGAATGTTTAAAATAAATTTATATAAATAAAAGTCCTTGAAACACATTTAGATGCGTAAAATTCGAAGTACCATTAATTGTAACGTAATATTTAAATCGCAACAATCTAAAACATCTAATAATAATTAAAACAGTGATTTTTATAGTCCTTTATTTTTAACTTATAATATTTTCCTATTTTTTTTCTTATTTTACGTTTAATCATTTTCTAAATTGGCTACCTTTATATGTTACATCTAATATATTGAAAATTTTGTTTTATTTACATATTTTTATCATTAACATTGTTTAGTTTAACTGTTTAACGAGCCTATTTTTTACTTCACTACTTTCTCACTATCAGGTTTTACAGTAGGTATTACTTTGTTGGTTTGTATTCTTGTGTTCATTTCAGTTGAAGCATTCCTTGTAGGCAGTTTCGATTTTCATACATTTGGCATCTTAGATTCATTAAAATTTCGAAATTATAAGTTTTGTTATTATTACAAATGTTATTAAGATTCTCATATTGTAATAAACTTAATTGAAACCTTTTGTTTAATTTTTTGTAGTAGCATTACCTGAGGAAGTCCCAAATATGGTGACGGAACGTCGATTCAACTAAATAAAAACTTTATATCTAGTTGTTGACGTATTTAATCTAGTAATTGGTTATAATAACTCAAACAGTTGTACGTTTATTTCTAAACTAGTCGTTCTCTAATACGTATAATAAAAAAGAGAACCATTTGTATTTATTATTAATGTATTGCCATTTGATTATTTTATGCCTGTGCATTCACAGAATTGCTCTGTACCCTGAATTCAAAATTATGCCCTGTTAACAGAGGTTTGTTATCATTACTCATCGTCGAAGATGATTATCAACTGTATAGTTTTTCTCTACATCTAAGACGACAGACGAACGCGCAGTGGAATCAAGCAGATCAGGGGAGGTTCCAAGGGTTGAGGTAAGGTGACTTGGATTACGTCACTTGTGATGTCACGAGCCACGACCAATACGACTCAAATGAAGAGTTACATGTTAAGTTAAACAAGAAACGAAAAAACATAAGAATATATAACAATTGATACTATTAGAATACATATCTATCTCATCACCGTAGGTAGAAATATGTGAACAACACAAAATAATTCCAACCTGATCTACATGAATCTCAGGAATATTTTAACAAAGAATATTACTCACGCTTAATAATTACTTTCTGCATAAGTTTTCATAATACATAGGGACTCCATTTTCTTCGGAACCTTTTACTCCGAGTCCCTGACTTCACAAGCTGCTAGAAATTATCAACCCGGCCTCCTCATTCAGTGATACTATAAGAGAAGGTCACCTCATAATAAAATAAAATGTAAACAAAAATTATATTACTTTTTTGACAGACGCAAAAAATATATTTTTTTGTCCTGTTCAGTCAAACAAATGCCAACAGTTATGTCAATTCAACTTGGGATTCTTAACAAAGTTAAAATTTAATATATAAAAATATTTTAAGTAAAAGAATTTAATTAATCTAAATAAAATGTAAAGAATGGCCAAACGTGAGGGATAGAAGGATTTGAATTAAAACGTTTCGTCCCCAGTTTTCTGGACCTCTTCAGTTTTCTTCGACCCTGGATGTTGTGGCAGCATCAAGAAATTTTATAAGATTTTAATTAATGAATTGAAGAGGTCCCGATAGCTTGGGACGAAATATTTCATTCAAATTGATTTCTCCTATTTATGGCCATTATTTATATTTTATTTATTGAGATATTTTAATATCAAACGTTTATTCTTTTGACAATTTGCAAAACCACAAATTTCGCGTACACCGTCAAAGAAGTTACGTCAACCATAGCCATCAAAAATACCGTGGAAACAATTTTGAATTAATAAATACTGTGATTCTATCATCGCACACAGATAACAGGACAATGTTTGTTTACTAGTATAAATATTTTCTTATGGATAGATGTCTGAATTACACCTTTTGTATAAAGAAGTATTATTTCAGGACGCGTTCTTACGCTCGGTTGTTTCTGCATGTTTCATTCCACTGATTTGCCTTTATTGAGAATTGATAGGACGATCGGGAAAGCTGTTGAGAGTAATATGGCAGACTCGTCTCCAGGCAACCGTCGATATTGCACTCATTCTCCGGAGTGAGACGGATGATATATCGTCAATAACAAACTCATCACATGACAGGTGGAAGACATCGTGACAGTCCTTTACCGGTCGTTATTAGTGACTTTTGTGTCCCAAGTTTCACTTGAGTGCAGAAAAAAAAAGCCTTTTGTATCATTCATTAGCCAGCGGAGTGGGTTGAAACGTTTTAGTCAATCGCTGTTCGGTTTCCATGACAAAATTTCTTGGACTGAAGAATCCGTGGAATTTAATAACGACTATATATGTAGGCTGTTAATTTTTGAATAACTAGATATTAAGAACAAACGTATTGTAACGTAGGAATTTAGGCAATCAGAATTTCAACAGCACCTGAATTAAATTCTATGACTGCTTGCAATTTTTGGGAAAACGTTCAGGTAGATGAATATTCTAACGAAAACAAGATAGAACCATTGGATTATATTATCAACCCCCTAGAAATTCACAGAAAGAAATCAAAGTTAATGTGTCTATAAATAGTTGAAGGCATGCCCCAAAAATATACGCTGGTGTCTCAGAGTATGACTATCTCTGAAATTTTGTTCTTCACTAGGGAGTAGGATGAAAATAAAAATGTTTGGACAAACAGGCTGATAAAGTGTGATAACTAATTTAAAATATTGTAAAACATTATGAACGGTGGCCAATAATTTGAACAGCACTATAAAGGCTTTTAAGGGAAACGATTACTGTATCAAAGTGGAAATCTAGATCAATCAGTAGTAGAAGAAGAAGAAGAGGAAGTGGATGGTGAAGCGTTGGGTGACAAAATTGTCGCTGACAGACCTGATCAATATCATGGCTGTTCAGGATATGTAGCGAAATCTACTAAACAGGTAGAATACCAGAATATTTTAGTAAAATGATAATTATACCCATGCCAAAGAAGACTGATAGATGCGAACAGCTCAGGAAAACTAGTTAAGTACCTGATGCATGCAAAATATTAACAAAAATAGTATATAGGGGGATGGAACGACAAATAGAATGCCAGTTAGGAAAGGCCAATTTGGTTTTAGGAAGAATGTAGGAAAAAGAGAAGACTTTGCGTCTAATTTTAGAAGCCAGGATAAGAAAAAAAACAGGACGAAAAACACACAAAAATTAGTGAAACATAAAATATAATTGAAAAGCAACTACGTGTTTTGGTCCTGATATGGGCCCTTTTCTGGTTGAATTTTTGTCTTATTTAATCTCATATTAAACGTCCAGACATTAATAACTATTATAAGATAAAACAGACCTAAGTTCATGGTATTTGTAGATACAGAAAACGCCTTTGATAATATGAACTGGAACACACTTTTAAGGATTTGGAAGAGAACACGAACAAAATATCTCTACAGAAGGCAGGCAGCTGTAACCATAATTTAAGATCCAGAAAAGAAAGAAGAAATGAGGAAAGGAGTAAGACAAGGATACAGTCTGTCGCCCATATATATATAGAATAGGCGATAAAGAAAATTAAAACGGAATATGAGAAAGGGATCATACTGCAAGCAGAAGAAATAAAAACCCTACGTTTTTCCGATGATGTTGTGGTATTAGGGGAGTCATAAGAAGACTTGGAAACCGGTAAATGGCATGAACGTGGTCCTGGAGAAAGAGTTCAATATGAAAATTAATAGAGGGAAAACAAAGATAATAAAGTGTAGTATGGGAAACAGTGGAAATAATAAAGGGTGTTATATTAGGAAGGGATATTTTGAAGGAAGTTAATGAATTCTGCTACTTGGGAAGCTTAATAACTAGGGATGGTAGAAGAATAGTAGACATAAAGAGTAGAATAGCATAGGCAATGAAGGCATCCAGCGAAAAGAGGAAATTACCTACGGGTAATATAAGTGTGAATATTACGAAATCATTGCTAAAAATGCTGGTATGTAGTGTAGCTGCGAAACTTGGACGATAGGAGATGCAGAGAGGGAAAGAATGCCAAAAATCATATGGGTGGTTAAAATAACTTGCAAGGAAGTTATAAACAGAATAAGGGAAGAGCGAACAATATGGAGGACGTTGACCATTTGACCAAATGGTAATTAATATTAAATTTCTGCATGCTTACACTTCTTAATAACATATAGAATCAACTTGGGTGGACGAATGAAATTAACATGAAGTTATCGTCTCCAAGTTTCCTGGTATTTTTGACAGGAGGAGTGGGTATGTGCGGGTTTGTATTTTTAGGGTCGTGGTGCTGCGCCAGACAGACGCCCGCCCCTACCTTTGATGCGACGCCGACGCCCCCGCGCCTCGCAGAGCAACATAATATAACAACTGAACATTATTGCATTCCGCGTTCGCGACTTGCTTAGCAACGCTGTAGCGAGTTTAATAATCAGCGAGGTGGAACGAGCAGAGCTGCAGAGCAGAGCGGAGCGGGGCGGAGCGAATACACGCAAATAACGGCTCCTATTCTTTGATAACGCCAATATTGTGCCTCGGGGGAAAAACACTCAGATTAATCCACGTTTGCAGGTAATCTGTCTGGAATCCCAAGTGCCGGACGCTCCAGCAAAATCGCAATAAGGGAGCATGTGGTAGTAATAGAATCTGGACAGGGATAAATATAACTCAAATTTTTACAAAACAATAATATCTATTTACTGTCTTCTGACGGTTATTAAGAAGACGAAGTATCTGTTATTTCTTTTCCACTTGGAATGAATGGACGTCTACAATAAAACCACACGCACACGCACACTTCTCATAGTTGGAGATGTGCGTAGGTTTCCTTTCCTATCACAAATTAGTCAACTGAGAACTTGTGAACCGTATACTACTACTTTATTATTGTTATAAATACACTAATATTATTTAATTGTACTACATTTAAACCCAACTGATTTTTAAATGAGGCAAAAATATATACTTCTAAACAAAACAGTTAGAAAAAATAAATAAAAATTTCCACGAACACAAAAAATATAACAGTAAGAATAATAAACCAATAACCGGTTTCTTAATTATGCTAAAAAAATATAGTTGCTCAATTTGAAAAAATTAAATGACTGTTGAAATTAAGTTTCACGGGAACCCTTCTATTTTTCAATAATTTATGTAACTATTTTTTTATCCCTCAGTCAATTTTACACCAGAAGCTTTCGGCCCTTTAATTGGCGGTAATTACCTTTTCTTAATAAAATTCAAAATCTTTCCATCTTATCGTTAGCTTTGTTTAGTTACAACAGTTGCTGACGTTGAGATTGAAAATTAAGAATTTAAATTGGACAATGGAGTGTTGAGACAGATAAATATGCGCAATTAAAGGGCCGAAAGCTCGTGATGTAAAACTAACTGACAGATTAATAAACAAATATTTTAAATTGTTATAGATTTTTCTGCAGGATACAGTATAACCGTCACGTAGGCTGTCCAGCGATATGATTATATTTCTGTTAAGCGTCAATAACTAACATTTTATTTAGGTAATAATTCTTTTCAATTAGTTAATTGATATGTGAAAAGTTGTAAGTCGCATTGCAGATGACCGAGGTTCATTATATCTAGGAAGGAACATTCAAGTTTTAAGTTACTGTACTCATTTAAGTGCTAATATATTTCTTTTAAGATATTGTGAATCATCACGCTGGTTATTATGATATTAGCATTTCTTCAGCTTGATAGAGCAGGAGGAGTGAAAAGTTAAATTTTCAATACGTGTCGCTTTCACTCATGACTCAGTAGTATCAGATTAAATACTGTAACAGGGTATTATAAGTAAATTTTCTGGAAACACCGGGCACTCTGCTAGTAAAGTAACAATATTCATAAAATAATGTAAAAAATTGTTTATTAGAATTGGATTTGGTCTGAACTCTTGGCAACTTGTGATAGTTATCTACTTTAATGGAACATAAAATTAGAAAAATTTTCAATGCATAAATTATTTTTTTAAATCATTTAAATTTTTTATTCTAATGATTACCAGTAAAAAATTATATATAAACCTTAAAATTGACCGGAATTTTTATGTGCTTCATCAACTTGTGTCCATTAGTTTCTTTTCAGTTAGATTCGTATCTGTCTTAGGCTAATCCTGTATGACATTCAGTGGTGTATCTCATTTCGGTTACTACAAACATGAATGGTAGACCTTGGTTTTGGACGAAATTATTTTATACAATATAAAATAATTATTGGAAAATCATTGAACACACTGGAATTGTCTACAAACTTATCACAATATTGAACATAATTGAAGAAATTTTGGATCATAATATATATCATTAAGGTCCCTTCTTCCTACCCAACCGATTTTCACATGATGTTGTTCGCAAATTGGGTCGAAACGTATTGTATCTACTTTCGAATCTTTTTGACTCATTGGAGATTAAATTTCGTTATTTAGTCCTTTATGATTTGGGGAGAATGCGTGCTGTATTAGGAGGAACGGCTGGAGTGTGCGAGGCAGGAGGCGCGTTGCAGTGACAGCGACGCACGCCAGGTGATTCAACGCCTCGTAATTGGCGAACCCTGCGCTTAATGAAATCTGGCAGGCGCCGACAACCCCGCCCTTCCGGAGAACCCCTTCCAGCCGATATTCTACTTAATTTACTTGATCGGAGGGGTCCCGGACTCGCGTAATCAAAGTGTCTTTTCTCTGATTAAGGCCAGATCGAGGATCTCTTCGCGTTCAAGGAGCGTGACCTGCACCACGTACCTGCTGCAATCTCATCTCTGTTCCATCCCATATCAGACACATTTCCTATTGATTATTTTTATTTGACTCAATCTTTTCTCGTATGAACAACGAGCAACCTTCTTTTACATATATTGGCGCAATCAGTTTCTATAAATTTATTGTGCCTATTTGTTGTTACTCTGTAACACATTTATCGCATTCGACATAATTATTTATATTGTAGTGTACACATGTGAATTAAATTATTAGAGGGTTACTTTATTTCATTTTAATAAAATGTATATTGAATAAACAATTCTTGGGTTTCCACCCGGGTTAAATGGAGTTTAAGCCACGACGTTTCGATGGCGTACTCTGCTTGAGAACGATGGCAGAGTACGCCATCGAAACGTCGTGGCTTAAACTCCATTTAACCCGGGTGGAAACCCAAGAATTGTTTATTCAGAATATACGCCGGGAAAACCTTCATTCTTTAATAAAATGTATATTGTTACACGGAATTTTTGGAGCTGTGTAACTGGTGGGGTCATTACACTTTAGGCATTGGGGACCTCCGAGAGATTAAGAAGCGCCGCGGCTGATCCTAGCGAGGATCGTAAATCTGTCGGGTGGATAAGCATCAATCTCAATATTTTGACACGTCTGAAACTTTCCCAAAGAATAGAGCAATTATCTGGTGCGAGAATTTTGAAGCAAGACATGTGAACCTCATGTTTGGAACTCCGAAATGTACGATGAATTGCTTTTGGGTTATGTCGTGGGTAATTTGTATCTAGAGAGGAGATCCCAGATTTCGAGGTTGGTGGCAATGATTGAGGATGAGATTGTTTTTAAGACGTTTTTTAAGTGGTAATTAAGCATTCCGACAGTGAAGTGATTGATAAGATTTCAGTCAGTGTCGAAGGAACGATAAAGGGGAGGTGATGGAAGAAATTGAAGTTAGTTGAGTTGTTGTTGAGCAAAACACTTTGTGGTAGCAGAGACGAGGTATTCAATCACAGATTTAATGTCGGCGGTGTCGGTCTTCCAGTTCTAGAAACTTTGCAGCTTCAATGATTACAAAGGCTCAGGTGACATATAAATGAAACTATAAAATCCCTCAAAACCGTTAACTGGATGCCGCAGTGTTTGTTGCCTCAACAATTACTGATAGAAATAATAAATGCCAGGTATTTTAGCTCACAATCCTATGAGAAAAATAAAAGGTTTTGTTTGTTTCTTTACACCTTGTGGTGCTCGTCTCGATATAAACATCGAAAATTGTAACGACCTATTTTCAGAGATATTACACAAATTAAAAAAGACTTATTTACACCATCTGGTGCTGGGCTCGATAATTATTTGACGTTTCACACACGTTCCGGTCTTGTCCTGATCATAGCCACCCAATTTGTTTAATTAATTACTGTACATTTTAAAAAATACAGTCTATTATATACATATATATAATTTTTTTTTCCTTTCTCATGCAATGTTTCCGCTGTGGGGCTGATATTACCTGAACTAGTTTTTCCACAAAACCATGTTACCAAAAATGATCTTAAACTACGTCATAAAATCAGTTGATTCCATCTATGTTGAATGATTAATATTTCCTCAGTGTTCCTTCGTCTGTTGGTAAACTGCACTACATACGATTGCACGTTAGCATATTTTCATGCGTTTTTAGTAATCTGGTTGAATGTCAAAATTCCATTGGAAATCCATTGAAACTTTAATATACCACAACGTTTTGTTTTTCTATTTCACATCAGTAGATGTATTCATTTAATGAAGAAAATATTTACTTCCAGCAATCAATTTATTTGTGGTAGTGTATGTTGAGTGTAATGTGGTGTGTTAGAGCAGGTCTGCTTGCTTACATTGGGGCGTTTCTCATTGAATGTCTGATCAATAACTCATGCGGCAGTTGGCTGTAGACAAGGCTCTTAACGCTATAGACTACAAGATACAAGGATCTCCGTTAAATCCATTATAAGTAACCTGACTTCAGATGATAGACAAAATTCTTACCTTTAATGGTTATAGTTACTGTAGGTATAAAAAATTGAATCAAAATTGTATTTTTATTTAAAAAATTTAAACTAATACTATTTACTCATTAGTAACTTCAATTCCTCTACCCTTACATTATATACAGTTACTGGGGGTGTTCTCGCATTTTTTACATTTTGTCGAAGTATACATGTTAATTGCAGTCGCATTTCAGGTTTTCAATTTAATTTGTTTGCATATATTAGTTTATTTAAATAATTTGTTCCGATTGGCATTAAAATGTTTATTCGTGTGTGAGAAACGTCTGAGTATTCTGCATGTAATGTATAGGAACTCTACTGGCCTAATTATAAATTTTAATGTGGAATCTGTTGATATGTTGTTCCCTCCTCTTCACTGACGAACCTAATTACATAATACTCGAAAATATTTTGTTATTCAGTCATTATTAGTTTCTCTTCTGAAAAGATTCTCTTATAGTTTTCTTCAGTTGAAATTGGTGCTAGATTATATATATATTAATTTAAATTGTACCAAAAATACAATATATATATAATTAATAGGGAAGGGACAGAGAGATAGAAAGAAGGTGACTCACCTGAGGTTCATAGATGGTAGACACCTTGTAAGGTTTAGAGTACTTGAATTTTCGGAGGCACCGCCCCCTTCATCCGGTAAGTCACCTTCTTTCTATCTCTCTGTCCTTTCCCTATTAATTGTTTTAATTAACATGACAATGTCATTTCCTGACTCATATATATAATTTTTAGTCCAAGTTAAATTTATTTTCTGTTAGGAAACTGTTTAGTTTTTCATGTAATGGCAATATATATGTTAATTTATTAATTTTTAAATTTGCATATATTTTTATAAAGTGTACATATTCTCCGTAAAGGATTATGTTTCTCTCAATTAGAAGCCTAAAATTGTCTGCTAGATAGGATAAAAACTTCAATCAATCGTCTTTTAACTCAAAAATCAGTTTAATTTTTTATTTTTTCTCGCGGGTCCTCCCAGTTTGAAGACCATTTGCAAAGACTATATACATTACAATATCTTTAATTACTCATTAATAAAATATTTTAAGGAAATAATTTTGCCATAACTTATGTATAGTCGGTGAGATTAAGTTTATATTTATTTACATAGTTTTAGACATTCAAGTAATTAAAATGTGAAATTTCTTTTCAAATCTTTGATAGAAGATGCTTTTTTACAGGAATTACCATTATTGATACGTATCGAAAAACACCCGATATTGTAGAATATGGTTCGGAAATACTTTTTCGGTTTATTTTATGTATTCGCGGTACATCAACTTTGTTTCAGAAAGGTTAATTTTTATACCGTGCAATAATAACTTTTTTATATCCATTTGGAATTGCAGTGAATAAGAAATTAATCAAAGCGATTCCATCTTGATGTCTTACTAAAAATGTTAAAAGTAAATATTACTCTATTTTTTTAATACTATTTCTACAGATTTCTTTAGCAATTTTAGAGAAATTTAGGTTATTTTTTTCATTCTCCCATAATCATTTAAATTAAAGTAACAATAGTATAAAATATGAGCATGTAAGAGCCTTATATTTCCCATGACAATTTTATTTAGAATGTTGTGTACCCGGCGAGCAGCACGAGTAATATCGTGAATATGAAGAACGCCACGTCTTCTGGCTTGGAGCTGTTTCATATGAGTTATTGCTTATAAAAAAATTCGCAGACAGTTTTCCAACAAATATCTGTTACTATCTCAGTTTTCTATTTTTCTAAAAAAAAAGAAGTCACAAAAGCTTCAAAGGTAATTTTATAATTGCAACAATGTTGTGAATAAAAATGATGTAATATTATTTATTTTATAGGGACCATAATAACGAATAAATTCCCTTGGGTTATTTTTGCGAGAAATAGTGTTCTTTATGTTTTACTGCATTACATCAATAATTTTTTTTATGTAGCGATAAAGTGGAAATTTACTGTCTTTTTTTGGTGGAGTGGGGAAGGGGCAGGTTACATGTGGGTGAACATCAAAAAGGCAACTTTCTTTTAATAGTATACGAAGGGAATTAAAAGACGGGGTGTGGAAGGTAGAACAAGGTAGCCAAGGGGTGACTAAGACTCCCGGGTTACACTTTACAGTCTAAATGATTTTGTTTTGGGTTAACAGGCTACATGAGGGTGATCCTGAAATAAGCAACTCCTCTTTAATAGCATAGGAAGGGACTTGAGAATGGGGGATGCGGAAGGTAGAGCAGAATATATCAAATTTGGAAACCGGTCGTTTAGAGTAGAATTATATTCTTAATATTCAGAGAAAATATTTAATATGCCTTTACTTAAAATCACCATTAAAAGAGAAGCATTTTTTGTATATATCATTTATTTTTTAAGTTATCAGATTCAATAAGTTGCTAGTCGCGTTCCTTTGTTTATAAAATATTTCCAATTCTATTTTATATCGATATTTGATAAAAATGATGCGTTTCTATTATGCAACGGAGCTATCTTTCAGTATGTAACACCGCTTTATAGCTTTAAACTATCCAATAATTTTTTTCCTTCACTATTAAGTTGTCTTGAGGAAAAATATTAATGGTAGTTTGGGTTAAAATTATTACTTTTCGTGTAAACGTGGAATTTTATTTATTCCTGCTCTAATTGTCAGATGAATATCATTAACAAGAGTTTTTTTATATTTCGCAAATAACAAGAAAGACGCTACACTTTAATGTGTGGAACTTCAAAAGACCCCAAACAAGACACTTAATATTACAAATATGCACCAATTGAAAAGTTTATTATTATTATTTGCATTCATGCAGAAATAAAGCAACTGTTATTAACAGAAAGGTAAGTGGTAGCCGGGGGCATGTTTAATCCAACAATTAATTGAATCTGAAATACACACAGTCTCTTACTTTCCACGTAAATTTACATACCATTTTATTGATGAAGTTTGTTTGAATTGGCTTTCTTCTGTTAGTATCCACTTAGAATATGCTTTAAATTTACTCAGTAGAATACCCAACAATGTCTCAATTCTGATTTCTTTAACAGTTAGTAGCTTCCTCTTTATAAGTCATATTAATTTATTAATATAATTAACCACTAAAGCATAAATTATTTATTCTATTATTCTAAAAGACGATCTCGTCTACAACAAATGACAACCTCTAGTGATGAATGAATAATTAATGGATGTTTTAGTTACATGAAAAGACGAATTTGACTTCCAAAGTTTCAATCTACGAGCTATTAAAATAATTAAAAGTGAGACTTTTTTTCTTACCAGTGAGTTAATTTTTTTTATTTGTGATTAAATAAATTCAGTAATTAGGGACAAGTCTTGTGCTACTATTTAATTTCTGGACAAGTGTTATTTACATGATTATAATTGTACTAAGACAACTTTTACTCAGAAGTGTGAAATAAATCAAGAAAGTTGTCAATGTGCAATTTTTTTTCGAGTAAAAAATAAATAAATTCATTAGACTTGAAAGAAACAACTTTTTTACTGTTTTGTGATTTTTAAACTGTGCTGTGTTTTAATTAATTATATTTGGTAATTTTTACGCCCTATTCTTTTTTAAACATAACCTCTATAATTGCGAAGGTTTCGTTTGATAAACTCACCATCGTGTGCCATCGATCGATTGAAAAACGCCCGGTACCACTAATAAATGACCACAGGTATGTGCTGTTACTAATATTTCGTTATAAGTCTGTAATATTCGAAATTAAACTGGTTTAAAGGGAAATATTATTGATTCTGGGCCAGTGATTGGATATCTGTAAGTGAAGCTTGTAGGGTTCTCAATATTTATTAATTTTACTGTATATTATTTAAATTTTCAAGTAAAGACGTTGTCTGTTAGGAATAATGGTAATTTCAGGAGAGACTCTTTCCGGTATTATATCATAAGAAATGGATTTTAAAAATATTAGTGTTCAACTATACAGCCCTTGTTTATACTTGAAATTATCTGCAATACTGTACAAATATTTCATTATTATAATTATATTATCTTCAGCAGTTTAACTCAAATAATTTATAATTCATACATTATAAGTGCTGATTTTTTTAAATGTCTCCTCTGTTAAAATAATTGAAAAATTAGAATTGGAACACTAAAATTGTTATTTCATTAATTGAGGAAAAGGCAAAGGAGTGGTTATCAATATTAATAGGCAAGCTGTTAATTAATTGTATGAGTTTCTGTAGGCTTGCTCTTGTTCTGAGGCGAGTGGGTCAACTGCTGTTGCCCTGCTTGAGCGCTCTGGCCCGACCAACGCACTCAATTTCTTTCAATTTGGCTCAATTTGCTTGCGGGAGACGTCACACCGGCTCGATCTACAGGTGTGAGGGAGCCTCCGGGGTCTTCCACAACAAGTCTACTAAGAAACTGTCGCTAAAGAACAATTTCAATCATATACATATTTATGTAGATGTTTTGGTAATTCACTTTTGGTAACATAAAATTTTTGTAATGTATTGTTGGATAATTGTCTCTGGAAAAGAGATTAAAAGAATACCTGTAGTTTTTTTTATTAGTAACAGGGTGATAGATTGTATTCTGATTGTTTTAAGCTTTTTATATCTAAAAATGTTTAAAATTTATATATATTAATAAATTATTATTTGAGTCGAAAAACCCTGGCGCTCAAAAATCCGACAATTGTTGTAAAGACAGTCGAGCAACATTGGCTAAACTTTTAACTATCACTTTGATGTGACCAATTTTTTAAAATTATTTTTACATACACAACATGTAAAATAGAAATTTTAAATTAGTGTTCTATTTTGTAAAGATATTTTCGGAACATGTGTATTTTTGTCAATTTTTGCAGACAACTAGATAAAGTTAACCGAAAAATAGTTCAAATTTTTATGATTATCAGCATAAAGTGATCAAAAATATTGCTATGGAATATTTTCATTTATATACACCCTAGTAATATATATATTATGAAATTTAATTTTTTTATTATAGCCTATGAAGGGAGCCGGAAATTGTTATATTTCTGTTGACAGCTTCTAAGTCTTATTCCTTTTCCATATTTTCGTATCTGAAAAACAAAATTTTATCAGTTTTATAAAATTACATATTCAGTATGTGGAAACTAAATAACTTAAATTAAAGAAAAAAAAGAAGAAAAGGGCAAAGCCTAAAATATCCGATTTACACACACGAATGCTTTGAATTCTGGACTTTTGTACGTTTCTCACCGACATTACTATCATTATATGTGATTTAATCTGTAAAAATCGTGAATATGTGGGGACAGAAACAATAATAACCATCTTGTATGAGTAGAATGGTCTGCGAGCAAGGTAATTAACCATGATTGTACTATCGTGGCGCAGCGACGGTCACGGTGCCTGTGGATTTACCCTCCAATATTAATATTAACACTACAAATCTGAATTAAAATTGTAAGATCAATTGACTACATTTAAAAATAATAGTGGAATAAGAATTAAATTTTTTAAAAGGTGTTGATCTTATTATTCCATGGACTTCGTCAGTACTCAGAGTAGTAATCAGTTACCCTTTATTCTGATAACATAAGATCGGATAAACAGTTCTTGGGTTTCCTCCCGGGTTTAATTAAGCTTAAGCCAAGACGTTTCGATGACGTACTCTGCCATCTTTCTCTTGAAGATAAGATCGAATTAAAAACTGTATGGAGGTGATCTGAGAGGAAACCGGAGCAATATTTTTCTTACACTTTAAGAAAGTTCCCTTGATATTAAAATATTTTTTCACTACGACGAAAGAAGAGAATGGGTTAAATAAATAATAATTTGATTAAACTGACCTTGTACAGACTTTATTATATAAATTTACTCGTAACAACTTTTCGGCATTTTTTTACTCCTTCTTCAGGTTTATTCCTCCCTGTAGAGGAAAATGTACAGAAAATTAACCCTAGGGCGGTGAAATTGAGACAGATTGTTTTAAAAAAATATATATGGAAACAAAAACCAACCACAACAATGCCAAAACAGAACAGAAAATACATCAGGAGTCCAACAATATGGTAGATATCCGAGGCAACAAGTAACACTTCAACTCTTTTTCCACACGTAATTATTGCAAGACTGAATGCTGACATGGAATCCCTACCAGTGGCATTGGAGTGACTAAGAGTAACGGGAAGCGTCGTATCTCAAATATTTAAGTATCAAGAGGAGAATATGGAATTAAAGATATTACTAGTAGTAAATGAACCCAGTTAAAATAAAACAATAAAATAAAAATTATATATAAAAGAAGTAAAAGAAAAAAAAGAAAACTTGTATCAAGAGGAGAATGGAATGAAAGATAACACTAGTAGTAAATGAACCCAGTTAAACTAAAACAATAAAATAAAAATTATGTATAAAACAAGTAAAAAAATAAAGTGTTATAAATAATATGGTAGAATAAATTAGGATATTACCGATTTTTTTGAATTTTAATAAACCTTCTGGCAAACGGAGGAGAAGTTAGAATATTGTACAGACTGGAGGTAATTTTTCTCTTTTTGGAATTTCCAAATTCAGGGCAAAAGGAAATGAAGAACGTCATAAATTCTATTCATGATTGATTACTAAAAATAAATGAAGTCCCATACTGTTGGATTCAAATCTACGAGACCTCGTCCAGACTTTTTTTTGTTTGGATTTTGAGGGGGTGAGAGGAAAGGGTGGTGGGCGATGGTGTGGGGGGGGGGGAGGAGGGAGGTTGGGGCGCGACGGGACGAGCATTAGCTGATTTACGAGCGAGGCTTGAGAGTGATTGCGGCCGGAGGAGCTGTAGGTCGTTGTTTTGGTCAAGGGATCCAACCCACCCATCCACCCCTACCCACCCCCGAGCAGAATGGAAAAACTTTGGCTGTGCTGGGAGCGAGCGAGCGAGCGGCTCCGGCTCCCCACTTCATTACAGCGAGGCCGGCTTAGCCTAATGGAAATGGATAGCCTTAGTGATATCTAAATCATGTGCGCCGCAACCCCCACGAGCCCGACCCGATTTATGTGGAATCACCCGGTGCTGAGCTTAACCAGAACATGTGTAGTGGCGCCCACACCATAAACGCATGCACGAGACTCTCTGCCTTCGCAGACTCGCTCCTTCGAACGCACCACCACTTTACTAGACTACATCATTCCTCACTCCGAATTGTACTCCGTACGAACAGCAACAACGGCACCGAGTTCGTGACCAACAATAGGGTAACAAATTTATCATTTCTCCTAGACATTATGGTTTTTAATTCAAAACATTTACTTCGAGCTCTAATGTAACAAAACATAGAAAGTTCTCTATTTTATTTCAATTCAGTTTGCCTCAGATAATTTTTCAAGGCGTTCCTTTATCCTATTTTCAGGTGTCTAGAATTAAGTAAATTTAAATCTGGAGAAATATTATTTGACCAAGGGAGTCATTTCTGTACTATAATTATTTTATTTGCCGTTCGCAGGCTGAGGGAAGTGATAAATGATTTTTATTAGATGAAATTAAATATTAGCTCGGCTGAATTCGTGGATATGATAATAGGGTGTATAATTTGAATAATAAAATAGCAATGGAAGATGAAATATCTTTGTGGAGTGAGTAGAGTAATCTTTGGGGGAGAGAGACATTTTTCGATGAGGTTTGTTGCCGGTAGCAATTATTAAATTTACTGTTATATATATATATATATATATATATCATGTTACTGTTTGAAATGTAACATTGTTCGTTGAATTGTCTTTCTTTGACAAGTAGAATGTTGATGTTGTGGTGTTCAGTCCTAAGACTGGTCTGATGGAACCCTCCATGCTGACATACCTTGCGAAAGCCTTTAATTTTCGCATAACTAGCACATCCCACATCCTCCCTAAACTGCTTAACGTCTTACATCCTTCGCATCCCTCTTCTGTTTTTACCCCCCACGCACTTCCCTCTAATGCTAATTTTACAAGACCCTCATAGTTTTATAGTTTTAGTTTTAGCAAATTTTTGTCTGGTTACCTGATGAAGTCACACATAGAATTAAATTGTTAACACTTGGTAAATTGTCCAGTTAGGGACTCGCTAACCTCTGTTTCGATATACACTAAATTAATTTGCTAGTTAAATTTAGCGTGGTTTAGGTACCTTTATTAGTAGCAAGTGGTTATTTGAATTACGAACGTGCATTAAGGCATAGAATTTGAGTTATATTAAATTTATTGAGTAAATAATGCAGTATGATTAATGGGAACTTAACGTTTTTTCACTGTTTTTTATTTAAATTATAATAAACGTGGCCTATTAATCTATCCCGTCTCTTTGGGCAGCGTCTTCCATAATGTTCGCTCTTCCCCTATTCTGTTTAGAATTTCTTCGTTAGTTACTCTATCCACCCATATGATTTTCAGCATTCTCCTATAGCACCACATTTCAAACGCTTCTATTCTTTTCCTTCCTGCAACTCCTACGGGATGCATTTCGCACCTCTATAAAGCGCCACTCACCATACGAACATTTTTAGTAATAATTTCCTAACATTCACACTTATATATTTCGAAAACCTTCCTTGCCTGTAGTCTCCGACTCTTTATATCTGCTATATTTCTTCCATCCCTTCTTATTATGCTGCCCACGTAGCAAAATTCCCTAATCTCCTTCAAAATATCCCTTCCCAATCTAACATCCTTTGTTATTTCACTGTTTCTCATACTACACTCCATCACTTTGGCTTTCCTCCTATTTGAATCCTCATATTGAACTATTCCTCCAGGTACAAGTTCATGCTATTTATTATGTTTTCCAAGTTTTCTTCCGACTTCCTTAATAGAACAATATCATCGGTGTTATTGTCTTTGGTTCGTTTATAAAGTTTTAAAACATCTATATATGCTTCTACTCCAAAGTTATTTACTTTCAATGCCACACTATAAAATAAGACTCCTTATTTGGCGTCTATATACTTAAATTATTTTAGAACTGTAATAGTTTAACCATTTTCAATTTATTGATTTTCTTCTTAAGTCTACTAAAAAGTAGAGAAAGGAAGTTTAAATTGAAAAAGAATCTGTTCTTTTAGTATGAGAAATAGGAACCAAAAGTAAGGCACTTAAAATTTCTGAAATTTTAAGGGTTAAAAATTGTTTCAAAAGTCTCCCATATTTCATACCACATTTATAATTGTATACTTAATCATTTATTTCGTTTGGATACGGGCAAATTAACGTCCTCTTTTTCTACTAATGAATATTTAGATTTCAAAATAGTACAATACTAACCCATTGAACTTTGTCCTCAATTTTACCTATCTTAAAATATATACTCTTCCCTATATTTTCATACTTATTAATATCCTTTTCGTCTGGATAATTGTTTCATAGTTTAGAATTACAATTCACAGTAACTATTGTCAGGAGCTTTGGTAAATAACAGACACTCCTTCTTTTTTAATGTTACCATTATTATAATTAGAAAGGACTTGTTATCTTGTTAAGAATAATACCAAAAATAGTGTCACCTCTAACAAACCATAAACACGCACATGGAGATTAGCTTTCCACGACGGAGTGATAAACCGTAATTAAAATTACTGCAAAGTGTGTCTGATGATCACGACATTACGCCTAATTCGTTAATGGATTATATGACGATGAAATTGCTGGATCGATGAGTATGGCAAACAGTGTCAATGACACGAAACGCAAGATTTCTTTAACAGAAGAAATAAACTGTTAGTTGTAAATCTACTTCAATATATAAAATATAAAGCAAATTGTAAGAAAAAATGAGGAAAATTAATTATTATAAAATATTGGGTAACAGTTACAGTGAATAAATCACTTGTACGATGTTGGTGTTAGGGAGCAGTGAATATTTCGTAACGAAGGCATGGGGATATTAAAATACAAATGATTTTGTATTAATACATGAATACGTTTAATTTTGAAACTATAAGAAAATGAACTGAATAAAATTTCACTTAAATCGTCATTGAAAGCTGATACTACGCGATCGAAACAGGATGCACTTAAGACTCACGAGTACTTGAACAGAGCCTGAAAGTTTTAAAGGTCTTGCCTTTCATTAATGCTGAGAAGTTATTAATAATGATAACACTTTAACATTCAGAATGCAATTTAATTTACAAAAGGGGAACTTTCAAAAGGGACCCTTACTTTTTAAATTTGCACTTTCATTATAAACTATAATATTCAATGATAAAATAATTTCAGAAGTTACAAAATGTAATTAAAGATTCGGACAAAAATTACTGTAACTGAAACGATCCTTGAATAATTGTCGATTATTAGGCTGCAATGTTTTTGATTGATAATAACTTAGTTGACCTGTTTTCTAGATTCAATAACAGGCCGTTGATAACAACGTTTTTTTTGTTGATACATTTAATTTTTTTACACACACACATATATATATATATATATTTATATATTCAAAGCTCGTTTTAGCATACAAGATATTTTAGTGACATACATTTACATTGTTAATGGTGTAGTTGTTGGATGAAGTCTTCTCGGGATATCAACAGGGTGTTATCGTTTAATCGGCACGACGTTTCAGCAACTAGCACCGTTGCCATCTTCAGGCTGGTGCTACTTGCTACAACGATACCACCCGGTTAATATCCCGAGAAGACTTCATGTATTCACATTGAGTAAGAGTGATCTGTTTTAATAATTTTCAATTAGTATTATTTTCGCGGAGAAAGTGAAGGAAAACAATCTTAATTTTTTTGTCTCTTTATCCTTCTTACTTTTATACATTTCGTTTGTCGAAAAACTACGGTTTTCCGGTTACGACCCACGTTTCCGGATCTCCATGAAGCGTTGGTTGAGTAGTAGTAGGTTCAAAAATTATTTTGATTTTTATACTCAATATATTCTCCTTCTAATTAATTATGCTTCTTTTATTGTTATTGTCACTGCTGTCTGACTATGTGGTTTTTGCAAAACTTATATTATCAGAGTTATGTAATTTGTTTAAGATAATTATTTGATTAATCTTTTTATTGCTATAGTTTATATTCTACAAACTGTGAGAATTTGCCACGCACCAACGGGTGTTGACTGGACGTCCTTCATTAATGCGGCGGAGGCGGCTGGTTCTTGTACCCTGAGGACTATACCTAGAGACGCGTCCTATCTCGATCATATCCAAACTGACTTAAATAACGCGTTTCCATAAGTATCCCAACTTCGGGAGGGCTTGGAAAATATATGTAACAACTAGGTCATGGCTAACGGACGTTCTACGGCCAATAATGTTCCTCAGTACTGTTTTCATTAGGGCATTGACCCTATAAATGCAGGGCACAAAATTGACCATCTTTGGTCAATAGGGTGAGGTCTTTCGTCAACTTTTACGCAATTTACCATAATTATCACAATGATTAGCGTGCTTATGATTAAATATTTAGAAATGATAAAAGAACGTATTCTCGTGTTGCATCATTTGGGTGGACCAATACAATCGTGCATCATTACTTTCAAAGGAGAAATCCTTGAAGCTACGTGTGAAGGCTGCTAATTGTTACGTTCTGTGGTATCTGTTCCAAGATATGGGATTAGGAAAACAAAATAGAATATTGAAAGAAGTTTAATATTGGTATGTTTTCAATTAATTTGTTAGTTTTGGGCTGTTCTGTGTTTATTGGTTCTTGAGTTTTCTTCATCCCTGAAAAGTCATGAGAAGCATGGTTCAGGAAGCCCTTCGTCCTTGTAACCCGAAACCCAACCCCAGTTTCGCGTTTATATGAATGACAACGAGAAATCGGGAAAAATCGATGTCGTGTAATTGTGGAAGTTCGTTGTCAACAAAAAAATAAAAACTCGTTTTGTGTGTTACTGAGACAGTTAACACCAGACCTGAGACTGGATCGCAGTTTTGAGTGTGTTATGATCGCATTTAATCCGAGGGCCTCGGACGGACGAACCTGTGGAAAGCCCCTCGTAGTAACTGCCATCATTCACGATTTGGCCGACGAGGGTGAGAGAGACACTACACGACTCCATTGATTCCATTTTCCAATACAAAGTTTCGCTTTACAACGGTCTCGGGATTATGCAAATTAAAGCAGATTGGCCGTATCCGCACGAGATGGCGGGAGGGAGAGAGGGAGAGAGGTTAAAGCGCCGTAACCCCCTCGCCCTTCAAAAGGGAAACGACCAGCGATTTCTCAGTTACGAAACCAAGCCAACAAGGCGAAGGCAAGATTCTCCAGAGGAGGCGCGGGAACGCCTCTTCACTTATTCAATTCGCGTAATTGATCTTTATCCAGCAATAGCGCTCCGCAGTGCAGGGGACTTAAATCGATATGCTCCAATAATGCGCAAATTGAGGTGAACTGAAAACAGGTAAAGAAGACACTTAGAACACCGTCAACTTTTCACAGGGCAGCTTTTGAGACAAACGATTCGTGACAATCTAAGAATATGACGGCGGGGAATTAAGTAAAAAAAAATAGATTCTCCTCTGATCGAAGAAGAGCGCGTGGGTGTTGCATAGAATTCACTTTACGAACTTTAATTAGATATTTAAGGATATAATAGGTTTAAAAAACCCAAATTCTATATATAATTATGTATGGAATTTAATTACCTTTACATTTATTAATTGATTCAATACAATTTATTTACCAAATTATTTTCATTAAACTGGCCTTTTGTTAGGATTGCAATAAACTCTTTTTAAGTAATTTAATTTTTGTCAATATTGTAACAAACTATAATTTAGAAACATTAGATCTATTCTAGGGTCGTATTCAAGGGATTTCTCATAGAATCAGATTTAAAAAACAAAACCCTTCTCGGAATTGACACAACGAGGAAATCGAAAGAAAGGTTACAAACAGAGTAATTACCGTCTTCTCTGAAAATTAGGTTTAACCGTGTAAAATTACCTGAGGATGTCCACAAGTACGGACGAAACGTAGTAGATGTCTTAAATAAATATTAATATTGTTTTCTGACAATTTGACTGCAATTTTTATTTATAATTGATAATACTGCCAGTTTATTAATTTATTGAATTCAGTGTTTTACCTAATAAAGTGTGTAGTGTTCATATGTTTCCCACATTATTAAACGGATTATTTTTCATTTTAATAGAATAAAATATTGTTAAACTTAATTTTTCATTTATTGTAGTCACGGCCTTTGAGGGATTTAGAAGCCGCTGGCTAGAAGGGTGATAAAAATTTGCGTTGGGTGATAAACTTTGGTCTTTACATTTGGCACGTCTGAGACTTTCCCACGTTTGGGGCAGACGTGTAAACTCCGTATTGGGAACTCAAAAATGTAATATGTTCTCTTATTAGATAAAATTGTGGACATTTCACCGAAGTTATTGGAGAAGATCGAGAAGTTAGTCGTCGAGTTGGGAAGTTGTGGACAAGTGGCCGAGAAGGATGATTGTTGAGTCGGAGAGGATTTGTCGTTGATTGTTGAGTGGTCGTTAAGAAGTGGTGAAGAATGCAGAGAGAGAGGTAGTAATTCACAACGTAAGCGGCGGACAGTAGTTGTTGTTTTTTGAGAAGCTTGAGGAGGAATTCATAGACAGACTTCAAAGGCGGCGGTAGCAGCCAATTCCAATGATCAATGTTCCGGTGTCGGTAAAGTACTAGATGAACCATAAATCCTTCAAAGCCATAGTAGCCATTGCCACCATCAATTAATGTTTGGAATATAAAAACTAGAAATTTGAGCCCACCATCCCCTGAGAGACAGAACCAATTTGTTTTAAATTATAATTTATAAAGTTATTTTATTTATTAAATTTATATATATTTTTTAAGAGCAGGGAGATACGTTTTAATTGTATTTAATGTGTTTTTTTGTGTTAAATGTACTTTAAAGTGGTAAACTTTATTATTATTTATTCTACTTTAATTTAAAGTAAAACAAGAACACCCATAAAACATTACAAGTGTAATACGAAAAAATAATTCATTTTTCGTACAAACGAATAGTGACAGAGAACTTATTTTGTTAAAGTTTTCGTACTAATTGTTGTAATGGAAAGGTTTTTAACGTGGCTGTAAGTTTGTATAAGTCTGGTGACAGATCCTATTTCCTGGATTGCGATCGAACGGATGAGTTCGATCTATTTTTACGAGGTACTTTTCCTAAACTAAAATACAAGGGAGGCTCACAAAGGACAATTTCGCAGATGCTTTGGCAAATAAATATGCAGGTGGCAGGAGAGAGGGGCCGGGCCTCCCTTCCCTCTCATATGTACCGTCGCGGAATTTACACAGTCAATTTCACGGGCGACTCCCCCATCCAGGCAACGGGGAACAAGTGGGGAGTCTGCTTCAGCGACGGCAACGACATACACATACCTCTGAGAAATCAAATCAAATTCCAGTCTATCAAGGCTTAGGAAAAATGGATGGCGTACGAGTATTATGTACAGTTTCAAGTTTTGATTATTAATATGATTAGCAAATGATTTCCGCTGAACCATAATTTTAATGAAAATACACTACAAATATAGTTACGAAACGAGTATGGTTTAAAATATAAGCGTCACTATAAAAAGACAATACAGCAGATAATCAAGGAAAATAATAGTTCAAAGTTCATATATGTAGTGACGTTTTAAAAATAATTAATTGTTTTATGAAGTGGGGTGTAGAAGATCCGTCGTTCCTCCGTATTCGAGGATTTTTCAATTCCTTTAGGGCGCCAGGTATTTTTCACAAAAAATACCAAAAGATGATTTTAATAGTTTTAATTCCAATCAGAGCATGAGAAAAAATTATATCTGCAGGGCGTGGTCATTCTCTCGTCGTCCCGCCGACACAACCTGCTCCTTCCATTACCCCATGACGACTCCCGAACGTCTCGCCAGACCACATTGTTGGCCCAAGTTGCGTCAGTTCCTCAACAATTGCAACTCGCAAGCTGGCCTGCATTGTTAAGTGTAACTTTTCATGTTACAGGGGTTTTAATTTAAGGCAGAAACCATTTAAACTATTTATTTGCCGGGTACCTATTTTTTTATTATCCCGGTACAGTATTTACAATCACCTTTTACATGATTCTCCATTTTGAGTATGTATGTCACGCGTAGCTCTTTGAATCAAGTTATGCACTTTTTTGAAAAACCTCTAACCTTAAAATTTTGTTTTAAACAATTTTATTCTAATGCACAAAACTATAATTTTGTAATAAATTTTAATATAAAGCATTAGTTTATCTGAAAATTATTAATTAATTGATATAAAACAGCCTCAAAAGATAACATCATATTTATTTCAATTCATCATAAATTTGGAACGTTTCGTTTCAATTTTTAAGTCTCCTCAGGGTTACGCTGTAAGACTGTAATACAATGAAAAATAATGTCTCTGAAACAAGAGGTGATATGAAATATAAGATAAAATGAATGTAGGTGAAAATATGTCACGTTTGATTTGATGCTTGATGTGTAATCATTGCATCTTTATGTATATTACTGACTTAGCACTGCGCCAGAGGTTTACACGATGAGTTTGATAGAATATTCGTGGACTTATTTTTACAAATATTAATTACAGGTCTAAATGGAATTCAGTAAAGTTCTGTGACATACTAAACACGAACTATTTATAATCTTCTTACTAAGCCACTCCTTCTACTCTGTTGAAGAATTTATGGAGCTGAATGTATCATAGGGTAGATATTTATAATTATGAAAGAACATTATTAGAACACTAATTTTTTAGTATAGGATGTAAAAATATTTATCAATTTTATATATAAGGTACAAATTGTATGTCTTCTGTATAGAACTTAAGAAAATCTTATTATAAGTTAAAAATTAATGAATAGTTACAGTATATTTTAATATTAATAAAGCAACCTATGTAAAATCTCTGACTCGTTCCACATCCTTGAAGCTTGTGCTTCTCTATAGGATTTATGGAATATGATTTTATACTTATACTTTACGTTGTATCGTTTATTAGTTAAAGTAAAATAAAAATCCCCTTAAAACGTTTGAATTAACAGGAATTCAAAAATCTGAATTAGTAAAAGAAAAATTGTAATTGTAAGGATTCTCATGATGAATTAGATAATACAAGTTATTCTTCGTTAGTTACCTTGAAGAAAACTAATTGTGGGAGAATTGGGATTGCAAATTATTTACGCTGCTAAATAAGGCGGCCCGTAATTTCTACTTTAAGGAGTTTTCAGTGTGGAAAGTAACAGTTTGTGGGAAGCGAAATCTCTGGAGACGCAAACTTGCGAGTGTCCTTATGCCCGACGGAGTCTCTATTAAGGACTGTTTCACCCCCAACCCCCGTAAGCGCGCCCCTCGCTCGCGAAAAAAAAAGAACCAGCAAAGCTCGCATTCGCATGCAGAGCCCATTCAGGAAATAAAAGCGCCTTACCCGGATAAAAGTGAACGTGGAAATATTGGTTCTGGTTCGTTTTAATATCGGGTGTGGGGGGGTGGAGGGGGTTTAACAGCCCTGGCCTCTGTATGGTGCGTTAATGGTAAGGCCGTTCTGGCGTTTAGCGCTGAATACCCAGGACTCTGCCCTGCTCAGGCTTAAGGAACGACCAAAAAACCGTCTCATCGCATTAGGCTCGAGAAGCTACCACATTATAGCAAATTATAGTTACCCAAAATATATTCAGAAACTATTGTACCCCACCAAAAAGCATTACACTTTGCTCTGCATCTACAACAACGGAAAATAAGAAGACATGAAATTAGAAAATGTTTGTAATTTATTCGATGATAAGATAAGATTTATTGGATCCATTAGTCCTCTATTGAGGAAATAGGACAAGTCAAAGAATATGTTACATATCACACTAAGAATACAAATATAAGAAACAAAATATGGATACAACATATGAGTAAAGAAAACTATGTATACAATGATAAATAAAATAAAACAAAGCAAAGCAAACAAAATATGAATACAACATATCAAGAATATATGAGTACAAAACAATAAGAGAGATAGTAAAAGAAACTATGTATACAATGATAGACTCAGAAATTTAAAGGCCAGTTACTCATATTAAAACAAATTAAAACTCAATGTATTATAATGTTTCTCATTAATTATTCAATAATTATCATTTCTACGCTTTCATTGAAATATACTCAGGAATAAATTGTGCTTTCTCAAATTATGTGGTTATTTATACAGAGGTAGAAATATTATTAATTTCTATATCACATAATTTTCTTATTATATTTTATAGCTGATGACTGTTGCGACGGACTATTGTTTCCACTGCTTCACTAGGTGTTTAGCCTGAGACTACATAAATTTGTCCAGCAATATGTCAGTGAAATCATTAAGTTTCCCTGCATGTCTCAAAATCTGTGTAACACAATTCAACGCTGTAACAGTTTCAACAGTTTGTACTCTCTTTTAATCGTGTTGTCTCTTTCTTTGTTTATATTTCAAGATATCTTCTGTTGTTGCTGTTTTTATGCTGTGAAATTATTTCTAAAAATTATATTTTTATTACGTGTAGATCTGTATTCTTATAATACGTGAAATTCATTAAATGAAACAAACTGTACCAGTTTCATACATATCACGGTTTACACTTAATAAAACAAATTATTGACAACGTTTACAGATTTAATCATATTTTGATGTAAATCATTCAGCAAATCGCCATGAGTGGTATTTAAACGCGATACGGAGTTCTTCCAACAGGATATAAAACTGTTGAAATAAATTATTAAGACCTAAGAATAATCTAGAGAAATTGTAGTTCTCAGGTAATGTACTCAGTACAGATGCTCCATTCAGTAAATTAAAAAAAAAGTGGGGGGGAGGATCTGCTCTCACTGATGGTGTCCTCTGCCTTGCGAAATGATGTATCACCGACATCAATCTTCGCAGGAAATGTCACGAACTTTCAGCTATGTGCAGGTACGAGTATACAACATACAACCACCAGCAGTGTGTGTCATTAGTTAGAAAATTTCACAATTAAAGATGTAGCGAAACACGGCACCAAAATTTATGAGCAGAATTTATCCTGGCCCTGTCAGAATGATCGCACTTGATGATAATATTAATTTAGACACCGACAGTTCATATAATAAATACATTGCTGTAACATATTGTTGAAGGGATTTTATTTAAACAGAGAAAAATAATTTTTTTTATTACAACAAATAACACTGTAAATTCAAATTTATGCATTTAATGATCGGCGGTGATTGTAAGGTGAATTCTTGGACTTGACTACGGTCGGGATTTAATCAGAAATTTTAATTATATATACTCGTAGCAGATTATTTATTTAGCTAGTCAGGTAACAATATAACTGAGCAAAATACTCAACGGGAATAAATTTTTAGATTATTTTATTTATATTAGTTCAAGCCTGCTAATATTCGTGTCTTTTTGAAAGGACGATCTGGGGTAAGATGAACAAACGCCTCACATGGTGACGATGACGCCATCGTTCCAGATGTGGATCAGACAAGCCGATTAAGATTATAACGGGCGAATGGAGTATGTATGTAGGCCTTGCCGTGTTTTCGTGAGCCTCGGGCGACAGAAGAAGCGTTAGTGGAGCGGAGGGGGCGTAATGGAAAACCCCCCACGGGGACTGCTACCTGCTGAGAATCCAATTCGATTGTAAACTGCAATCCGAGGGCTGACAAATGGAGTGCGGACGCGTCTCTATTAGCGATCCCGACTGGACAACCGCACGTTGCATTAAGCGATGCATTAAACAGGTCGCCATTGCTGCACTCACTGGTCAGAGCCTGCGGCAATTCCATTATTAAAGGCCAAGAAACCATCTTCTCAACTCAACTTGCAGAATGAAGTATTGAAGCCGCGGTACACGATCCCCGTTCATGCTGTTTCCAAGCCTCAACCATTTTCAAAGAATTCCTTTCATAATTCAGGAGATAGCCATTGAAATACGACAAATTATATAGTAAATACCTTGTATCTTGGTAGAACATTTCAAACTTTCTATCTAATTTATCGTCAAAATTTTTGTTTGTTTGCTCCAAATTCTCATTAATATTCTACAATAATTGCATTATTACAACATTAGTGGATTCTACAGCTATGTTCTTGTACTCTGATATGTGAAATCACTGCTGGAGTGCGTGTGTCCTAAGTTGGCGAACTCGTTATTCAGGCTTGGGTTTGGGTTTTCCTCCCGTATCTGTCCACTTATATTTAAATTATCAGAATTCATAACGATCCGCCTACCTGATCGAAGGTACATAAATCGTATAGAAAAAAAATCTGCGTATATGCGTTAACAAATTTAACAGCAAAACAAATAAAATAAAATATTAAAGTGTTAATTAGGATACGCGTCGCGATCTTTCCACAAGTTTTACAACACTCCCGAGCATGCACATTTATTATCACAGAACATATAATAGAGAAAGAAGAAAGAATGTTATCTCTGCTCTGCTATGCGAGTTTTTCTGCCCCACGTTGGGCGCCAAATTATGTGACGTGGTTTTTATTATTTATAAATATATTAAATATTAGTTATGTTTAGATGGGTGGGCGCCAATAAATATCTATTTGGAAATTTTAACAGTTTTTATTCTTAACAAAACTAAAAGGCAAGATTGCAATATTTAAATTTAATGAATTTAATTTTCCTAGCTCAGCCTTAATTAGAAATTATATTGCAAGAGACTTAGTAAATAGAATCTACTTTCCCTCAGGGCTGTATCACGTGTTTATACACATAGCAGAGCGAGATTATTGCCTTGGTTCCTTACTGTACAAGTTTCTTTGTTGACCCGCAGTCCTGGCAGCTTCCGGGTCAGCATAGAGACAGTCAGCAAGCCGAATTTTGGTGTAGTTTCCTTGTCCTTGCAGCCAGGCCGCGTCTCCTCTTAGCTCTGAATCGAAGCCAGTCAGTCGTGCCGTCCTCTCACCTCCGACTCCACTTTTTGAATCCCCTGGCGAGGTCCTTTCTACCTCAAAAACTAACCTCTCCTCAAACGTGGTTCGACTCCCTGCTCTTTCTATTTTTCCCAGGTCCTCCAATGGGGTTGGCGGCGTTCCTACCCTTCCTCTCCAAAAATTCAAATTTTGGGAGGGGCCACCCCTAGCAATCCTGGGGAACTGGGTTTTTTCGGTAAGACGCAAATACCTTTGAGACAAAGACTGCACCCGTCAGGCTACAAGTTATTGTTTTGTTTGTCTTGTCTGGTTTTTCCACGGAATGGTGCCTGCCTGCCTTGCGAATACCTCAGGACTGTTCTCTACAAAATTTTACACAAAATGTTAACTTAATTTATCTGAAATTTTATACGTGTTAATACCTCCAATTATATGGAAGCCACTAAAATCTTACGTACCGAGTAACCTGCTTCACTACTTACTTTGAAACAAATTTATGTTTTTAAATCTACCTCATTTATAACTGGAAAAGGAATCATATTGCAAGGAGAAGAAATAAAAACCGTAGGCTTTGCTGATGATATTGTAGTATAAGGGGAGTCAAAGAAGACTTGGAAAACATAATGAATGGCATGAACGTGGTCCACGAGGAAGAGTACAACATGAGGATTAATAGAGGGAAAACCAATGTGATGGAGTGTAGTACGGGTAACAGTGGAATAACAAAGTCTGTTAGATCGGGAAGAGATATTTTGAAGGAGGTTAAAAAATTCTGCTACTTGGACAGGATAATAACTAGAGTATGATAGCACAGGCAAGGAAGGCTTTTACGAAAAAATATTAGGAAATCATTGCGGGAAATTAGGTGACTTTGGTAACGCAGGTCACTTTTTCTGGGTGGCGTCAGTGTTTTCTGTGCTGGACTGCTTTTCGTTTCCTTTGAAGTCAATATTGTGGTCCGAAACTCTCGACAGCTGCGACTAATACTTTAATGGTCTCACGCATTACTGTCCACCACCTACACATCACTCCTCCGCTGACACTGAGCAAGTACTGTCATGTACCCTTCTCATTACCCAGCTGACTCCGCTGAGCTAGTCCATTTCCACTTTTCATTATATAACTTCTCTTCTCGCTTTCAGTAGGTCGTTTCGTCACCTCCGCTCACCAGATCTAGGACTCTCGATGATTCTGGCTAATGATAAACCCACCCGTGCCCTCTTCTCTCACACATTACAGGACCATGGAAACTTGCTTCTTTGTGGAGTCCTATTCCCGTAAAACTTATTAGCTTAGTTAAGTCTTGAAATTTAAGATTTTCTTTCGGAAGAACTGTACAACATTTAGCTCGGACTAGGCCAGAGTTAATCTCCTTACGAGGAGACCGCTGTATGGTTATTTCCTTCCTCTTGTTACCTAGTCGGACAATGACTCATCTCTCACTTGAATATTTTCCTTCCTCAAAATTTATTATAGAAAATAAAGTAAATAAAATAATCCCAATTAACGAATTTCGCCGCTGTACACTATACTTTAGACAACTTCAGAAAACGGTAAACAATTATTTGCAGCTGAAATGTATTTTAAAGTAAAAATTAGAGTATTTTAGTATTTGTTTGTAACTTTGATGTTGCAGTATCCTGGTGACAGATTTCTTATTCTTTTCACTGTCTTCAAATATGGTCTTCGTTTCTTAGAAATGTTTTCATCTTTATTCCAGGGAATGTTGTGAACCCACAGGAAACTCGTCTCTCGTCATTCAAGAGATGCAGATTTTCTAGGGTCTTCCCTGCATCTCTTTTTTTAGGCGCAACACCTTGGCTACCTTTCTCTACCTTCCATATCCCACTTTTCAATTACCTTCCTATCCTGTTAAAGAGGGAGCTGTCTATTTCAGGATCACCCTCATGTAGCCTGTTACCCTAAATTTGCATTATATATTTAAACAGTAATAATGACAAAATTAAAGGTTCAAGTGCAACATTTCGTAGATACAGTCAAGGACGAAACGTTTTATATTTGGATCTTTATCTTTAGTCAGGATTACTGTTTAATTATTCAATTCAAATTTTAAAAAATTATTCATATCTGATAAAGTTACAAATTTTAGGATGAAACATAATAGTAATGTTATATCTTTAAATTGGTCGTTTAAGTTTATATTTATACCATTTTTTAAATAGACTTCAAGTGAAGTATTATTCTTTAAAATTTGTGTTTAATCTTAATTGTTGACGTGAACGTCAGAAAATCACTTAGCCTATATCGATCCTTAAGAACGATTCAAATATAAAAAATTGATTGAATTATATTAATATTGACAGACATTATTTCTGACAAGCCACGCTCTCGATACATTATTTCAATTTTATTTACCAGATTTAGTTCCAAATGAAAAAAAATCTAACCCTCTATAACCCGGCAATTTAATTACGAGTTTGAATTATTTTACACATCATAAATTAGTATTTGTTGCATTATATTAGTTTATGTGGAAAAGAAAGTTATTTTGAAAAGTGGAGCTACCATACAGTTAACAATACTGATTTATGTTTGTAACCGAGATGAATGTATTATGTTAGCTTCTTGTTCTGATTGTTATTAAAGGTGACTGATGAAGTTAAACGGATTAAGGACGTAGAACCAGGATTATTTTTAATTCAGGGCACTCACAGCCATCGTGCTTGAAAACGGCGCTTTTAGATCACCTGTAGTAGATTGGCTGAAGTTACATTGATCGGTCTTTCATGTTTATGAAGAAGACACTTGAGTTTCTTTCTTGTATCAGACGTTAGTGTATCACCCTTCTTTAAACCATTTCTTCCGAACCTAAGGTCCGACTCTTGTACTACACTTTACTTCCAATGTCACCTATTTTTATAGCCTAAAATGATTTTGTTTTGCATTAGAGGTCGTGGTAAATTGTTCCGATAAATAGCCGGTAAAGTAGAAACAAAATAAAAATCGATGTCTGTAAAAATGTCTCAGTGATTGTTCCCCGGCTTATACGAATCAAATAAATCAATGCGTCTTTCTAAATACGGGGGAAAAAAAACTCGTGTTTCATTTAGTTGGATGACCAATTTTTTTTTTTACCTCTGGATCGAGTGGACATGGAGTAAATTTAAATAACAGATTAGAGCTGAGCTGTTGGCGGTACAGTGAGATGCGTGGGCGGAGGAGCCATTTGTAAAACACCGCCATGCTGCTCGCTCCCCCCAGAGCTCGCCTCGCCGCAAGAGTGCACTTTCGTGTCCCGCATTAGTCTTGATTTCCGCAGACCGCGGCGCTCGCTGTCCGTCACTCTCCATCCATCTTTCAGCCTCGAACCCAGTACTCACGCCAACCAGCGACGACACTCCTCCTTCACCAAACTCGCTCTGCGCGCAGACTTCCACAACAGATGGAAAATTTTACTCCAAAATGCAAAGACGAAAGAATGGGATAAACCACCAAGAAACCGTTTGCTATCAGAAAATTTTTATTTTGGATATAAAATGGACAAAATGTTTAGAGGTTCTAAGAAGAAAAAAATCACATCAGTTCCTTCAGTAATATCCTTGGACAAATTAAACCGCTTGGGCAACAGTGGCCCATGGTCTCGTTTAATCATGAAGGCTGACGAAAATCATCGTGATGAAATATTTTAGGAAAATTCTTAAGCCTTAAAAATACAATCCAGGAACTGGAAGCTGCTTAAGATTAAGAAATAGGAAGTGAAAAAATAACGAGATAACGGTAACATGATAAGATATATAACCTTTTTGAGGAAGAGAAACGCCGTAATATCAGTAAAAATTTACTCACCATTTCAATTAAATACAACGTAGGCATCGGAAAAAATAAAAATTCTCTGAAACAGCAGGAAAAATATTAACAAATTTTGTGCGAATTAATTACCACTCGCGTCCACACGGATAATAAATCCGTTGTTTGACAAGGTCCGGTACGTCATAACTCAAACCGATCAATCAGATCGAATCTGTATCTCGTTTGCTGGAATGTTCGTAGCGTTTTAAAGTACGAGTACGGATCTCGAACAACATTTTCGAGCGGAATTCCATGCGAGGCAGAAATATTTCCATGCACTTATCACTGAATGTAAAAGCGGGGCTTCCAGCAGCATGCCTCAATTACGCTAAGCAGAACGCGCCAATTACCTCGAATATTTTACCCATTACGCGCTCAAATTGGCCGAATAGCTCATACTACTGTATTTTAAACTGATATCTACGAGAATAATTTTCATTTTCAGACTGAATAACAATTACAATTTTTAAGCTTTATCATAAGTGAAACTGGAAAATACAAAATCTTTTATTGAATAATATTTATATAAACCATTATATTATTTTTTAATAACTTTAATTTGATTTAAAAATTAATTTAAACAGGCTTGAGGCCGAGTAGAATTGAACAAATGACTCTTCTCAGTCCGTAAACATACCAGGATCATGTTCGGACTGTTTTGAATCCAGAATAGAGTATGATTGCTTGCTGAGATATAAACTCAGAGGTTTATATGTGAAAAGTAAATACTGAGTTGTTCTTGTTATTGAACTGAACTACTGAACGAATGCACGAGGAGGAAATAAAAGTGCATTTAATTTTTGTGCGCAAAAATTTTCGAGTCAGTTTTCATCACTGGTTGTCGTGTTTTACGATTTTTCCACAATCTTGCTAGATGCCGATATAGAGTTGGCAACATTTTTTAACTCCCTCCCCCTTCCCCTACATTCACTATTCCACTCAACGGTCCACTGGAATCTGCATCAGTGATAAGTACAATTAAAAACACTGTAGTGATTTTAAAAATATCAAATTTTGACACTCTTTGGATAAAACATGTTGTAAGAACCAACTTCACCACTTCGAGATAAATATTATAGATGTTGGTCCAGTCTAACTCTGGACGTGGCGAGACGTTAATTAACTCTTCCTCCCCAGTGACAGGTTTAATACCTCCAATGAATTTAGTGTAGTCGTATAAGAATTACTGACGATCTCAATCAAAGGTAATTTGTGTTGTATTTACCTTCAACTAGAAATTAGCTTACTGTTGACGAACGTATTACGTTTATTATAGCATTGAATATATAAAATATTAATATAATTCCTTTCCATCACGCATTGCATGACTCTCCGCCCAAAGAAATTCCTCTTGCACTCCACTTAAGGGACACTGAGACTAAAATTTGAAATTCTTGAAATTGAATTGTAGCTGAGCTGAAAATTTAACTTGTTCAAAAGTTTTTTTTTAGATATTTTTAAATATTTGGCAGTTTTGAAAACGTTCCTTGCGTTACGTACTTGAATATAATGCCGCTTTTTTATATTAATATGTAGGGCTGACCATTATTTTCAAATTTAAGGATTATTTTTAATTTGAATAAAACTGTGGAGAGAAAATAATTTTTTAGTAAGAGCTTCATACGGTTAAATAAAAATTGAAACTGTTCAGCATTTTTAAAATTGTTTTTGTAAGGTTTCGGTAGGAAAACGTTTCCCCCTCCCCGCACCTCAGGGTTTACTATTTCTCAGGGTATGGCTTGCATTTATAAACAAAAACATGCTTGTTGTTTTTTATTCCGCTAATCTTGCGATGAATTAAAATTTTTAGCACAAACAGATGGAACAAAGAAAAAGTAATTTGATCGTTTTATATAATCAATTTTTCATGGAGCCAAAATGGATGGCACTAAAGAGGTAAAACATTTCGTGTTAATCAATTAATACTGATAGAATTACTAAGAACTCAACATTTCTATTTACAGATAATGGAATAATTTGAAATAAGAATTTTGTATGAGTGAAATCTGGCCAGACTATTATTTTTCAACATTTGACGAGTATACATATTGATAAATAATGAAGCTATCAAGATAATGTTAATTTATTAAAAGTGTAAAATTGATAAAGTTATTTTATTTAACAAAGTAAACGTGCTCCACTCTTTGAGATGCGCGAAAATTTGCGCTTCACTGTAGGATAATGATGGCAACTTTTTTTGGCGTGTCACAATTTTGAAAAAAATCAAACTTGACCGTAGTGTCGCGTGACATATGGAAATATTAATCCAATTTTAATGTTTTTCAACCATAGTAAATGAAATATTTATATCTGTAGATTTATTTTACATATTTAAGAATCATTTAACCTAGAAGTATCAACCATATGTATTCTCAGACAAATAATTATTCCTCTCTAGTTATACTTGAATAGTATGAGTTTTCCAATTGTTCATCGCCAATTTCAATTTCAATCTCTTATCTCTTACTTTACAACTTATTACTGTTCTAATTTTTTGATCACTGTTTAAAGTCGACTCTTAATTACTCAATTCCTTATGAATGTTCACTCTTAATGCTATCTGCTTAATCTTGGTTTTCTAAAGATCGAAAATTATATTATTTTTGGCTTTTAACACCTTATCCCAACTTTATTATTTCATTTCCTCCGGTGAAGGGTACCCCATCCTCTCGAATAAAAAGTATATTTCTTTCGTCTTTTGGAGGAGCCATTCACACCACTCCACCGATGTTTTTGGAAAAACACCACGTCTCACCAGATTCCAGGTTTCCCGGAATCTCAGTGAGCTCGGAAAACCCATTTGTATAGGTTTAATTGCCCTGTCTGTAACCTTTTTCAACTTCTTTCAAGCCACCTTGCTTCGTTTTTGTACCGCCAAATTCCGTATGTAGTTGTTTTTCTAACCATTAAAATGTAAATTGAGAAAATAAATGATAATAAAATACCCAATTAGTTTTTGGAGCTGATTTTTGTCTGATAATTCTTCGATTTATGGATCATAATTGGTGTACTTCAAGACCAAGCAAGCTTCATTAACTTCATCTGTTAATTTCAACATAATATTTAGACAATTTATGTTTATGAAAAAATTGTTACGAAAGCTTTCACTAGACTGTATGTGTGATAATCTGTCGTTAACACGCAAAACTTCTTGTTTCTTAGTTGCAAAATTTTAAAATTGTTAAAATAATTTCCTTCCAGATTTTCAAGTATCTGCCTTAAGTCGACAAACACTTGAGTCTTGAAAATTTTTAAGTTGTATTTTTAAATTGTCAATTTGTAAGCATCGAAAACTTTCCACTCAAACAGACATGCAATCATAGGTTGGCCATCATTACTCAAGGTTCACGTCTTGAGATACTACTTCCGCGGCTGTTATACGGTTCCGTAATTCAACCATTCGGTTCGGAAGTGGGAGATCTCTAATTCACCAGTCATTTAAAATTCTGGGGGTGTAGAGAGTCTTCTCTTTTAGTTCATTGCTCAATCACAATGGGTTAAAAGCTGAATTGTAATGGGTCATGGAAATCGGACGATTCTTTGTGAAGCACCCTGTCTAATTGCGTTGTTAAGGATGTTTGGACGAGACAATCTTCCAGAGCGATGCGAGGACAGCTTCGGACACGACCTCCCCTCTCCAGTCTTGTGGAGGAAGCATCGTTAAGTATAACGACTGCAACATTATAAATCCTACTTTAGTCAGGGGGCTGTATCGCCCACCTACCTTCATAAAGCGGGATGCAATAACCATTATTTGGATGCTCGGGAGTTTAGTTAAGAAGATTCATTGCGCAATAATAGGAGGGCCGTATTAAACAAGTTCCATCCCGTCTCTCGGAGGACCCAGAACGGCCAATAAAAGAGCGAGCCCGAGTGCAGCCGTCAACGCCTCTAACTTTCAATTATCCGGTGCATCTCTCCGTCTTAATGGCGACGTCACGAGAACATCCCAAAGGAAACACTTTCGAGTCTCTAAAATGCGGCTAACGAGCTTAAATGGATAAACAATGATCTCATTAGCCTAATCCTGACACTTGCTGTTTACGGGAAACCGTATCAAACGAAAAGTTTATTGAACACAAAATAATTATGTAAAACGTGAACCATTATTTAAAACTGCCCTGGTGAGATGAGGCAAATGCTGTTTAAAGGTGACGCAAGCTCAAAAAGCAGGAGACTGAACAGACGTCAGAAAGTATGTTGAACACAATAACAAACTTTTCTGACATTAAAATAATTTGCGCAGTAACCGTCGCTGGAGATGGTCCAGCGCGGCACCAAATTATTCACATGTAAATTAAATAATCTTTTCTGTTCAGGGAGTCAAGGAGTAAATAGGATGTATTGCTAAATTTTAAGCCTGAAGAAGTCTCAAAATGCTGATGAAACGTCGCTTTTATGAATAAATAGTGATATATTTAATGCTGACTTTATGACAGTATTATAATATCTATCATGACATATCATCACTTAATGGTATTGCACCCTATGCATTTCATATAACATGAGCCTGTAATTAAAGCCAAAATAACGCTCCTCGTCACTTGAAAGAATGACATGGTCAAACGCTTTGTTAAAGGCAAGCCAACTTTTACACAGACTAAATTGAGAACTGATTAGTTTATTATTTCAATGTGTGTTAAGAGTAGTTTGTCCTTCAAAATATGAATTGAAATTTGGAGAAAGTAAAAGAATAAATTAATCCTTAATGCAGCACTATCCACAAATTTTTCTCGTTTGTTTATTCGATTAGATTATATCATTACAAGTTGTCGAAAAAATATGAAACTTTCTTCATAGAGTCTCTATTCCAATATTTACATCCTTACCTTCTTCATATTATAGAGATATTCATAAAAAATATTTGTAAAGTTTTAAATTTAATTTACAATATTATACAGAAGTTATTTGGCCCCGTAATTGATGCATTCTCGATGTCATTATGATACACTCGATTGCTTCTGTAAGTAGTTTTTTAAGGCACCTCAGAAAAAAAATCAGGTATCGCAGGGTCAAGTCTAACAGGGAAATTATGTTTTTCCAATTGAAATATGTTATAGAAAAATGAATTTTTTCCATTCAGGTTCCAAAGCAGAAAACTCTTTTCATACTCCTCAGTCTTTTTTCAAAAAACAAATTTTAGAAGCTTTCGGATTTTTGTTATTTTGATTTTTAATTTTTTCAGGATTACTAAACTAATTTCTTTGAAATCTTTTAAATTAAGTCAGGAAGAATACATAAAATGTTTTATATAGTAAAAAGTTAAGATTTTACATGTTTGGATTGATATGATAAAAATGAGTCAATATAAGTGACAAGTACGAATGAACGTATAAGATAAAATCGTATAATGAATTTTTATATATATTTTATATGATATGAATGTGGCATAAAAAGCCGAAAGCTTCTAATATTATTTTTTGAATAAAGACTGTGGAATATAAAAAGGGTTTTTCATCTTTGGAACTCGATTGAAATAAATGAATACGGTCGCTTTATTTCCTGATTAATTAAATCAATGTTGCTTTGAATTAAAATTTTATTCTAAGCGGAAAATATTGAAATAGTTTGAATTATTATTATTATTATTATTTATGAAAAACATAACAGGCTAATTTCAAATATGCCCAAAAAGGAGTAAACAACTTCCTTGAAATATTAAGTGAAATATATAATCAAACACTCGTATTTGAAGCCAATTAATTAATTAAATCTATGGAAACAAAAATGGTGTTCCGATATGAAGCGTTTATTTCTATCTAATAAATATTTATTACTGTTGCGGAATTTCATTTCGCTGCTTAATCGAGTTAAAAATGTAAAAAACATGCTCCTTTTTTTATTTCGTATTAACGCCAGATATTAAATAGTTCCATTCTGAAATGTATTTATTTCTAATCCTCTCGTAAAGGAATCTTGTCATCTTGTAAACGTAAAATGATTATAATTTATAGTATATGAATACCCATTTATCATTTTAGGAATATAATTTTATTTTAGAGAAGACTTTTTTAAGGCGGCAAGTGCCACTTTTTGGGAAAGCAGCGTGATGGTTTTTAGCGAACAATTGACGATGTGCTGAAGACCTTTCATTCTCCATTAAAACGCCAGCTGCAGTAACAAAGCAAACAGCAGTTACTTCTCTGCCCTTTAAGGGAAGCATAATGGAGTCTGCCCAGGGATACAGTGCGTGCCGTAAAAAGAAGCAGCACGCCCACTTTCCAGGTGAAACATGCAACCGTAGGCCAACACGAGACGCTCAATAACGCATTTGCGCCTCGTAAAACCATTAGAGGGGAAATAATACAACAACTAATACACACCTTTCCTCCAACTTCATTTCAACATCTACCTCAAATTTCTCTATTCATATATGTATATAAATATTTTAATACATATATTTTCGTATACCGTAACATCGTAAAATTATGAAAGAGCCCGGAATTCTATTTTATAGACCGGAAGAAAACTTAACGCAAGTAAAGTTACACTGAGTTTTGTTATACCGGAAGTCTAATTTTATAAAATCTTTGAAACTGAATCTCATTCAAATATATAAAAATGGACAGTCTAATTAATAATGTCAGAAGAAATATTTTTTTTTGGGTAACAGGCTACATGAGGGTGATCCTGAAACAGGCAACTCCCCTTTAATAGCATAGGAAGGGAATTGAAAAGGGGGGATGCGGAAGGTAGAGCAAGGTAGCCTAGCAAGGGTTGACTAGGGCCCCCGGGCTATGGTTTAAGGATCCTACCCGGTGTTTCACCTAAAGAGATGCAGGGAAAACCCTAGAAAACCTGCATCAGGTAGGTCGGGCATTGGGTACTATTCTCACGCCCTTCCGAATGACGGGAGACGAGTTTGCTGTGGGGACGCAGCATTCCCTTCTCCGTGTCTCCACCAATTTCAGGAGGCAGTTGGCCGACTGATCCAATGGGATCAGCGGACAACTCTTGCCATATGCCCAAGGTCTTTGACCCCAGTACATATACCTCCTAAAATAGGTGAAGGTGTCTCGGCATATGAGAACTTTGATAAAAAAATACCCAGAGAGAGTGCGAGGCATTCCCGACATGATCAGGTAAGCCCCGCAGTCACTCTGGGCTGAAGCGTCTACGAGAAACTCCCGCAGAAGAAATAGTTATTTAATACAATTTAATTGTACCGTCCCATAAAATGACAAAGAGAAATAATCGTTCTGAATTCTCGACCTTATCACGTAATTGTATAAGTATATATTAACTAACTAATAATTCATGGCATTATTCGCTGATAATTTATAGATCTACTTAATGTCAGATACGTAATAATTTCACGTGGAAACACAAATCTTTAGTATAATTACGAAAGAAAGAAATGTCAAAATTATAAATTTTATTCAAACATGGTTTTCTGACTTTAAATTTACAATAAATAAAAATACGGCGAATAAGTCAGAATAATTTTTTTTTACAATTTAATTAACGTGAATAAGAAGTTTCGTGTCTCTTTTGAGAATTCCTCAGGCTTAAAATTTAGCAAGTCATGTCAAAACATTTAATTATCGTTTAGGCTGACGTAGTCAAGAAGTAAATGACATGAACTGTTAAATTTAATGCCTGAGTAAGTCTTAAAATGGAGACGAAACGTCTACTTCATGTTAATTAAATAGTAGTAAATGCTGACTTATTGGCCGTCTTCTGATTTTTATTTATTATGAGTTTTATTATTATTGCTATTAATATTCTGATATCTCAATAATTTTAAGTGTAAACATCTCGTATAATTTTTGTAGTAACGCCTAAGATGTCCCAAATGTAATGACGTAATGTCGTTTAACATAAATAAAAACTGTGGCTGCAAAAACCGGGTCATTAATTAATTTAATTTTAAAATAATGTGCATTACATTAATTAATTCTGTTTTATGCTGAGGCATCGTATAAGAATAAATCGACATTGAAACTAATGCAAATAGGAAAACACTATTCTTCGTCTTTAATTTGAGACTTCACCAGGTAAAAAGATGAGAACTTAATAATTATTTTTAGTAGTTTAAATATATTCAGTTATTTTGTTTTTCTTTGATTGACAGGTTCCACAGACATTTAATAAGACATTAAGTACAAAAAATTGTTAAATGCAAATTAATATTAGTTATTCAAGTGCATTGATATCTTTCCCGTTTTGCAACATCTGTATTTAGGTTTCTAAAAGTATTAAACTCGATACAGAATTTTTTATAAACTTCATCCAAAATTGGAAAAAAGGCCCCTTTTTTTTTAAAAAAAAACTGTCTTACTTTTGGCCCACTTGTACCATTTATCTCTCTATCTTTCTGCAGAGATTCGCAACGGTCTTTGTTCTTAAAAAATGCCCGAACTTCAGCAAAATGTAACAGTATCAATTCATTTCGAAGCCTTAGTCCGTTTTTTTCTGTCAGTTTAGTCACTGTTTTGCCAATTCATGGTAACATTTAATAGACGAAAAATTATTATTAGTAGATAAAGAGATAATTCTTATGCTTTGTAATCTGAAATAAAGCGAAATACACGCGAGCGACGCGCATGGAACACTTGTTTTTTTAATGTATCGCGGGACAGTATTTTAATGTCCCCTATTCCTCGCGGATTAATTTCTCAATGTATTTAAATATTTATCCAAACCATACTTTCGTCTTCTTACTTTTTATATCATTTTATTTAATTTTATAATTTTTTACAGCATTCAAGTAAAAGATGGGTAGCAGTAAACTGTATACCTGTCTCTCATTTTTCTGATGTAAATTTCTATATGTTTTATAAATGCTTTCCAAAAATTAATTCCTCTTTATATCTGAGGAAGTTTTAGACTATTATTCCATCTCAGTGCTTACCTTTCATATTTTCAGAAGTTAACGCTTCAAGGAATTTGCAGATTAATGTTTTGAATTGTATGCGCAATATTGGTTCCCCCTACAACATTGTTCACATTGAGTAAGGAATATGATTGTGGTGCATGAGCTGCTAGGTTCTGCGTTGAGGATACCTCAGCCTTACTTTTTATATCATTTTATTTAATTTTATAATTTTTTACAGCATTCAATATATCTGTCTCTCATTTTTCTGATGTAAATTTCTATATGTTTTATAAATGCTTTCCAAAAATTAATTCCTCTTTATATCTGAGGAAGTTTTAGACTATTATTCCATCTCAGTGCTTACCTTGCATATTTTCAGAAGTTAACGCTTCAAGGAATTTGCAGATTAATGTTTTCAACATTGTTCACATTGAGTAAGGAATATGATTGTGGTGCATGAGCTGCTAGGTTGCTGAAGAGCTTGCCTGTCTCTGAGAAAGCCTTGAGTTGTGCCTCCAGCGCAGTACCAATAAAGCCGCTCGATAAAATGTACCGCGAACATTAGTCCTCGTAAAGGGCATGAAGGCAGACGAAGTCAGTGTATAAATCACGCATCTACGAGGAGACAGAGGGGGTGAGTGATGCCACCAGGGAGGAGGAGGAGGAGCAGCAGCAGCACCACCGTCGTCCTGACAGATGGCGCATTAGCATGGCCGTGCGAAATAAAAAGCGCGTTAATGGCGAACCGAAAAAAGCTTTCGAGCGCATCCTCATAACGCGCGAGCCTCTACTGCAGAAAGCCATTTGCGGCTAATAACGCGCTCGCCTAGGAGTCTTTCATCGATTGATTAATGTTGATAGGAAGCGACTGACTTGGCTTCCGTCAGCGTCCATTGTGGTCAGGTCGGCTTTATCGGTATTTATTTGGCCAGGCTCCTGAGCTGAGGTCAGGTGTAACGAGTGCCGATGAGTTGTGGCTCCGGGGCCAACGGACAGTTGGAAGACATTATTATTAGCTTCCCCCCTTCTAGCCTGTCCCGCATAAATCTCTCCGGCTCCACTTCCCTGGCGAATGCCGCTTATATATTCTTTTTACGATTGAGAAAACTGCATACTACATCGTGTGTCTGAAAAACAAATCTGAAACACACAACATATTTTGATAGAGCTTAAGTTCTACTTTCATAAACAGAATCTTTGCCATACTTTGTTAGACCACTTTTGGAGCGCTGGATCACTAAGGATCTGTCCGACTATTTTCTAACAGTATAATTGAGAAAACTTTGTTTCACATATACGCTAGATTTTGGAAACTTACTTTATTAAAGAAAATAGTATAGTTTTATCTGTCAAAAGAAAGCTGTCTTAGAATAGAGAATCTAAATAAACGAGAAAATTTGGAGAGTAAAATTGACGATTCATTAAATATTGTGTGAAACTGAATAACTCATTTAATTTTGGTAATACCGTGACTTTAGATAAGGAAGTAAATTATAAGAAAATCTAATTTTTCTGATGCTTTATATTAAATACAATAAATTTTGTGTTTGTGTTAAACAATGAGGATTGGAAACCAAGGCGATGGAGCATGGGAAACAGTGTAATAACAAAGGGTGATAGATTGGGAAGGAGGTTAAGGAAGGCTTTCGCGAAAAAGAGGAATTTATTTACCGGTAATATAAATGTGAATATTAGAAGGGATAATTTGAAGGAGAATAGGGAATTTTGGTACGTGGGCAGCATAATAAGCAGGAATGGAAGGAAAATAGCAGATATAAAGAGTCGGGTAGCACAGGCAAGGAAGGTTGTCAAAAGAAAGAGAAATTTACTTACGGGTAATATAAGTGTGAATATTAGGAAATCATTGCTAAAAATGTTCGTATGGTGAGTGGCGTTAAATGGGTGCGAAATTTATACGGTAGGAGTTGCAGAAAGGAAAATAATAGAAGAGTTTAAATGTGGTGCTATAGGAGACTGCTGAAAATTAGATGGGTGGATAGAGTCACTAACGAGGAAGTTCTAAGCAGAATGGGGGGATAACGAACCATATGGAGGTCATTGACCAAGAGAAGGCCTCGTTTTAAGACATGAGGGTCTTGTAAACTTAGCATTAGGGGGAAGTGTGTGGGATAAGAACAGAAGAGGGAGGCAAAGGATGAAACCCGCTAAGAAGATTAGGGAGGATGTGGGATGCGGTAGATATGCGGAAATGGTAAGGCTTGCGCAAAATAGGTTAGCATAGAGGGTAGAATCACACCAGTCTGAGGACTGAATACCACAACAACATGTAAAACAAAACACTTGCCAATTCAATTTAATGTAACATGGGTGTTTGTGTTTGTTAGTAACATATTTAGGTTATTCTTTGTATTGTACTAGCTTTGTTCGTATTATTTCAGAAGAAACAACAGAGTTGGTCGAAATGACTATCAATTTCTAAGCTTTTGATCAAAAATTTTATTGTATTGTCTGTTATACGGGTCGACAATTATTATGTTATTTATGTTTGTGCCGCATTCAAATATAAACGCGTAGAGTAGTTTCGTTCAAGGTTTGTTGACGTTTTCTTTTCATCTATTATTGAAACACTTTTGGAAAAGTCCCTACTACCACACCAAGGGTTGGGATGGAAATGATTATATATGCAAAAGAGAAAGATATTTTCATATTTTCGGCGTCAATTACGTTGATAGTGTTTCTGTATAATATAAATACCATTCGTCATGGGAGAGGAGTGTCCATCCATTATCTCGGGGAAGGAAGGACGATACATAAAAATAACAAGAAACAACCGAGGTTGTTGTTGTTGTAAAACCGGGGTTATAACAGTGGCAGTGTTCAATTCTAACCTTAAACATGGATTCTAAGTTCTACTTATGTCTCAGAGTGAGGATGGAAAGGAGTGAAAGTCAGTAAGATGGAGTAAACCTAAATTGGAGTGTATTCCTTACTTACGGTAGTCGCTTCGTTTGATTCTGACATTAAACTAGCAACTTAAATCGTACATCAGTCCCAACTTGGTGGTGCGTTAGGGCATCGGAAGGTGATGCAAGTATGTACGACAACATCAACTGAGATTTGTGTCGATTCCGGGGTCATATGGGGCATTGATCTCAGTAGTGACATTCAACGTGCAACTTATATCGTACTTCAGTCCCAGAGAGGCGGTGGATGCTGGTGAATGTCAATAAGAAAAATAAACCTAGATTGGTGTATTTGAGACTTTTGAAACTCACCGAGAATGGCATTCTTCAAGTCTGAATGGTTCACATATGCCTCAAAATAAATGGTTCTGCATCTTACCAGGTCTGACAGCCTTTTGTGGCCTCCTCGACCGTTGCAAAAACTTGGAACTCTACCGAACCGCTTTCTGATGGCCTAAACCTCTCTGTCCAGCGACTAACCGTACTTCTGTCGATAGCTGATGTTCCATAAACTACAGTTAAACGTCTGTGAATGTTTATAACCGTTCCTTACTCCGCAATGAGAAATTGAATGACGACACGCTGCTTGTAACGTACATCACTTACAGGCTGCAAATACACTATCTGAAGGAAGAAACGGAAACTTTTTGTTCTCACTGCGAAATCTTCAGAGAATTCATATCTAAAATTTCACCTTCGAACCATTTTTGGAGGATAAGGAAAGAAATTTGGTGTATTTGTTTCTGAGCTACCCTCGAAATTTTGAAGTTAACTGTTTATGGAATTAACTTCTGTGTGAATAATTTAAATGCTTGTGTTTAAATTTTAATAATCCCAATCCAGAATTCAATTTACAATTAATTGCATTTTATCAAATATATATTCTTTTGAAGTCGTAAGTAGGAGTCATAGGGGATAGCAAGAAAAAAAAGATAAGTTATTCCTAAGTTACCGTATTTAAGTCCCAGTTTTACAGCGTTTTATTGTTTAGTTTTAAGACTCGCTATGACTAGAATTAAGTTAAAATATAAAATACGTTTAACGGTGATTTAATTAATCGATACGCACGTATTATAAAGATTACTTAGAAACTGAAAGGGTGCCTCTGAGGAGCGGTGCGTGTAGTGGTTACGACCAGCCGTTCCGCTGAAGAGCTGATGGCGCTATTTTTGTAAGTGCCCCATAAAGGTGGAGTTAAGTGCAGCCCCAAAATGCCCCGCACTGCCGTTCTACGACGGTCATTTGATTAACTCGTATCCAATAGCAAGGGGAGCGAAATTACCCCCGCAAATGTCGTGCGTGTGGGGCTTAGCAGTGTCCTCGTTTTAATACGGAACCGTCCGCTTCATTAAACAACTGACGATGCAAATATCCCTCATCTTTCTTCTTATCTCATCTGAGAATATTCTTGAACGCTCAATTTCGTTCAACAAAAGAATAAGGATGCACAATGAACTTTAAAACCTACCAAAGAAATCCGTCGAGTCTGACTGAACAGCTATGAAATGGCATATTTAAGCCAGTATTTCTTATTTGAATCGTAGTCATTTTCTGCGCGTTCATTATAAATGCCTGTTATTTTCAAAAGGTCCTACTTAGGAAAAGAAAGAAGAAGAAATAAAATTGTTGTTTCCGAGTACAGAAAATTTTTAATCAAAATTGGTCTAGATCTTTACTTATCGAAAACGAACGAATTTACAGGGACAATTTAGTTACCATCGCTAACAAACGGTAAGAAATAAACTAGTATCACGTGATCTAAGCAATGCACAAATAATAGTGCTGCCTTTATGGGATTAGAATAGAAAAATTTAGACCGGACACGAAATCGAACCTAGGACTGCTGCTTAGTACTCGATTTTGTTACATAAAGTATTATTTTATTAAAGCACCAGGCTTAAAACATTTCCATGGGATAAGGATCCGTACGATCTGGCTCTACCATCTGAGCTATCCGAGTTGGTTCCTCACCTACTGTCGAAATTTTTCTATCTTGATTCCGTAAATACGTTTAATAGCCTATATGGCTGAGTTTTGTTTGGAATAATTTCTTTTTTTTTTGCAAAATCTGACTTTTTGGAAATCAATAAATAGTAATTTTCTGGGTATGTATAACGTTATTATTATTAGTTGTTATAATACGACGTTTCCTTCCTGATTTGGAACCTCATGTAGTGTAAACTAAAAATTAAAAATAAATGTATAAATAAGTAAATTCATTATTTTTGCGAAAGTCTTTCTTGCACGTAATATTTATGTCTACTAAACTTCTACCATCCCTAGTTATTATGCTTCCCGAGTATCAGAATTCCTTAACCTTCTTCAAAATATCCCTTCCGAATCTAAGAACCTTTGTTATTTCACTAATTTTCATACTACACTCCATCACATTGGTTTTCCCTCTATTAATTCTCACGTTGTATTCTTCTTCCAGGATCACGTTCATGCCATTCTCTATGCTTTCCAAGCCTTCTTCTGACTCCCCTAATAGCACAATATCATCAGTAATCCTTACGGTTTTTACTAAATGTATAAACCGAAATTTAATTACGTGTTTGAATTCTCTTTCTCATCATAAATAAGCCTTTTTCTGACTCCCTTCCTTCCATCCGTCCTCCATGGCTCTACAGCCCATTGAGGGCCTGGGCCTACCGACTCGACTGCGGACTGTCATCTTTCATGACACATTCCGAATTTGGAGTGACACGTGGTCTGACTCCCTTAATACCACAATATAATGTGAAAAAGTAAGGGTTCCGTAAAGATTGGGGACACATTTATGACCATGAAATCAGCAGGGATACTGGTTGTCTTTCACGCATTTCAGAAAGAGAATGATAAAGGGTTCGCATGGACAAAAAGCTTTATGTGTGTGTGTGTCCTGAACCCCATCCAACATACAATTTAAAGAAATAGAAAATGTGTTTTTGGGAATCGAGTATACGATCTGTAGTGCAGTTGTAAATGTTGGAACCACAGGAGATCAGCTTGTAATTTTGGTTTAAATAATTATTCGTGGCTTTGCAATGTTTACATATTTCTTCTTTTGCTTGTTAAGGTTGCTAAGTATTGGAAGGGGAATATAAAAGAGTGGCAATAATAAAGGAGTAAGATATTTTAAATATTCTGAACACTGTGATGACGCCTTGTAGGTTAGGTTTGGGAAGTCACCGCAGGCCGCTTGGAGCTGCTACTGCTTGTGTTCGGTATGAAGGGCGGACGGAGGGTTTCGCGTAACTGGATGTATCTCATTGGTTTGTGTGTGTTCCACAAGGGCCTGCTTGAGATGCCTGTTGCGACGCTTTCCCGAACACGTAGTGACAGTTCATTCCGGCGCCGGCTCAACCAGCGACGCCATAAAACAAAAGAGGTTTGCTGGCGCGAGTAAATCTCCGTCGAGGCTGGGATTAGCCAAGGACAGCCCTAGAAAACAAGCGCGGTGGCACGAGTACGCAGGAAGAACACTCCCGACATCATAAGCAGCCACAGGAACCATAAAAAACCTGCGTGACCGATGGTCACTGCTGCAGACTATCAGCGTTCAATTTCTCAATCTTGTTGTTCAGATGCCAAACACACACAATTATCCTTATGACTAGTGTTCATTGAAAATATTGAAGTTCTTAAAAAATATCAAAGCTTTATAATCAAAAACAAATGATTTATTTTACACTAATCTTATCTCATGTCTAAATTCATCATCCTCCCCTTTACAATTCATTAAACACCCAGCTTTGTCCAACATAACTCATTTTCCAATTAATTCCTCAAAAGGCCGTTTCTGGATAATTTTCAAATTGAAAAGTTATCATGATTCAAAATTAAACATGTCGTTGGAGTAGGAAAATGTGCACAGAAAATAGAGCTAAACGACATACGAAGTATGACTGCTAAAAATCATCGTCATTGAATAGTTGTTCAATCATGTAAACGTTTGTTTTTTAATAATGAGCAGGGCCAATTTTTCCGCAATATTCTCTGCAAAACTGTTAATGGGGCTGGCGGTTACAATTTCCCCTCATAAAGAACGACTCCCTGCCATTACAAATTACTTTTGCTGATTCTGAATTGATTTATATCTGTAAATTTTTTGGTGGTAAGAGACTACATGATAGACATACTTGTGGTGGTTTTCTCGCTTTAATGCATAGGAAAAGTTAGAATGGAGATAAAGGCTGCCAAAGACTAATTAGGGCCCTCAGGCTACTTGTGATGCAGGTAAAAAACTGAATAGATTATGCCGGGCTCTTGATACTCGGCTGACGTTGTTCCGATGCCTGGATTGTGTTCGCTGTGAGTAAGCTCCATTACCGTCTCTATAACATCTCGATTAAGTTAGGAGACAGCTGGCCGACTGTTCCATTGGAACAATGGAACGTATAACACTCTAAAACCGACCTAAAGTGCACTACGGAGCATATTTCAATATTCCCCTTGCACGTTTTCGTCCCTTTACTCCTTAGAAGTAACTTAGCTAATAAATATGCAATATACCAGAACAATTATAATCTTATTTCAGACGTGATTTAATGTTTCTACTTTCCAAAAAATATTTATTTATTTACTTATCATGAAATTTCTTATAGCGATTTAAACTTAAGTCTTAATTAACATTATCATTATAGGGCAATAAATAAACTAAATATAACTTTATTTAATAAAAATGGAAGTATTCTTATGCTTTTCTGAAATATTTGATGTATTTAAATTTAAAAGTAGCAATAAATGAGTAATTTTAAATTTAATGCTCTATAAGAAACTGAAAAATCATCCTTCAATTTAACTTTACATAATATAAAATGCACGCGTAACATTTTTTCCACTTATTTTCTTATTATTTCCCGACAATTATTTAAATTTTTTCAAGTCTTAATATTACATTCCCCGCAATCCTTATCAATATAATTTCCCCACAAGTACTATATAAATTACTAAGTCCGCGCCGGATATTCTAAAACAGATTTAAGAAATTACATATAACATGTAGAATTAGCGAGAAATCTCAAAATTCTTGATATTACTTCTATGTAATCTACTACCAGGAGCAATTATCAAGCAGTTATTTCCGACGTTATAGAACGGCGTGGTGATTCTCCTAATTCAGTCTAATTGCCACCCTCGTGTCTTTCATAAAGGCTTTAATTACATTTCTCGTTTACTCTAAAACGGTAATTAAAAACACGATTATTTCATATGAATTCCTTCAAGTCGCCGCTACAAATTAGTCATCATACGATAACTGAACTTAAAATTGTTTAATAATTTACAGTTTTATAATACGGCGAGACTTAGGTTGAAATAGTCTTAAAGTCGTATTGGGTGCTCCTGACGTCTGGTAGCAAAAAGCGGAACTAAGTACCACTAGAACTGTTGCGTGCTGCCATCTGCTGTGAGGGTAGAGATTTGCTTAAACGTGAGTAAAATAAAAATTAAATAACATTTCTACAGATACATTAGTAGATGATCTAACAAGACTAAAAATATTAAAAATAAGTATTAATAGGTAATAATATAATTCAAAACCACATATAAAATAGAATTAATCGTTTCCACGTTGATTATTAAAACTATTTAGATATATTAGATTAGTTTTTAATTGTGGCACCCAATCGATGAAACATTTGGCCCCTTTTAAATTACTAAGCTGATATTTTAAGGTATAAAAATATTCCTTAAAATGTTTGAGTGTAATTATTTTTTAACTATAAATTGTCTTTGCTAAATGTGACCTTAATATTGTATTTAATAGGGGCTAATTTATTATTATATTTATTTATTGGGGAAATTATAATTTGAAGGAAAATATAAAGAATAGTGACAAAGAAATTTAGATTCAAAGTAGACGTTTATTTTAAAAATAATAAAATCCAATTAATGAAACTTGAATAACCCCAAAAACAAAATTAATTTACCTGAAAACGGCAGAGAAGTAAGAATTTTATACTGAAACTCGCTAAATTCAGGTCACCTATGGCTGAAAAAAAATGAAACAAAGTTTCTTTGGCAAATAGGATTGGCAATGTGAACTTAAGGATCTTTATATCAACGGTACCGACCGAAGTCTGCAGCTGTTTTCTATGGTGGCAGTCTGCTTGGGGTTGAAGATCAGGTCAGGGGAAGACCTCGTTAACTGCGTCGTGATGATCTGGCTGTATGGATGACGACGCCTTGCTCCAAAATTAATAGAAACTTCAACCCAAATTTTACATCACCTCAGAACAAAAGAGTTCAACTCTGTCTCGTCAGCGGACCGCAATTTAATCATTCCCCATGCACCAAACTTCTGGCCATTTCGCCACGTATGATCCCAAACTATTCTCCTCCTTTTTATATAGCCAACCAGCTGCAATCTCAAATAGCATCCATTCGTTGGTATTTACAAAATTGTAGTCATTGGGAAAAAAATTTAGCCGCCGGATGTAAACAAGTATCTTCGCACAATTTTTTTTTCGTTACGCAGTTAATTGTTTTCAATTATCTACGCGTTGACTGAAGTATTTTTTTCTTGAATTATGAACGGATACCATTCATTTTAGAGACTGACACCCATTTTCAGTAGAAGCACTCTTCCGTATTGTGTTAATAAATGTCTGTTTTATTGTCTGAAGAGGGGTGCAACGCTGGCCATCACAAAAATTTCTTCGCAGGCCTTCAGACTTTCGAAAATTTTAATGTATTACCATATCAAGAGTAATTTGAAAAATATCCAATTTATAAATGAAATGCACCACTCAAAATAATAATAATTTTAGTACTATTCAACATAGGGAAACTAATTTAAAAATAAATAAATTATTTATAGCTTTGTAACGTAAACAGTACGGTGGAACATGTTAAGTATAAAATATGAGTGCTCTACGAACAGGTTCTTGGAACAGATGAATATAACGACCTGATATATGTCTTTGGAGATGAGGGATTAAGAAGAAAAGAATTAATTATTTCGAAATTGTAGAATGATTGTTGTTTTTCCTTTATTGAAAGCTCATTATAAGAAAACGTTAATGATTCTCGTTGCTAATAGCAGATTTATTGTCTTTCATTATGCTTTTAATATTTCAAACATGTTACAGCAGCTATAACAGAATTCCTTTTGCTGCAGGTTTGGTTAACATTAATTGTTTGCGATTAAAAAATTTCTCTCTCATAGCCCATGATTCGATTCATTTACCATATTTTTACATTATACAATTCTAAGATTAATATTAAACACCATACTTCAAGCAACTCAAAGGTTGCTTTTCGTAATTTATGCTAACTAACGATCGATGATGATTATAAACCAAAAATATTGTCATTGTGAAATTGTAAAAGTAATAAATATAAAAATCCCTGAATCAGACTACAGTAACATTGTTTAATTATTGTATGGTACGGTAGTGTAACATGAAATAGACTCATTTAGAAAACACAATGATTATGATAATTGATTACACTACGAACATTACCCTTATGAAGTCATTACCATTACCTGAAAGAGGATGTCTGATTAGCTAATGTATGAGTGGCAAGTTAGAAAATAATAATGTAGGCATCATTTTGAAATAATTGTTAAGTAAAGAGATTTGGCGTTACGAATCGAAATAGACTCAGAACGTTTTGAAGTCACAGGCTGCGCATGAAGATTTGTTTAAAGCTTCAAATTTAATTATTAAGCTTCTATGTCACATTAAATATCCGCAATTATCACAGTTATAAAAAATCGAAAGTTTTCTGATGTTTGATTTTAGAGAAATTAAAATCGAGCGCAATGTGGCCATTCACAAAACTAAACTTGTGATACTTTTCCAGTGAGACCTTTTTTAATGTCGGGTGCAAGATTAAATTAGAAAAAAACTAAAGAATATGTAATGAGGAAAATGTAGTTATAAAGAATTTTTACATAAGAAATTCCTAATAAATTTGGAGACTCTGTAGACTATTTAATTTCATTGTTTTCTGGAAGGATAATGATATGTTTTGTTCTTTTCATGAAAGCCAAGAAACAAAAAATTTTTTATGTATCTGATTAGCAAGACTTAAATTCTCGTCGTTTTTCACAAACAATTATATATTTATTAACGGAAACAATTTTGAATTTCCCGCAAATATAACGGCTTCATGCCCGCTCTGTGCCATCTATGAACGTTACTGGCAACTGTATGACAACTCTGTGGCCCTTACTGCCACCTGCCGCCAGAATATTGAACTGCTGCAGTGATGCAAAACATTTACTGGATATTGTTTCTGACAGTGATTATTATTAAATATCTTATTGAGAAATTCAATATTTAATTATAAAGTCCTGAAGCCACGAATCATTGAAAATTAATATATATAAATGAACTCCATAATTCATATGCAAAATTGCTTTTCTTTACTTTATTCTTCAAAGACCGATTAATTTAATTGCTCTTCCATAGTATGCCATTCTTACAGTTATTTACTTACTGGGCTGCTTAGCATCGGCGAGTAAATTTATGGTCATCGTTCGGCGTTTCTATGTCGGCATAGACAAAGTAATATTACAGATTTTTCCAGGTTATCACCGGGTTATTCCGTTCTCTGTATTTAAGTACTATTATTATTATTATAATTATTGTTTTTTACATCACATTCACAGAAAACGTTAACTTTTGCCTTTCTTATTACACGAATAATCCTCATCACAAAAACTGAGCGCCCCGTATTGACGTAGGAATCATTATTTTGCACTGCTGATGCAATTTGTTAAGAGAACGTACTGAATTACTATTAAGGACACTATGTCAGTTGAACAGACTATAGCAGAGTGGTTCACGAAGCTCACAGATACATGTTTACAGCATGTTTGGATGTGACACATTGTAGTTCTTGTGCTTAATATTCGTACCGCGTGTTTTAGTTTGCTGCGAGGCGCTAAAGTTCCTTACAAGAAACTTTATCGTGTTTGTGCTATTCCGATAAATGCCTGATTGAAACATTTCTAACAACTCGGAAATTTGTTCTCGCAGAAAACCCAATATTTAACAAGAAATATTGGTGCGACAAATCAATTTTCTGTATCTTAAGGCAATAATTTATATTAAAACAAATGAATAATTTTTTTTGTTTAACGACTTTTCAACAAAAACTTTTTAATTTCTAGAACATAATTATTTTGTATACAGAAAGACTGCTCCAGGGCTGGACTACAATAAATATTATATGACACACAAAAAAAATTTTCGGTATCTTAAGGCAATAATTTATATTAAAAAAATGAATAATTTTTTTTGTTTAACGACTTTTCAACAAAAACTTTTTAATTTCTAGAACATAATTATTTTGTATACAGAAAGACTGCTTCAGGTCTGGACTACAATAAATATTATATGACACACAAAAAATTGGTTAATTTTCATTTTGAAAATAACGTTGTACATATAAGGATTAAAATTAATAAATTAATCATTGTAGTAGTTATTATCTAAGATTAGTTGAATAAATAAATAAATTAACAGGTCAATAGGTCTGAAACTATTTAAAACAAAAACACTTTCTATGTAAACATATTCCTCGGTAATGTCTTGAGGTATATAAGTCTATGGTAACGAATGTAATATTTATTATAATTTATTTCCAGTAATATGATAGTGAAAAAACTTTTATTTTTCATTATCTGTGAAATGCACACGGATTTAGAGATTAATTTCCATATTTTATTGTTTAATGGAAGACTGTAATATAGAAGGGAAATAAATAATGCTCATCGATACCAATTTTTTATCTGATACGTGTGCGATTTTTCAATGCCGAATTTATTATCTTTGTCCACATGACGAGGCTCCAAAGCAGAATATAAACTGTGATCCTGCATTAATTTTTTTCTGTCGTACTGACCATTTTATTAATTGATTAATAAAATTAGCTCCATGCAAAGTAGGAAAATGACACGTGAAGTACCTGAAAAAGATGTTAGTAAAATTGTAAATCGAGGCCGAGTTAATGAAAGAGTATTCCGTGTAAGTATCAAAAAGTGGGAATTGAACTGGGAAGGGAACTGATAAAATATTCTTACGTTATTCAGAACAAAGAGAATTGTTTCTATCACATTAAATATTTTGATATGTCACAAATGATTTTATTAATCACCATTTCTAAGAAGAAACAATTATTCTTCTGGAACTATTAATTTTGAAATTATCTGGAACTAGTGGAAAATTAAATGTTTTAGAGAATCATGGTTTTGTTTTCATGTTGTAAACGGTGAATATTGGCATTGGCAAAATGATAAAAATAATTAATACATGACATTAATAATAATATGGAGGACTTTGACCAAGAGAAGGGATAGATTAATGAGCCGCGTTTTGAGACATGTTGGTCTTGTAAAATTAGCATTTGAGGAACGTGTGTGGGGGTAAGAACAGAAGAGGGAGGCCGAGGATGGAATCCGCTTGGTTAATTAAAGAGGATGTGGGTGTGGTAGTTATGTAGTAATGAAAAATTTTGCGCAGAATAGGTTAGCATGGAGGACAGTCTGAGGACCGAATACAAAAACAATATTCATAATAACCGAGAAATATTTGAATAAAATATTTTTTAAACCACTAATTGACACCTAATATAAATTCATAAAAAGGAAAAAATCAACAACGTTGAAGAAATTTTTATTAACCAATTTTTTTATTTTTTCAAGTATTTTTGTTTCCCTGACGAAATTCCAAATTAATGAAAGTTTTAAATAGTTCCGTAAAAACTAATTAAAATAAGATTAATATTTTGTAGTATTGAAATATTTTTTACCAAGGAGCACACCAGAAATATTTAATAGTATTTTAACCATACATTTAAAGATTATTTGAATTTAATTATTATTTACATGTACATAAATGATAACTGTACATAATGTATTGAGAAAATGCAAGTTGAAATTGAGAAGAGATTTGCAGCCACGCAATCTACCTGGTTGCAAAACTAATCAAGAAGTGGGTTAGGGAACGGATATAGATTATATGTTCGGTTTTCCGTTAGGGTGGATAACTAAACCCTGAGGCGCCATGATTCAGCAATAATCATTTGAGTTAGGCGAAAGGAAACACTGACATCAAGGACTAAATGGTGGCCCCGGGGTATGAGGTTCCCTGCGTAATATCAGAATCAGCCCTCAAAAGTTCTCAGAGATAGGTTTTTAAAATTTTTATATAACAGAGTAATCCACTTTAAGGTTGTTTCTTAAAAAAATGCGAAAAATAACGATTGGACTTTGTAGAAAAAAATTTGCGTTTAAACCATTGGTTGAACCAAATTGGAGTTAACACTCCCTTACCACTATATATATTCTGCTTTAGCAGACTCAAGGATCAACTTCCATTTATTCCGTAAGGAGGAAACTGCGACTCTTATTGATTATGAATAAAAATATATTCAAGGTACCTTATTTTTGCATAGTTTCTTAGCTCAGATATTCGCTTGTCTTTATTTTAAATTTATACATCATAAACACCCATAAGTTAAATTTAGGAATAATTTAATTTCCAGAATTATGTAGTTTACAACAAAACAGAGTCTCGAGACGTCGAAAGTGTAATTCATTAAGATTTTATTTTAAATTACACGTTTTTTACCTAATTATTTAGCAATATGAACGTAAAGAACGTTTTAAAAAATCGAGGGCAGGCGAAGATTTTCAGTTGATGCAAATTTATGAGGAAAACGAGTTTTCTTATGGAATGCTAAACATAAATTCTACAGGAATCACAATAAAAAAAATTAAACACGAAGGATATGTGACATAATTTAAGAATTGTGATGGTAATGAAGTACATAGAAAGATTCATGACTTACGCAAACAGATGTAACACGATTTACAAATAAGGGGAATCCTTAGCCTATTATTTTCATAATTTGCGAAATTTTAACTTGCAACCTTAGAGTATCTACCTGTGGGCTATTCTTAGCTGGATGCTCATTAAGGGCAACGGTTTTAAAAAAACTTACATTTAACGCAGTAATTAAATGTAAATTTAAATAGAAAAATATAACAGCAATAGAATCAAACGAGAAAATTGCGCTATAAAGGTGTGTATATTTATCTGCAATTGAATTAATTAAATAACAACGCTTGGTATTGAACATGTCATTGTAAGCAGTTAGTTTTTTCAGCTTTAACATGAACTTCAGAAGATTCTCAACAGACTGTTTGTCTACTTCCATTTCTCTACCCCTTCTACTTCATTTTCTGCTGCCAGCTGAGTATTAGAAAAATATTGTAATTTTTTTTTGCACGATTGTTAATGACAATTTTTAAAATCTATCATTAAAATATATTTAATCGTATGAAGGGTAATTAATACATTTTTTAAAAATTTAATAATTCAACTTAGTAAAAGAGCAAATTACATTCAAAGAAGTATGAATTCTCTCTTTTTTTGCATATATGAATGTTTTTAACGTGTCCTAATTAAAAGATTTACTTTATTTTTTCCCCACAATAATTTCCATGCACACGACTCCAGACAGTCACAAACTGAAGATATAATGAAAATATTATGAAAGCAGCAATTTAAATTATGAAAAAGCTTTGTGACAATTTTTGATCGCTTTGGAGAATATGCAGCGTTGTAACTAAAAACGATAAAATCGCATCATTACAGGCGGCTATCAAAAGGATAGATTCGTAGAGGGTTCGAAGCAATGTCCTCCAATTCAAGTGAAAATATTTAATCAACAATCGTTAACAACAGCTTTTCTGCACAAAATTGAAAGACTCAAAACAGCCCAAGTTTACACGATTAATCTACAGATTTTTTAAACGTTAATTAACGAGGAATTATTTAGCTATGTACTTATTTATGTCTCTGAATAATATAATTCTTCCAACTGTGCTGCTCATTCACGAGTGTTGAGGAAGCTTCCTAGTCGTTTTGGCGATCCTTTTTCCAGCACACCTATTTTTTTTTAACTTTCCGTTTTTGAGAATTCATGTACGCAACTACGAATGATAAAGATTGAGATGAAACCATTTTTAAAAAATAAAATAAATACTCACAAACTTGCGATCAAGTCACTCAACTTACTGCGTGTTGACTTACAAGTCCATGCGGAATTGTCCTGGTCTCGAGACTGCGGTGATTATCGAGTCTTCAACAATATCTCGAGACCAAAAAATGAGATCAAGGATGAAATTGGTCCAATTTTAAAACCATAAATGTGTTAGAGATAACTTTATTCCTGTTGCTACAACTCGTCATGTAACTGATGTAAAGATGAATTCGTTGGTATGTATGTAGCTCAGGAATATCAACTAATACCTGAAGAAGTCCTATATGGAGAGCGAAACGTCATGTACGTCCAACAAATTTGTTTGATTAATTACTAATAGTAACTGGTTTATTAAGTTTTTATTCTCAGATTTGTGCATTAACATTTATATTTCAAAATTTCATATACTTTTAAATTCAAATTACTATTTCTCATTACAAATATTTTTTTTCACCTACATGAATATTTTTTAAATAACAGTTTTACACGTTTATTAAGTTTTGCATTAATATTTTAATAGTGTTGTATTTACTTAAGTTTTTTTTAAAAAAATTGTTCATTTAATATATTTTGCAATTTCTGTATTTATTGTCTTTCGTAGTTTTGTAAGTTATTATGAGAGTTCTTCTCCACATTAATTTGGTTATTTATTGTGTGTTGCTGAGCGTTGTAATTTAACACCTAAACATGTAATGATGCTTGACTAGTTCTAATAAATATAGGCGCATTTACCATACTGATCTTCTTGCCAGCAAATTCAGTTCATTTTCTCGAGGTAATTAATGCAGCAAGTTGATTACTGGGAAGAGCAATGGTTTATTTTGGTTATTTTCGCTCAATTGCATTGCCAACTGCGTGGGGTTGGGGATTCTCTCGAAGCTCGGAAATATTCTAGCAGCCTAACGAGGTATTGGAATTATATCTGGTTGAGATTATACGGAAATTGAAAACTGGTATTTCAAAACAATGTGGACTCTTCCTAGCACGTAGAAATTTTAAATCTTGTAGACTTGTAATGTAAGCAGTTGTCAGATTATACATTCATTGCCGCAGACTGTAGAGTCTAATATTTATTATTCTGGTGAAACTACCGTAATATATTTAACATAATATTTTTGCTAGATAGATCTTCCGGCGGTATCGTGACGTGTAAATTAGCCACGTGTTTCGTGTTGGGTCTTTTTGTTCGTCTTATCTTAGATTTAGATTTATTGTTGTTTCCATTAATCCTCGATTGAGGAAATAGGATACGTCATACATTAAAAATTAAAAATGAACAAAATAAAGTAAATAATTAAAGACAAATAAACTTAAAATAAATTAGTAAAAGAAAGTGTATATAGACAAAAGTCAATATAAACACAACACGGACACACACTGGGAAACACAAACAAGCACACACTGAGGAACACGGAATGGAGTTTTAACTACTTGGACCAGGAAACTGTCCTTCCCTCTCCAGGCAATACATGAAACAAACAAACCAAAGAGCAGAAAAAACTGAATAGAAATTTTAAGATATGTGATGTGCTATTTTACAATGCAGCTCATTCAACATTTTTTGCAGGGATCTTGATTTACATACTAGAAGGACGATTAAGAAAATCCTGTACCGAGTAAAACGCGCCATTTGAAAGAATAGTTTTACTCTGCTTCAAGAAGCTTTTGTAGGTACTATTTTTAACCTCTGGCGGAAGGCTGTTGTATAAAATTATCCTACTTTTCTGGTGTAGAGCAAGGCGATGCGTAAAATACGGTTTAGCACATAGTTCTAATTTAAATCGTCAATACTTATTTTTTGGGTTTATACTTATGAAACTAACGGATTTGTTCATTATTTTTAAATTTTAATTTATTTAATAAATATTGGAGACACTTATTCCACAATAATTTTACTGGTGCAAAATAAAAGATTTCTTAACTTGGAGTTTTAGGGATTATTTCTAATCCACAGCATCATTTACTCATTTAAAAACAGAACTGAAATGATCGTGTAAAAAATATCATTCAAATAATTTAAGAATCATGTAGGACAGATTGTTTTTCAAAATTTTCTTGTTTTGGTTAAATAATGAGTCACTAATAAATGTTGACACAATGACTTTCTTTATAGAATTAAGGCGAGACGATGAAGTGGTGAGGCTTCGGTCTGGGAGGACAAAAGTCTTATCAGTGTGTGTGTGTGACGACGTGTAATTTTTTAAAAATTCGTAGACAGGTTTTCTGATAGTGCAGCGTCATTGAGTGAGGAAGCGTGCAGACACGCGCTGGTCCCTTTTTTTTCCCTCCCTCCTATTTATGGAGTAATTGGGGAGGCATTCGCGTTGGCTGGGTTTAGGGCCTTGAGCTGGAGCGAGTCCACATCAGCCTGGAAATTAAGTTGGCGTTCTAATCAGGCAGCCGTAATGGCTCATACGGCAAGACTGGTCGGCCATCAGAGCTCACAGATAGCGACTAAACTAAGTTGCCGGAATTAAGTGGCAGCTGGGGCAGTTGCTCTCGCTCCAATCCACAGGCCACGTCATACCAATCGTCAGAAAATCTTACGGCACCATTATATTTAACATCTGTACCGTCTCAAGAAAATAATGATATGAGTAAGAAATATTCAGAATATATTTATTACCTGTTGACCCTTGAATTGATTTTACCCTCAAAAGCAAAGATGAATGCATCATTACAAGAATTCAACATATATCACATAAACGTTACGAATAACTTTATCCTTCAATAATTACTATCCCCATTTATAATTCCCTCGTCGTTCCCCTAATTTCCTCGATGTCACTGTGCCTTTCCAAATCCTTTCCTTCACTCGCAAACGTACATTCTAGGATTTGAACTCAAATTTTTATCACTCTACTAACCCGATTAGACTATGGTATACAAATTTGTAAATATATCTACAGTTAATTATAACTCCACGAGGCCAGGAATTCCGTAATACCTCCAGGCCGTGCATGAAACAAACAAAGGCTCAGTAAAAGTAAACAAAAAGTATGGAGGCTATAAAATAAATATCAATGAGCACTATTATTTGGTGTTAGTTAGTGCTTAATCAATTTTGGGAGAATTTAATAATTAATTGTAACGTATGCTTCACTCTGTTGGAAGCTTTTGAACTGATCTTTCAGCAATTAGTTTGTATTTTTCAATCAACTGGTATTCGATTAGATTTTTCGGCTATGGTCAATAGTTCACAATTTTAATTTTTATATTTCTCCTGCATAACTTTCATATGTTTTCAGTTGATATAGATCTCCAAAATATGAATTTATTATTTGATAAGTTTTAAAAGAATTATCGAGCGTAGTTTCTATGCTTTTATCGTTCCTTAATACGAATCCTTGTCCTGATGAATATAATGTAAACCGTAACTACATCTCGAAACAGAGTTAGACGAACATTTCTCATCGAGGAGTCAATTGGCGTCTCGGTGAAACAAAGCCCGGAGGAGGAAGTTGGGGAATCGAGGCGAAGAACTCCTTCCTCCGCCGCACTTCCGAAATTATATCTATTCTAGAGCTGAAAAATCGGACTCCGCCTACCTTCCTGCCTCCTCGCTGATGAGGAACCGAAGTATGAATTATTTAGCCGTTGTTTTCCTGTCGCAGGATAAGCTTATTTCCACAGCACCTTTCCGTAAAAGTCAATTAGCGATTCATTTCGTTAAGAGGCTTGCGAAACCTAATTAACAGACGGTAATGACAAGTTGAAGGCATTTTTTAAAAACGGCTCACTTCTGGCATCCTTTGAACATTAATTAGATAAAAAATCTATTTCCCGTTGTCGGTTATGGGAAAGGATTGCAGGTGAAACGGTTTACGGGGTTCCGTGGTGTGGGATCGTGGCCTCAACTCTTTCGCTTTTTTAATCGTCAGACACAAAGAAGACTCGTCGTTTCCAGGCAGAGACGACTTCTGATGAGGAGGTGAAATTACTCAGCCTTAAAAGCTCATTCGGGAATAAAAAATTCTAATTTGTAAATTTCAGAATGGAACATGCCATTAAAATAAAAAAGTTTCACAGAAAGCATAGAATAATTCGTTGTATCATGGCCATAAAATGTTTATGCCAAACAAGTTCTGGATGCTTACAATCACGTTATAATGCATACTTTGCACCGTTTCCGTAATTATTTAACTTACTTTCCTGTTTTAATTTCCTTAGTACATAGAATGGAAAAAATACTAGTACTTTAACTCACTTAATGATGGTCCTACTTTACAAACGGACTACTTTTCATTCTTTTCATTATTGATTTTAGATTCCCTTATAGAACCTTTATATTTAAAAACAAGTATATAGTTAAGCATTGTAGAGTAAATTATATTTTATAGTAAATAAGTATATAGTAAATCCATTTCAAGCGGTACAGACAAGCAAATTGACCATCTCAGAAACAATTTATAGTTCATTGATACATCCCGTGTTTCGGAAGTTCAAAAATAATTTTTAAAATTTTTCATCATTTCTGGCAAAAAATGGCGGGTATTTCTATTGCATGCTTTTTTTTTGCGTTTGCAGCTATCTATGATTTTATTAATCACTACGCTGACCTATTATTTTAAAATAAAGAGCATTAACTAGAAAAAAAATTCTGGTCTTCAATTTCGGTCTTTATTTACTTATTGGATATGGTTTTTTTATATTTTGTGAATTACGAAGTTATCAACTGAAAATAAAATAAATTAAATTCCATAAGGTAATTTACTCAAGAAGGAATAGTCTTTGAGCCTCATTTTTTCCCTGTGCGCTTACATAAAAGACATAAAAGAGTTTAGTTATAATACTTGTACTATCAATGGTATCTAGGATACTCTTTACAATTTACAGCAATTTTAACTTGAGTTTTTGAGGTTTTATCACAGTTTGAGGTCCGTTATCTCTATTTGATTCCGAGATTGCCATGTGAAAATTCTACGCGTGAAATGTTTCTATAATATCAAATTTATATATTAATTAATATCTATGTTTTCCAACTTACAGTAAAATCTGAAAGTATAAATTAATGCTGATTTTTTTTATTTTAGATTTTTCCTCTATGGTATTAATGTCTCTGATCTCTCAACAAAGATTGTAGAACTCATAAATTGAAAAAAACTTCAAAACACATTTTGTAATTACTGTAACTCATTACTGTGAATAGAAAAAAAATTGATTTGAGAAATATTTACTTTGTATTTATTAGCCTATGAAAATCACTCACAGGGTTCATGAGGAAATGAAATAAGTAAGTAGAGTTCCTGCTTGCATTACAGTTGATTTCTAATTTAAAGGATAACTTAAAGCTGAGTAATAAAGAAAATTATCGGTACCTGCAAACGCACTAAACAGCACGCACTTTGCATTAAAAATGGCCACCATTCATTAAACGAGATGGAATAAAAAATTTCAAAAAATCAGTTTGCTCTTCAAAATCATAATAAAATGCTCCAAGTAAGTACGAAGTTTTACTTTCTTATACACCAGTTGCGATAGATTGACCTCATAGTAATAATGACAAAGTTTGCTGATGTTTGGGATAATAGTTTGTTTGATTAGAAATTTTATGACTTAATGGAAGTTGTGAACAAGATTTTGGCATTCGAGGTTCTGCGTATAGTATTTGAAAATATATATTTTGGCTTTTAGATATATAATTATTTTTAAAGGTTTGAAATGAATCATATTCTGTCATAAATAAATAATGCTCCATTTCATAGTTAGCGGAATATTTTCAAATCTTATTAATTATCCAGTGTATCTGGATTTATTATTATTACTTTTTGTTAATATTTGAAGGTTATTATCGATCATAACGGTTATAATTTTCTGTAATGTCTCAATTGATGTTTGTGGAATTAAGGAATTAATAAATGACTATAGCACTGCTCCTGAAGTGTAGGAATATCCTACTACAGACTTGTTGTGAGGTAAAGCCTAACAGGAACAGAGTAGGGCAAACCATTAGCTCTTATGTGCTCCGAAAATATTCCTACTATATTTTTCCTCTGGACAGAGTAAGTTTCTATTATTAATGTAGGATTATTTCTTCCTTATTCATGTAGTTTCATATTTTCCAGTATTAAATCAATATATAGTCATAATATTATGTTTCATAACGAATATGGACGACCCTTAACATCGAACGCTACTTATTTTCTGTTAAATAAAAGAATACGTTGGCGACTGCATATTTTTTAATCAATAAATAAGCACAACAGTCACATTAGCCAGAAATAAATTCAAAATTTAGTAAGTCAAATTTAATACGTATTGATGACAAAAGCACGATCTGTGTTTAATTTCATTAAAATGTTTTCTGGTGCAAATATAATTTATTATAAATCTAAAAATGCAACAAAAAGAACATAATACAGAAATTTTCATGTTCACTATAATTATTTGGAAATTTATGGACCTTTCCAGACAATTTATTTCATGAGTTATAAAAGGACATTACGACCGAAATATGTTTTCTTTGTGACTTATTTGGTTGATGTAGTCATATACGTTCGGTGAAGGCAAATTAATATGACTACATTCATGTCTTTGTTGTTAATGCATCTCATATTTTTCCACGAAAAGTTTAAGAGTAAATCGATGATAAACTTTCCATTCCAACCCATTTTAGGAGCCAAGATGGTTTAGTTTTTCGTGAAACACTCGCTACTTGACGTAAAATAAAAAAAAACTATAATGCTTAGTCGGTGATTGTATTATTACAAATTGGAAACATTTCGAGTGATTTTTCCAAGATATATTTTAAATGAAACCGGACTTTTACCCGGGAAAGGCCTAAAGGCATTTAGTATTAAATAAATGGAATTAATAAATAAACTGGAATGAAGAATGAAATGATATAACGAACTGACTACTAAAAGGAATTGTCTACGCGCATTTAAAAGTTGAGAAATATTAGGAGGAAGCTGTACGCGACTCGGAAATTAGATTATAAGTTGGGGAAACTTAATTAAAATTGCTGCGTAGGACAGTGGGATACAAGTAAAGGGAGACACGCTTACGCGAAATGTTAGAAAAAACATTTTAAAAATCATTGGTGAGTGAAACAGAATTTGGTTGAATTTAATTAAAATTCCCGTATGCTTTTCATACGTTAAAATCACCGAATTATGACAAGTTAATGTATCTTGCTTGAAGGGCTTATTTACCTATTTCATTGAATTATTTACTTTTTTATATAGGTTTTAAGTTGATGATTTTACTGGTTATATAATATGTTTTTAATATAATATATTTTATGTGATATTATTTCAAATATTATTTTTTATAAATTTTCTGGTTTTATTGATAATATAATTAAATAAAATTATTTTATTATGGGTATCTTTATTTGAATATATTTAATTGTTTATTTATTTTTAAATTTTTTGATATGAATAGTTTAATAAATATTTAATTTAAATAGAATTATTTATTTTGTATTTACCTAAGCTTATAATTAGTTTATTTATTATGTAAATTTGTATAGAGTATAAGATGATTTATTTATTATTATTATTATTTAGAATCAAAAAATGTTACTTTTCACATAGTTTAATAAACCTTAATTCTTAAAACAAATACAATATAATTTGCTGTAATTCATACTAATTTGAATAATGAATATTCCAAATTCACGAAGTCCTCGATTTCTTCGCACCTCACTGGAAGAATAATAAAACAATTATTGTTGATAATTGTAAACTGTCGCATATCATATTCCGTTTGTAAAGTTATCAGTAATTCCATTCAGTTTAAAAGAGAATAATTATTATCATATTGAATTTTAACAAAGGAATAAAATGTTGATAAATTCATCGTAATTTAAGCATTCCCTGAAATAATCCTGGATTCAATTAACTATTCTTAATTAAGACACTAATATATGTTTACCAACCATCATCTAATAGGTCCTAAGATTCATTAAAAACTTACAAAATTATTAATCTTATAATAAGAGGATGAACGAAACCAAAGAAAATAATCTCTGAATATAGTGTTTATTTAATGACCGTTAATAAATATTTTTCTAATTGTTCAAAAAATTAATGCGATATTTGATAATTATCGTTTTTGTGTTCCTTTAATTCTTATAACAATTGAAACTTATTCAAAATCAAAAAAAAATTAAATTAGCTTTATAGAAAATATCATTTTATTTACAAAACTGACTGTTTAGAATGTAAAGCTTGTTACATCTGCCAAACAACCCGATTTCTAAACAACCGTATCAATAATCACAAAAAATATTAGTATTCAGCTATCAAAATCATTCATTCGTGTAAAAATAAATTGTTAAAATTTATTGGTAAAATGTTAAAATTTTCGATGAAGAAAGCAATTATTATTTTAGATTGATGAGTGAAATGTTACACAAAATATCCAATAATTCAGCCGTCAATTTTAAAGAATGATATCAATATTTTAAATAAGATTACTTATCATTATGAACTTCTTTATTATTTAGTGCACGTTTAGAAGTTATTTCGGCAGCAATGTTTGAGTGTTGAGCTCATTAAAATTTTTTATCCGTTTATATCTCATTGAATGAGTTGTAAATAAATTCTCTTGTAATTGACTTTACAAATTTACAATATTTACATTAATTTGTTTTAGCTTACAGACATGTTGTGATTCTGTAATATCGTATTACGTTAATCAAAAATTGATATATATTTTCTGTAAAATGACACTAAAATCATGCCTGATATTTGAAAGGATAAATTAATATGCCTTTTAAAATTTGTAAAGTCCTTTCTGATACAGGCTTTATATTTAATGTTTGTAAAATCTGATTTCCTTTGTAATTTCTTGATTTATTATAATATGTAATTTTCTAAAAATGTTCCAAAGGAAGGAACGAAGGTTCCTGGTATTGTTATTGATATAAAATAAATTCTTATTGTTAAATTTATTTGGTTTCCGACTAATTTCGCTGTTGTACTAGTTGATTATTTCTTTGCATAATATTTCATGGTCATAATTTCGTAAAATACGGCATCCTGAGGAGACTAAAGTCAAATAGTACTACACAAATGTTTAGAGACGTGAGTAATGTAACCAATAAAAAATAAATAATACGATGTATGGTGTTAAAATCAATGCATGAACGTTTTAAAAGTTGAGTTGAAAGTTGAAAATGCTACTTACTATTTGCAGACTATGAAGTATAAGTATAAAATCATATTCCATAAATCCTATAGAGAAGCACAAGCTTCAAGGATGTGGAACGAGTCAGAGATTTTACATAGTTAGGTTGCTTTATTAATATTAGAATATACTGTAATAATAAGATTTTCTTAAGTTCTATACAGAAGACATACAATTTGTACCTTATATATAAAATTGATAAATATTTTTACATCCTATACTAAAAAATTAGTGTTCTAATAATGTTCTTACATAATTATCTTTCATAATTATAAATATCTACCCTATGATACATTCAGCTCCATAAATTCTTCAACAGAGTAGAAGGAGTGGCCTTAGTAAGAACTTAGTTAGTTCATATTTGAACTTGTTTGGATTTATTTTTAATTGTTTAATGGAGGTGGGAAGTTTATTAAATATGCTAATAGCATTGTAATGTACACCCTTGTGTAAATTGTTTTTACTTCTGGTATCAAAGTCATGTATTTCTGAGTTTAGTGTGAAGAGGTTACTGTTATTAATAACAAATAACATGAGTGATTGAATATGAGTGTCAGTATTCCAGTTTTCTTGAAAAGTCCCCTACAAGAAGTATTTATAGCATCGGAGAAATGAAAGGTAATGTTTAATAAAGAGATGTAGGTCGAATAATTTAAGTTTAAATCTGTTGGTTTGTCAAGTCGGTAATTGATATAATATGCCCTTAGTATATGACGAACCTTACTAGTTAAAGTATAATGAGTGTAATGTGAAAGTAGCACTGCAATCATATTCAAATGCTACTTTCATATCGTCGTGAATTGTGAATTAACAGCCCCGAGTACGAGTATAAGGCATAATAGATAGTGTGTCGCCTGCCCTTGAGTGAGTTGCTGTTTAAGTTGGTTGGGCCACTCGAGCCCTTTGTTTGGCTTCGCTTCAGCAATCGTATCAGCTGCGCCGTGTTCCTAAAGGGTAAACACCGAGCCCCTCCCTTCACCAGTAAATGAAAACGCAGATTCAATTAAGTCAAGTCAGTCACGTCCCTATACTCCAATAATGATTTTTTGAATCGAATTATTGCTCTATTTTCGGTAACATCATAACTGACGCACTACGTCGGAGGCTATAGGGGGCGGCGCGTCTTCCGCCACGGCGTTTTAACCCCTGAAAGCTGTTAACGTTCTCCCCCATTGTGTTGACACGTTATCCACGCGATGGCAGATTTAAAAAAAAATAAATTGAAAAAAAATAACTTCTCCCTTCTCTATCTAGCGCCGTCTTATATCAGACATAATTTCACATCCCTCCCAATTTTAAATGAACATAATCTGTTCTTTCACAAGCATATAAACAGATGTAGTCAAATATTTATGACCCATTAACTCATATATGTGAACACAGTGAAATTATTATAATTAAAACACATCTAATGCTGCATATATTATTGTATGCCAGTCAGTGCTCTGGTTTCAGATCAATTTTATTCGCTTAAAAACGCCCACATAGCTGAATTATTTACAATAGCATCGTAAATTCCTTAAAAATATATAGGAAAAAATATGTACGGGCCATAAAAACGTTGGCACAATTTTTTTTTCATTTTATTTATAGCTGCATCAACAAATAGGTTGACTTATAAACAATACCAATTACCAATACATTTTGATAATTAAATTAACAATTTAAATATACATATTGATATATAATAGTTTATAATTTATGGTACAATTCAGTTTTTTAAGAACTACGCAACTCGTTGCTTTTGAAGTTCCTTTCCTCTCATCGTCAAATTTCTGACAGTTCTTTAACAGGTGTTCAACTGAAATCTGGATATTGCACTGATCACAAATCGGTGGAGGGTCTTTTCTTTAATGCAAAATTGAGTCATTTTTTTTATATCCAGTTCTCATTCTCGATAAATTTATTTGGTCTCTTCTCTTGACTTTTTGGTTATGTTTTAATTCGTAGAAGTCGTTTGTTTCATAATGGATCTTGCTGACTTTAAATGACTTCCATATTGTATTCCATGACTGGGTTAGCCTTTTCGTGTCCCTTTATCCATAATTCTTTAAATGCATTTATAATTTCTGAGGGCTGGTTTTTGGGAAAATTTTCCACAATTTTTTCTATTAATTCCATGGTATATTAAAAATATGTACCAATATATGATCAGTACGAATAAGGAAACTATAATATATATGAGAGTCTTCTTAAATCAAAAATAGCAAGTGATTGCTTTTTTTGGTAACTAATTGTAAGAAATCATTACATATTATTTCAATTTAATTGTTCTTTTTCCCAGAAATTAATTTTTTTTATACTGGTATATTTTCTTGTCTATACCATATCACAGTCACGATTAATAACGAGAAACATAAATAAAAAAGCACAATATATTTATTTGTAATGAAATTTTAATTACAATAAAAAATATAACATAATAATAGCAGCACGTGTTGTTCCCCTCTTTGGAATCTCTCATAAATTTACAAAATCACATAAAAAGTAATTTATTTGTTAAATTAAACAGGAATAAAATTAAGTATACTTAACATACACTCTACAAAACATAGGTGATAGGAGTTACAGAAAGGAAAATTATAGAAGCATTCGAAATGTGGTGCTATAGAAAATTTCTAAAATCAGATGGGTTGATAGAATTACTAATCAGAGAGTTCTAAGCAAAATAAGAGAAGTGAGAATAATATACAGGACTTTTACGAAGAGAAGGCCGTGTTTTGTGACATAAGGGACATGAAAAATTAGCATTAGAGAGAAGTGAACATACATGGGAGCCAAGGATGGAAACACCAAGGAAATTAGGGAGGATGTGTTATTCAGTAGTATAGTGGAAATGAAAAGGCTTGTACATAATAGGTTACCGTGGAGGGTTGCATCAGATTAGTCTAAGGACTGTAAAGTACATCAACAACATTGTTTTCTGTCGAAATGTTGAGTTATATGCTAAAATTCTTGTTTTAATCATTTTCAATTTAAATTTAATTGTCAAAATTCTATGTTCGTCTATTTCACTGGAGTCAAAATAATTCATAATTTTCAAAATATTTCATTTGTAATTTTCTTTGAAGCATTCGTCAATATTCCCGAAATTATCTGTACAAAAACATATAAATTCTAGACACAATTTCAATCGACACAAATATAATCTGTATGGAATATTTTTAACTATTAAAATATTGTGAATTAAAATTGTGAATATTGTGAATTCAAAACTTATATTATTTTTTTTGATACAGATGATTTGAGTACTATTGCGGAGAGCTCAAAAAAATTATAGTTTAGTAAATTATGAATTCGTTTTCTTGTTACAAATTGAAACTCATCATGAAGTAGCATTACTAATATCCCCTTTTGTAATATATACTAAATATTTATATTAATGTTGCAACATTTTTATTGAGGATTCCCATACACTAAATTGAAAAACGATAAATATTAAATAGTATTTCTAGAATTGACAGTTAATCGTAAACGAAGGTTTGTCTGTTTTCCCTGGGCAGTGTAAACTTAGGAAAAAGCAAAAAAAATATTTTCGGGAATAGCGACACATTTCCTTTTACAAAAATATATAAATTTTTAATAAAATCATGAGAATTTTATGAACTTCGTAAACATAAGCAAAATTATTTGTACAAAAATATATAATTTTCATTACTATTTCAGTTCACAATTATCTAATGAGTAAAAGAATTTTTAAGTGACAATAATAGAAGTATTTTTAATAGCCTTATTTTTTTAAAATTGAAATGGTGTTGGAAAAATGATATATTTTTACGCTTTTTATGCCATTTTGATTATGAAAAATGTTAGGAATTAGTTTCATTGTTATTAATTATGACTTATAAAATCAATGGGGCGTAAGATGGACACACACAAACTCTTAACACAGGAAAATACCAATAATTTCGCTATTTAATCTCAACCGTCTTATATGCACTGATAGCGGCTGGCTCTCACTTGCAGTCGCAGTTACAGAACATTAAAATCGCTTGTCATTCTTTCACTGTCGTCCTCTGACGCTTTGTCACCCCAAAAAAATAAATAATTATAAGCTACATAAATTATCTACTTGGGATACAATTCGGAGACTTAAATACGTATGCCAGTTAACATTGATTACGATTACTGAAATGAAGTAAATATTAGGTGAAAAAATATATGTAGTGATTGGAAAATGAACTATCTAGTTATGTTTCGACAGACATTCTGTGGTTTCATATTTGTTTCTTTGTCAAAACCAGGAATTTAGTGCGAATGTAAAATTAAATGCTATGAGCATCTTGAGCTTGTGTGTGTGTCAGTTCCTTGAGTGATCTGTCCCATTAAGCATTTATAGGGCTCCGTCAGTCTAGAAAACGAGTTTTTGTTGCACTCTAAACGACGAATAATTAATTATCGGAATGGGTTGAGGGAGGAAGCCCAAAGTTAACAATGACTTGCCTAGTAAAAGTTGTGTTTCTTGTGTTAAAAGTATATTTACGGTCCAAACAATGCATATAATCTAGTATATTATGCGTTACAAATCATTACAGAGAATGTCAAATTACAGATAAAGGTACCGTCATTACAGCTTCTGTGGCGAGTCTCTAACGCACCAGTGGTAATGATGAATGCAGCGGTGGCCCACTTTGCTGTAAACTAAACTAATATGTTGTTTACGATATTTGATAGAGCGTGGAACACTGGAAACAATGGCAGCGGTTGTCCGGTTTGGTGAGAATGATGGAGGCTTGTTGCTCGTGACTCTTGTGTTGTAAATGTAATCCAGCTGGCGGAGGACCATAATGAAGAGATCGCGGTCCAGGCTGAATAGGATCAACGAAACAGGATATTTTTTAGGGGCTGTCGCCCCGGAGTTACGTACGCATGCTTGAACCGGTGGGGAGACACCCCCAGCTGCTACAACTAACGGATTTTCCTCGCTACAAATGCTGCTTTCTATGAGGAAAATTGCTCCAAGGGGAAACTTGAGCCGCGTTACGATGTCAACACAAGCGGAAAATTACATATTAGTATTCTAAGTGGTGCCAATTTGCATGTTCCTTGTATTCAAGCGCAAAACCCACGGCATGTTTTCAATGGTGTTAGCGTTTCGTCAAGAGTTTATTCTCCTAATTCTAATACAAGTGCCGTGTAATCCTTCAGAACCACGTTTTAACTAAGTAACTCCTCGTTTTCATCTCAATTAAGGAATACACCTACTTCCACCCTCATCAGCACGTGGGACATAATATAATAAACTCTGACATCAAAGTCTACAAAAAGACGTAATTAATAACATATCTTTGAAATTCAATAATAAAAATTCATTTACCAACTTAATTGTTTTTCTATTATGCGCCTGGTTAAAATGTAATAAATAAATTTGGAATACAGAAATCTCTTATTTTCTCTTTAATGTGTATGGATAAAGCTATAGGACATTAAAACCCTTCTCTCTTCAGAAGATAATAAATTCTGATTTTTATTTGAAATTTTGATCAAAACTATTCCAAAATTGTAAAGTGAGCCTAATTTTGAAAATTTTGTATCTGTCAATTTTCCTCTTTCCATGAAGATTTGAAATTTTGCACAAAACTATTCCAAAATTGTAAAGTGAGCCTAATTTTGAAATTTTTGTATCTGTCAATTCTCCTCTTTCCATGAAGATTTGAAATTTTGCACAAAACTATTCCAAAATTGTAAAGTTAGCAAAAATTTGAAATTTTTCTACCTGTCAAATTCTCCTCCCTCTTCCCATGAAGACGAACTAACATTACATACTTTTTCAAAAATAATCTCCCTTTTTATAACTTTTCCAAAACTTTATTTAATTTCCTAACCACTCCTTACTCTCACCCGGTTCCATTTTTCCCTTCTACAGTTTGGAACCGTACCTATTTTTAACTTTCACTTACCTTGTCTCTTAATGGTAACATTTTAATCAGATGAAATATGTCACTACTCGCAAATCATTAAATGGTACAACGTTCTATACGTCAGAAGAAATGTAATATAAACTTTATTAACAAAGGCGTCTTCCCTTCTGCCACATGCACATATAATTTTTAATTTTTCCTTGAGTCACCAAATATATATTTGGTGTCCTCCTGTTTCAAATATTGTCAGTTTCTCTTTAAAAGTAATTTGAGAAACATGCTGAACTCGCATCGAAACGTCAACCTAGATGAAACACCGGGTAGGATCCTTAAACGATAGACAGGGAGCCACAATCAACTCTTAGCTACCTTGCTCTCACCTTTCATATACCCCCTTTTCTTACCTTCCTGCGCTACTTATAAGGAGTTACCTGATTCAGGATCACCATCAACTAGCCTGTTACCAAAAGAAACTCGGAAATACATCCATTAAATACAAGAAATAAAAATAATGCACATAAAAATTGTAAGTGTTTGTACGATGGACAAAATGGGTAGGAATGTAATTTTTTACCAAACGTACTGAAATAATTAAAAAAATAAGAATCAGATGAATTCTAGAGTCATCTTAAAAATTTTCGATTTGGTTACACGTTGTACGTTTAAATGAGATTTGTGGAAATAGTAGCTCTACTTGGAATATTAATATAATTTTATAAATAGTAATACTTTTTAAGAGAGTTTTTGGAATATAATACAGTACGAACTAAAGGAAGTCGATAAGAAAAAGGGAACTAACTGCAAACTGTAACCAAAATAATTTTAATTACTAAATATGTTTTAATATATGTAGGAGGAAGTATATTAATTTTAAAATTCACAATTAAATTTTAATTATTTGATCCAGATATTTTGAGTGCTATGAAAATTACATTAGTAGTTATAGGTTCAGGAAAAAGTAAAATGAAAGTACCTTTCAACTTTCTTGAAGCTTTACTTACTTATATTGAGACTATGAGATTTTGTAAATGTGAGAGTGTACACGCAGAAAATGAAACAACGCACAATAACGCAAATACTTTGAATTTTGAGTCATGTAAATATTTGGAGAATAAGGAGAGAATATGGAAAATGAATCATACTGCAAGGAGAAGAAATAAAAACTACGCTTTGCCGACGATGTTGTAGCATTAGGGGAGTCAGAAGAAGACTTGTAAATCATTATAAATGGCACATAGTCGTGGAGAAAGAGTTCAATATGAGGATTAATAGAGGGAAAACCAAGGTAATGGAGTGTAGTATGGGAAACGGTGGAATAAAAAAGGGTGTTAGATTGGGGAAGGATATTTTGACGGAAGTTAAAGAATTCTGCTACTTGGGAAGCGTAATACGTAGGGATGGTAGAAGTATAGTAGACAAAAAGGGGTAGGATAGCAACGGCAAGAAAGGCTTTCGCGATTTACTTACGGGTAATATAAGTGTGAATATTAGGAAATCGTTGCTAAAAATGTTCGTATGGAGCGTGGCGTTATATGCGTGCGAAACGTGGACGATTGGAGTTGGGGAAAGGAAAATAATAGAAGTCTTTGAAATGTGGTGCTATAGGCGAATGCTGAAAATCACATGGGTGGATATAATCACAAACGAAGAAGTTCTAAACGGAATAGGGGGAAAGCGAATAATATGGAGGACGATGACCAAGAGAAGGGATAGATTAATAGTCAACGTACGTCAGGTAAAATTATGGGATCAACGGAATATGATTTAATTTTTCTGTCTGTAGCAATCCAATAAGTTACCAAATATTCTTCTCTTCCTCTGAATTGCGTAATATTTAATTTTTTAATTATTCTCTTATATTTAAATTTTTTGAAATATATATTCTATAAAAGAATCCAATAACCAAACATTGTAGATGTAGCGCTTCCATTTGTCCTACTTCATTAGTAGGGATACCATAAATCTAACTGAGAAATGGGAAATAAGTGTGTGGCGGAATGTCAGAAGAGGGAGGTGAAGGATGGAATACGCTAAGCAGTTTAGGGAGGATGTGGGTTTTGCTAGTTATAAGGAATTGAAAAGGCTTGCGCAAGATAGTCTTAGGACTGAATACCACAACAATAAGGAGAGAGAAGGAACCGTAGTTGGATTGCATGTACCTGCTGCCCACCTGAGGTCGCGAATATCGCGACTGGGAGGAGCCGAGGTAATCCTGAAATTGCTCTCGAAATAAGCGCATTGTAATGGGTATAATGCGGAATGTTTTTTTTTCTTCACCTCTCTCGAGGCTGAGCCTCCTCGTCCCCTCGCCCTAGAGACACAAATCCCACGTAATTCGGACAGGCATTAAATCCGCATCGGGTTGTGGAGCCTCGGGCCTCTAATGGCCGTTGTTTTCGGTGAATACAAAACGTGTGAAGGGCTCACGACAGCGGGACAAATCCTCGAAAGAAATGTAATTCATCAGTGCGCGGAGCTCAGATGTATAAACAACCGGGACGGAAGAGCAACACAACGATCCGTTCTGCGTAAAATGTCGGTATGTAAAACACTCTGGCAATGTCTCAATCATTTTATTTCCTGATAACCATAGCTCAGTCAATGACATCAACACACAAAAAAGGCATGCATCTCAGTCTGCTTTCATAGTGAACCATGATACGCATATGGTAATTAATTTATTCGTTATTATTAATTATTTGATCTGTTTACTATGATTATTATTTTCCCCGTTGTTTGTTACAGTTTTTTACTTTAGTTACACACTAATTTAATTTTTTAATTTTATTAACAACACTTCCTTCCTCAGAACTATTTTAGACCGTCTTGATTTATCTGAACTCTAAATCTTCTCTACTTACGAAAGGCATGCAAACTCAATTTGATAACTTTTATAAACTCTTTCGGATGCCAAAATTGTTCTGCGTAAAATGTCGGTATGTAAAACACTCTGGCAATGTCTCAATCATTTTATTTCCTGATAACCATAGCTCAGTCAATGACATCAACACGCAAAAAAGGCATTCATCTCAGTCTGCTTTCATAGTGAACCATGATACGCATATGGTAATTAATTTATTCGCTATTATTAATTATTTGATCTGTTTACTATGATTATTATTTTCCCCGTTGTTTTTTGCAGTTTTTTACTTTAGTTACACACTAATTTAATTTTTTTAATCTTATTAACAACACTTCCTTCCTCAGAACTATTTTAGACCGTCTTGATTTATCTGAACACTAAAACTTTTCTACTTACGAAAGGCATGCAAACTCAATTTGATAACTTTTATAAACTCTTTTGGATGCTAAAATTGTCTAAAGTGAATATGTCTCCTACTTACCTTTGCTGCCTCCATCATTAGCAATTTTAAATCGAGTTAATTTACGACCATTACAGACAACCTTTTTATTTAGTTCCACCGACGTTTCGTCACTATATTTGGAACTTCCGCGGATAAAGTTGAATTGTGATTAAAAATGTGTAAATCTAAATGCTTGGTTGAAGCATCCCTAGTAGACAGCCAAGTTTAGAGTTTTATGCATTTGACTTTTCTTTTTTTCGTCAGAACTTCAAAATGTTGAGTGAGGAATTCCGAAATATGGTGACGAAACGTCGTTTCAGTTAAATAATTTTTTTTGAAAATTTATTCGATTTACAATAAATAAATAGACAGCCAATAAATCAGAATATAAATTTATTACTATTTATTTAACATAAATACGACGTTTCGGCTCCTTGTTGAGACTTCCTCACGCATTCTACAAACATAATATTAAAATAAATTAAATATGGGTTCTATGCTACAATTGTAACATTTATTGTAATATTATGCCTGAGGAAGTCTCAAAAAGAAGATGAAACTCATTTATGTTAATTAAATAGTAATAAATTAATATTTTGACTAATTAGCTGTCTTTAGAAGCTCTAATTAGTAGTCAGAAAACTATCTTTGAATTTATTCGATTCAATTATTGTGGAAAACATACGTTAATTTATTTACTAGCAGTAAATTTTGTTCTATACACAGCAGAGATTATGCACTTATGCTTCGTATACAACGTTTGTAAAATCCAAAGAATTTGAGTGAAATTCTTTTTTTTATTTTTTTATCACGAACTTATTCTGGATTCCATAGGTTATAAAAATATCAATTCGTACCTTATGAGGCTCTATTTTTCCAAAGGTGGATATAAAAATTTGTTTTTGAAACTGACATTTGCAATGTATAGATGTTCCATCGTACTCTTGCAATAAAAAAATTATGATTAATAATTTCTTAAAGCGAATGTGAAATAAAACACCATTTCAGAAATATAAAAAGCGTATTACGCGTTGTGATAACAGTACAATAATTTAATTTAAATTTAATCAAATCATAGTACAAGCTGATCATTTACACTAGTCTTAAAAATTGTTAGAAAAAAGTCTAACCTTCCATTTTGCGACACAGTAAATATTAAGGTTACAATTTTAATCTTCATTAAATCCCTGTTTAGACGAAATGGCTAATTAGAAATTTGTGAATATAACATTTAAATACTTCGCCAATTTTTTTCTTTTTGTTAAATTCAATATGACGTGAAGTTTATACGTAAATTACTATTTTTTCTGTCGAAGTAATTTTAAATTATATCAGGAAATTATAAATGAAATAGAGATGAACTATATTGAATTTTGTAGTTATATTGGCAACATTTAAATGAATCAATACATACTAAAACGGAACGCATTGTTAACACCGACAAAAATAAAAATGCCATTTGTCATTTCGGTTGTACTTTGCCTGAAATATATTCTCTTTTGTAAACTCCATCAATTTATTTATTATTCATTAAAATGACATAATATTAAGGAAAAGTAAATTGAAATATTTTCTTATCAATTTTAATAATTATTGAATATGTATTAAAGTTATTTCCCTAACTGGTCGAATACATCAATACCCAATTTGTCACACTTTAAGAAGGGAGGAAATTTTTTTAGCACTTTTTATTAAATTATTTCTATCTAATTAACGCTTTAATTTATTAATACTCTTTGAAAATCTATTATATTAATACGATACGTTTTAGCAGTAAAGAAAGTATTTCCTTGGTTGATTTATCATATAAAAAATAAAATTGCCAATTGTAGAATAATTTTTTTTAGAAACATTTACAACATTTTATTATCAAAAAAGGATACATATGTCTACAGACAGACTGCAAGCTTATCTTGTTCCTTTCTTGATATCTGACTTCAGTGTTATTTAATGAAAATGAGTGATAATTTCGTTAGAAAATTTGACTAGTTATTAATTTATTCATATTTCAATGTGGTTATTTTACTTTCGATTCGTGAATCAATCTGTTTCTGAAACTAATAAGCCCTAGATAAATAGTTTATCTGACAGTAAAATATACATTAAATAAGTTAAAACAGCCTCTTTGTCAGTTTTTATTTTAATAAATATTTAAATATTGCACGTTTCGTATCACATTTGAGACTTCTTCACGTATAAAAATTTAGCTGTTCACCGATTGGAACTCTGTTTCCGTAGGCTAATATACTCTTGTAATTCAGAGGATTTTAATAATCGGACGCCAGGTACTGGCTACTAATTATAGCTTCTAAAGACAACTAATTAGTCAACATATAAGTTTATTACTATTTAATTAACATAAGTTTTATTTATACTTCAAGGAGTTCATGGGTAGAGGTTCCATGAACAGCTACATTTTTATACCTGGAGAGATTTAAAATGATGGACGAAACGTAGTATATTTTTTTTATCAAATGAAAACTGACAAAGAGGCTGTTTTTTAACTCATTTAACGAATAGTCTTTAGCTTTAGATGAGATATTTATTTATCGTAGCTATCTGGCCGCCGTTTCTCTCCAACCATTTCCTCAAAGTATTTACTTTTACATAGGGAGGTTTGCGGTCCTACTTGATTGCATATAATTTATTACATTCTAGGACCATAACCATATTTGAGGATGAAATGTCCCGGCGTAAATTATGCTATCTCAGGTTGTCCATTTCAAATTTTCTAATATTTATAATTTTTTGAATCGACTCTTCCTGAGATTGAGGTTAATTATTTTTTTAAAATATTTCTATTTGTTTCCATTCGTGTTGTAGGGTTATCTTTGTATTAGTGCGAGCATGTCGTTGGGGAACATTGTGTTTATGGAATCTGTTGATAATATCAGTGTAGTCCGGGTGACGAGAAGAATGCAGGAGGGTGTGAGCTTTGCGGTTTCTTTCAAGACTCTGTTGGCGAGCCGCACAATGGCGCAACACGGGGCTCACGTGTGAAGTACCGGCTTTAATGATAGAATATCGCTAGAGGATAGTAATCTGATTCCCGAATTAGCAGCGGGATTTCTGCGCGCAGATAGCTCCTCTCTCTCACTCTCCCTCATTCCTCGCCTCGCCTCGCCTCTTTTGCGGTGAGAGGTTTTGTGCGCGCGTGTTATTGCAAGGCTTTGTGAGTGGCGTGAATGGCGGCAAAGCCGACACACAACAGATTAACGCCTCCCGACAATGGCTAATGGTGTCGCTGGCGACAGTTTACAAATACGGACGGCCGGCTTTCTCATGGAAATGGCGCCTGGCCGAGCGACTGCCCGACCTCCGCGCACCTGGCGGCTTCTCCTCTAATCACCTCTCACCACTCGCCCTCGGGTGCTTGACATCTGAAAAATTTGTAAAGGCTCCTCCGTCTAATAGTATAATCGCTTATAACAACGACAACATAATAGTGACAACTCAGTTTTTTTTTAAAAAAAATAAACAACAACTCGTTTTTGCATCCTTAGGCAAACCCAAAAAAAGCTGCCTCCAAGCTTAGAGAAAATTAATTTTTTTAACCAATATAAAATTTATTATAAAATAACTTAATGGGTTTTAAATCAGTATCTAAATTAATAAATTCATCAATAAATAATATTTGATTATAATATAAAGAAATGGACTATAGTACAATAAAATAAAACCTCTGTAATTTACAGTCTCATAAGATTATAAGTTCCTCAAGGAAGTAGTCCACAGGAGCTTTCAAACCTTAGTTTCATAATCATCTGTAACATTTATAAAAAAAACTTAAGAATTGCACACACAAAAAAAATACGCCAGCGTTTCCAAAGACATTTCGAAATCAATACACATTTGTTACTTGTCAAGCAAACGACCATGTTCGATAATCTAATACATGTCTATAATTTATAACAAAGTTTGTATAATATTCGCGTTTCATGTCTGCTGTTTGTATGTATGATTTTCTTCTTTTGATTATACCTCATGGAACGTAATATTTTAACTTTATTATGGTCTATACAATGCTTTTATCTTTTTGTATGAATATTTGTTTTTTATTTCGCCTTTAAGTTATTTAGATTATAATACATATGTGTTTTTATATTATTATTCCCTTATGTATACCTAATGACAGTAGTTCCAAGGTATTTCGTATACAACCTCTTTTAAGTCTTGTATGGGAGTTTTACCTTATATGATAATGGTGAAATCCATAGGTTTGGCCAGTCACGCCATTTCATGAAACAAAACCTGCAAAATTTAAATAAATTTGAAATCAACATTAATGTATAGTTTTGTTTCATTAAATAGCGTGAATGATAAAACCTTGGGATTTCACCATTATCATATAAATTAAAAATAAGTCATTAAAATTAAAAAAAAATTCCTTGCATAAATTTTATCTTCAACTTTATTTACTAGTGTTCCAATCTTATCCTTTTGTCTCGTTATAAATTCATATTCGCCATGCCGTTTTCCTTAAAGATATTTATTATTTTTGGTGTTAATTTACGGATTTGTGTGATTAATTTTCTGTAATGGATTATTTGTTTCCATAAAGATAAACTAAATTCAGTAACTATAATTTTAATATTATTATTAACTATATTAATCTCAACACAATCACCTTATAATTTAAGTGACCCTGATAACTTCATTCCAGCCAACCCTTTAATCACCCCCCCCCCCATATTCAACCAGAATGATATTTTTTATTTGCATATGCTATTCTACGATCAATTCCCAATAAATTGAGGGGGGTAATTGCATTATTAATATCAATTGCCATCCTAATAATCATACCATTTTATAAAAAATCCCCATTCCAAGGTATCCAATTTTACCCTTTAAGTCAATTCATGTTTTGAATCCTAATTACCTCAATCATTTTATAGAATAATATTTTTAATTTCGTTAATTTTTACAGTAGGAACTTTCACGTCTTCATCTACACGCACAAAAATATTTTTTAAAGTTATAATAAACATTTTTGAAACAAAATTGTACTTGATTCAAATAAAATCGTGAAAAATATAATAATGGGTAAGGGTTTATGTTTTCACCAAAAATATTTTATCCGTATAATTAATATTTTCTATCTTATATTTAAGTCTCTTATCAGATTTTTGATCTCATGTAACAATGAATGATTGGTCATGGCATATTTTGTAAATTTACAGAATTTAACGACTCATTAGAGCTGTTAAAATTGTATTTATGTACATTAAATTTAGTGCGATTAACTTTCCGTATTTTAATTTCAGGATGGAAAAATAAAACAAATTAATTCATTCTGTTTTTGAAAATTTTGCTAGTTGTGGTTCTATTTTGAAGAAGCTTTGAATACAAAGTTTATCATGTTTTATATTGTAATAGTCATGCTATGCGTCAACAGATTACATTCAGCAAAAACTGACATTGCCACTTGCTTGACACACGAAAAATTATTGGACACAGAATTGGCAGCCATGAAATTTGCCATATGTTACGTCGTTTTAAGTTTGCTTCGTTGTACTGTATGCTGCCTCTATTCAAGTAAAGGGTTACGCGGGTAAATTAATTTTCAATTTAGTTGACGCTAAGTGAGCTGGTCTTAGAAAAGCGAGCAATTTTGCACGTCTCTTTGTCCTCATTGCACGTCTACAATTGAGGCAAGTGTCATTATGAAGCAATCAAGGCCACACACAGTGTGAATAACTGTCCATCCGCTATCTCGCATCTCACGTGGACGAAGACACGTGTACGAATTCGCACGCTGTCCCCTACGCTATTGAGGCCATTAGACGAGGAATTAGCCGATTTCGTTATGGAGGTTGTAGGGCGAATTTGCAATTACTGCAGTGACAACGGCGCGGGAAAGGGGTACGGGAACAATCGAACTGACTGCAGGGAGAATGATACAGGAACGTGCTTCAACAGATGGCGTACAAATGGGCGACGGAAATTATAATTAAAAGCGCCTTATAAATAATAAAAAAAACTTTGCGTCCCAAGTTCATTGTCATAGCGGTGACTCGATCAGATAGAGAATCATGTACCGTCTAATCAACTAATAACCGCTCCTCTTTAGATTTAGATTTATTGTTGTTTCCATTAATCCTCGATTGAGGAAATAGGATACGTCATACATTAAAAATTAAAAATGAACAAAATAAAGTAAATAATTAAAGACAAATAAACTTAAAATAAATTAGTAAAAGAAAGTGTATATAGACAAAAGTCAATATAAACACAACACGGACACACACACTGGGAAACACAAACAAGCACACACTGAGGAACACGCAATGGAGTTTTAACTACTTGGACCAGGAAACTGTCCTTGCTCCAGCAGCAGCTATATACATGAAACAAACAAACAAAAGAGCAGAAAAAACTGAATAGAAATTTTAAGATATGTGATGTGCTATTTTACAAGGCAGCTCATTCAACACTTTTTGCAGGAACCTTGATTTAAATACTAGAAGGACGATTAAGAAAATCCTGTACCGAGTAAAACGCGCCATTTAAAAGAATAGTTTTACTCTGCTTCACGAAGCTTTTGTAGGTACTATTTTTAACCTCTGGCGGAAGGAAGGCTGTTGTATAAAATTATCCCCGGGGGTATTGTGAATACTTTTCTGGTGTAGAGCAAGGCGATGCTTGTCCGACCTTAGAGCTGAACGATTTCTAGTCGCGTATTCATGAAACTTTTAATGTTTAAAATAAAACTGCCGCCGTATCCTCATAGCTTCTGTTCGTTTTATCAAATATGTTAATTTAGACTGCGCAGAACAGAACACAAGAACTGTTTGAAGTCAAACATTGTTGCTTTATTTGAGAGAAGGAACTCACAAGTTTGGCAAGGATTATTGGTTTCCACAGTAACTGACTTAAGTATGTTTGTACTCGTGCTTACTGAAATAAGAAGATTAATCATGTGAGGAGTACTTGTTACACAGTACATGTTTATTTTAAAGAGAACATATAATTAAATTTTGAGCGATATTTTTGCAACGTCACACAAATCATTCTATTTTGTTTCATTAGTATTTGTATCGGAAGAAATACAATTTGGTAAATGTTTTCAAGGCGGCTGTATTTTTCGTACGAATAAGTAAAGTGTTACGTATATGTTATTGTTTACAGTAAGAACTAGCACTTATTTTCAAATGGCTTAAATAAGCTCTGTATCGAATAAGATACTAGATAATTAGTTTAATCTAATTTTTTTGTATATTTCAGTGACCATATTGAATTATTTGTTAATATTTCGCAACCATTTCTTGTAATAATTTATATTCAGAATTTTCTAGGGAAGATTTCCAAATTAGTTGATTATATTTTAAAAATTAACTAACTCTCGTTACATCTTCAGTTATGTAATTTTGCTTTTTTTGATACTATAGCTACTACTATTCTATTTCCACGAAGTCAACTTTTACTCAGGAAATGTCACACACACTATTATTTTTTACGCAAATTAATCTCCTGTAATTATGTGAAATACCGAAAAGAGAAAAATTTCTTTGCTTATCAGATACGTAGGATTAAATACTGATGATGAGCTATTTTATCGATGACTTTATGTGGCAACTCGTTTAAGTAAAAACGCAAAGGTACTTGGAAATTGGTTTCGCTCTAAGCTGCGTATATTGCTGCTTTTAATTGTGTCTAAAACAAAGGATGCAGAGATGCCATAGCTGTAGCAGTTCGAAACTCGTCATTACCCCAATCCAATCTCGTCGCCATCAGCTCTTAAGGTCACTACCCAATTGCAGCCCAAATAGACTTCCCATTCGCCCCAATCAGCGCCCTAAGTCTGCCTCTCTTTTAATTTGCTTTCAGAAGCTCCCGATATTTGATTTCCACGTATGCAGCTATAATTGCCCGAGTTTTTTTCCTCCTCCATGCCGTCTGCTGAAAAGTCATTTCGCAAAGTGATTTCTCGATAACGCCAGTTCGTTTTTCCACGGGAAAATTTCATCTCAGAGCGTATTACGTGTCTGATGTAAGCCCCTACAATTAACTCTCGAAAAATTTATTTTCTGTTGAGCCTGAATCGCAATCATTTCGTCAAAAAGCGTTTAATCGCTGTCTATTTGGATTTTAATTATCAGCGACACCCACGTGATGGTCTCCGAAGGGCGTCCAGGGACTCGTAGAGTCCAATTCGTAAAACTCATGAGGGCCAACGTGTTATAATTAGGGACATCGACAAACAAATCACTTCGTGAGCACAGATATTTTTTTCCCCCTTTTTAATATTCCAATCCTGGATATAGGCCTCTACTACACATTTGAATTATGGACAATGGAAAATCAATAACAAATTCAGACGAAACATTCCTACTCGTTACCATGGATCCCATATTTAGCGTTGGTTGGATCAACCAATAACATTTTTTAAACATATTTATTATATTTTTATATAAAACTGTAATAATATATTTTCCCGTAAATATGATGCATATACCACCAAAGTTTTGTGTAATATAAGTTTAGGTCAGTGCCGTTCTTTATTGGTTGGCACCACTGCATTCCGTGCATTCATTTGGTTTGGAATAAGATTGTTACGAACAGGACATTATATTCTGTTAACAGTTCATTTTTCAAGCATGATCAGTCTGGTGTAAAGAATTACGCACGCACTCTATATATCATACATAATAAATATTTATTTATAAGCTTAATAGTGAATTTAACGCTTAGACAACCGATAGCCACCCTCGTCCTCCCTAGCCCCTATGGGTGGTAGTCTTAACAGTATTTGTTCCCGGATTGTTAGCAATATGTGTACAAACTTTGGTCAAAAATATTTTTCGCGTTGAAATTTGTATGCGGACCTCACACACTCAATTAGTTTAAAAAAAAAGAATTAAACAGGGAGATTCCTCGGTCTTTTCTTTTATTTTTACTAACCGATACAGTGCACATAAGGATTATAGGGAAAGAAGAATTAGAAATTTTTTTCCGGAAAACTGGAAACTTCTGGAAAAACTGAAAGTTATTTTACCTATGCGGTTTTTATGTAAACTAAAAACCACAACTCACGATTCAAAAAATGTATATTGGAAATTAAAAAAGCTTGAAGATATGGAGAAAAATTGAAAAAGCGCATTACAGCCGAAATTAAACTAAAATGACATTTTCTTTTCTAACATTTTCCCACTTAAAGTTTAAATAAATAAAATGACGACCAATAAGACAGCAATTAATTTTACTATCATTTAATTATACAAATATTTAATCTAATGCAAGATTATGTTTGTAGTACACCTGACGAAGTCGCAAACGGAGTCGAAACGTCGTATTTGTTTTAATTAAATGCTAATAAAATTAATTTCTGACTTATTGGATGTCTTTTTATTTATTTCCATTTGTTTTTATTTTTTGTTTCGCGTTGTATCCAACAAATGTCCTTATTTTATTTCCATTCCAATTTATTTATGTCGTTTGACATGGCCAAATTCTGATTCAACCAATTGGATTATGCAGAAACGGTGTAGGTCGTCGTGTGCCCTTCAAGAATTTATTTGAAATTCATTCAATTTCACGGCTAATGTAAATGTCCAGGGAACGTCAGGCACCCAGCTAGATTTTAATAAATTTCCAAAATCTTAGGTTTCCTCACTAAATGATCCAAAGAAGGACACGTCTATATTTTTTTCAGTTTATTAGTAGTGATGACTGATTTTATATATTGTAACATGAAAAGTTACACTTAACAATGCAGGCCAGCTTGCGAGTTGCAATTGTTGAGGAACGACGCAGCCCGGGCCAACAATGTAGTCTGGCGAGACTTTAGTGAGTCGTCATGGGGTAGTGGAAGGAGTAGGTTGTGTCGGCGGGACGACGAGAGAATGACCACGCCCTGCAGATATAATTATTTCTCATGCTCTGATTGAGATTAAAACTTTTAAAATCAATTTTTGGTGTTTTTTATGAAAAATACCTGGCGCCCTAAAAGAATTATAAATCCTCGAATACGGAGGAACGCGGAATCCGCTACAATATATTTAGATTTAATTGTTAATTTGTGTCATGGTTTTTGATGATTGGTTTCAAACGACGCGTGTGGTTCAAAGCAAACTTCCCCTTACATACTCATCTCTTAATAAAATGCTCACCACTGTTCGCTTTCTGCAATGAACCGGGGGTAATGGGAACGTTTTCGTAACCTAAGACCCCATTTCAACGTTCCCAAAATTCTAAAAGAAGATTTCGCGGTGCATAGGTTCCCGGTGACCGTCGCATCCAACAGCCTAATAATCCCAAATAAATGCCAAGTATTCCGCTTGTTTTGCCCTGCCGGAGCTTGCAGTTGTGTTTCTTTTGAGAGATTAGGGACCTTACCTTTCTTCCGCAGTCGGCATTCAAGTTCAAAGAGAATGGCCGCCGCTAACAACAACATTAGGGGCTGGATGAGCTTCGGTATTGGTTTCTGTCGCGGATCTTTGTGACACAGGATAGTCTACACGTGTGGACGTGTCACAATGCCGTAACATCGGACTGCGAAACATTGAACTGTAGCGATCTTCGAGGAAGACTCGAATTACAAGGGGGATGTAATTGGCGGAGTAGCTAGACTGCGGAAGCAGACCTGATCACGTCGGCATTGTTCATTCACTTGGGACAGTTCTTCCGACTATGCTTAGCAGACTTCACTACACTGTAATTACTAAAACATTTTATAAACCCTTTTTTTCTAAATATTACTTAACTTTCCACTTCACTCAGTTTTCTTATTACTAACCCTTTTACTATTATCAAAATCTGTATCACGAATAGTTTTATTTTTATGAACTGTTATTGAATTTTATTTACAATATTAAGTCAAATTTATCTCATTATTTTTGAATTTTATGCTTACTGTATGTGTCACAATCAATTGCTAGGGCAGGCCACTAGAATGTTAGCAGGTAGACTATTCCAATCCCGAATTGTTCTATTTAGAAATTAAAATTTTCCTATATCAGTTCCCCTATTCCTTTGTCTAATCTTGCACGATTGATCCCTTTTAAAAAATTAAGTGGAAGGTTAAATGAAATCGTTCGCACACAGACACACACAGGTATATAAATATTGTGTTTTTCAGTTGCTCGAGATTTTCATATGGGAGACGAGCTTTAGAAAGCGATATTGGAGCTTCAATAACACCAAATAATTTGGTACCCAATATGCTGCTTTCACTTAATACCTGGAATAAAGTAAGCGCATATGCCTCTACAGTTATTCAAAGATTAAGAAATTACGAAAAAGAGAGAAATAATAATGTTTAAAGGAGACAGAGAGAGCTTGACGGACGCTACGACTGCTTCCTGTGAAGTAATGTCTAACGACGGTCTCACAGGAAAATACACACAGTCATCGTTGGAAAGGGAGGTGTTTTTAGTGGGTAGAATCCCACACTACTATCCAGTGCGGACCCTCAGATAGTGTCTTTAGAAGATTTTCACCTGCCCTCGCAAAAAAATATATATATAAATATTTATGACGGTGTCTATTTCGGTCCTATTGTAGACCCTCTTCAGACTAAAATTATAAAGACGTTTACGGTGATATTTTTAAATTATTTCTGCTGAAAGAAAGAAACATTGCTTCCAGTTGAAGCTGTGCCAAACATGCCCCTCCCCTCTTTGCAATTTATTCCTATACTATTAAATGGGAGTTACCTGTTCCAGAATCTCTCTCATGTACCACGTTACCCCTTCCTCCCTCTCCCCGAAAAAAAACGAAATACAGCCATGAAAGTGAATTTAGTAGATCATAATGGAAAATTTTGGACCAACCCAGGAACCGAACACAAGACCTCCCGTTTTACGGATCATCTTTTATTTTTAAGTAAATAATCGACTATCGTACTATCGTAATAAAAATTCACAACATTCCCGAGCGTAAGCAGTATGAAAAATAACGCATTTTTATTAAGCAAAAACTATTTATAACTGTTAATAACGTATAATTATGAAAATGGAGCGTTCGTCCATAATTAATTGTAGAGGAAACATTCCTGTTACAAAACACATTTGTAGTTCAAAAAATATATAAAAATTTGCCTAAACTAATTCTTAATTATCGTAATGACCGATTTTATTCCACAATTTTGCAAACCAAATTTATTAGTTCCTTTCGAAAGAATTTGAAATGTTTTTAACTATAACGAAATATAGAAAAGACTAAACAATTTTTATAATTTACGACGAATAAAAATGTCTGACGGAAACCTTTACTTAAGTCTGTTTAGATAAACATTCTCTACTAGTGGAATTATTAAAGTTTGCATAAAATGAATTTGATAGTAATATTGAATAACACAAATAAAAATATCGGAGACAATTTTTACCTCATAAAAGGATACAATAAATTAAAAAATGTAGTCTTTGACAAAGTTCACTTGCTCATAAATCGCTTATTGCCTGCAAATACGTAATTAGCATTCGAATTGTATTTCATCCGTTTCTTTGTTCCATTTGGAACACAACGCATTATGTTGTTGTTTTTTTGTTCCAATGAACTAATGTAGTTATATGTTTTTCAGAAATTTAATTTATTTTCCGTTTTAAAAGTACTTGAACCTAAATTTGTTTACTTTTACTTATACTTGTTAATACATTCAAATATTAATAATTACTTCTTTGTTTATTATTATATCTCTTGATAAATTAGTAATTTCCTTTAATTTAGAAATAATTAATAATGTGAATACCGGGATTTCAAGTTTTTTTGTGACTATATACTTAAACATGAAAATAATACAAAATATATAATAATATAAAATTTAATTAAAAACTTATATGTGTGAATGAAAGAGAAAGTTAAAAAATACATGAAAATTACGTGTTGACGGTAATAAGGCAGGAAAGTATTTCTGTTACTTATTTTTTATTGATTTTTTTGTGTAGTTGTGTAATTAAAAATTGTACTCAGTCTACTGAGAAAGAAAGAAATAATTTATACGTACCGAATTAAGATTTTCTGGATTGCACCGGATTTATGGGGAGTAAGTTTGAAGGTTTTATTAAAGCGTATTCCCTACAAATTTTGCAACCCGTGTTGCGATAACCGTGTCGGTCCCTCGGAATACAATTTAATTGACAACTTTCTAAGAGCAAACAAATGTTAATTTGTTGTAATTATTGACTTATCTGGCTGTAATGAAACAACTAATTTGTAATCTATTAATACGCCTGAGCTTTGCCATTAGTTAAACAATGATTGTGTTTCGCAAATGACAAAATTGGATATTGCTCAGGCACACGTGTGGCCGAGCTCATTTTATTAAGCCCTGTTTAAATTATGACCCGGCGGAAAACGATATTTGCAATAGTGCCAAAAGCAGCCGCACCATTGGGTAAATACTTGTAGCGAACCATTAGCCGCGAATTATCCGCAAACCGTAAATTAGATATTGTTCCCTGATGTCACTCGGAATTCAAAGGATTTATCTACTTCTTTTATTTATTTATAGAATAGTATTTTGAAGTCATTGCACAATTACTGATGATAAAATGTGTTAATTATTATTTTAAAATATCGATTAAATAAATTAATAATACAGAATTTCCCATAGAATTTTTATAGTGTGCAATAAATATTAATAGTATTAATATTGGGTAATATTCCATAGATCCTATTAAGATTCTGCGGCTTACGTGTAAAATGAGACATGATTTGTACAGATTTATAATTATTCAACGGAATTACATTTTATAGTACATAAATTAAAATACTTTCTTTCAAATTGCATATTATTTTCAGGACACTCATATTATTTTATTTTGTTTCATTTCGAGTCATTAATAGTGGATTGTGTAAAGTGACATCTTGCCTTGTTTGTTCGACTTGTTTTTCTTCTATGAAATAAGATGGTTTTGATGTTGATATGTGAGCATTCTTTATCAAAATACATTTAATGATTCTGATGAGTAAGAGTAAAAATTACCAAAATTTTATAACATAGGAAAAAAAAGTCATGTTTAACTTTTCGTCACCCATTCAGAATTAGGTATTGAAGCAGATCGTGAATCAATCTAACAAATCAAGGAATAGAATATATTTTTGTAAACATTTCCAGGAAATGAGACCCTTTCAGGAAATTGTAGGAGATTAACAACCTTATTTGAAAAAATTACGCTCTATATTATTACAAAATTAGTTGACATTTGATTAGATTTTATGTACTTTGATATAATTAATGTACTCTAGTTGTTAAATTAATATTATTACTAATATAGTCTATTTTCTGGGTAACAGACAGCTATTTTCGTTTTTCCCAAATTGTAATTCAATTCAAATTTAATTAACTTTCGTCATCTTATTTAAGTATTGGTTTGCATAAAAACAATCTTATAGACTTGTTCTACTACTTATAAGAATAATTAAATATAACTACTTGATACTGATGATTTTTTATTAATCAAACAATTATTTTCTATATTTTAATTTTTTCTCGCACCTTTAAATTACGAAGCATTGTACAATATTTTAAAAATACTTTTATGGTTTTTATGTTCATTTTATTCTTCTTTGTTGTTTAAAATTTTTTTAGAAAAACCTTTGAAGTTCCTCGCTGAATTATTGGAACAAACTTATCAGACATTTTATGAAGTAAGTCATCCAAACATCATCAAACGATTCATTCGTTAGACACATCTGCTAACTTTCGCACGTTTTCGATATGAAATTCTAAATTATTAAGGGGCTAATTGGTGGATTTACAGACTTTATGCATCCCAAATAATTATCAGTGAGTAGAAAAAACGTTTTTTGTTCTCCTTTTTATCATAAATTAAATATTATTTTTCGTAACATTATGATTTAACTGAATTATGTACACATGTTCCTTGAGACCCGAAAACAAACATTGTAGGGGTAAGTGACGACTTACACGCCTACAGGCAGTGGGTGGACGCTCAGTGGACAAATATGGAAACTTTAAAACATTTAGAAGGGGTTGATTTTGCGTCATATATTTTTTTTGGTGTCGATGACATTTATAATGTATCCCGATGAAATTTCAGTTTATTTTCAACTCATTAGGGGTGAATGAAAAAGGATTTTTTATTAAAATAACCTGTCGTATTCAGTCCATAGACTGGTCTGATGGGACGCTACATGCTAACCTATTCTGCCTACGTCTTTTCGTTTATAAATAACTACCACACTGCTTAGTGTATTCCAACCGTGGCTTCCCATTTCTGTTTTTAACCCACACACTTCCCTATTGCTAATTTTACAACACCCTCATGTCTCAAAACGTGACTTATTAATCGATCCCTTCTCTTTGTCAAAGTCCTCCATATTGTCTCTCTTCTCTTATTCTGTTTATAACTTGCTGGCTAGTGATTCTATCCCCCCTTCCGCAATATAATTTTCAAAATTCTTTTATAGCACCACCTTTTAAGGTATCTATTATTTCCCTTCTGAAAAATCTACTGTCCACGTTTTGCACCAACACGAAAATTTCTAGTAATGATTTCCTAATTTTCACACTTATATTAGCCGTAAGTAAATTCCTCTTTTTCACGAAAGCTTTCCTTTCCTTTCTTATTCCACTATTTCCCATATTACACTCCATTTGATACAGAGAAAAAATGTGTCGATATTGATATTGGTAACATTTACTGGTACTCGGTGAGTTTAATTCTGACATTCAACGTGCCAATTGAAACGTACTTCAGTCTCACAGTGGGGTGATTGAAGGGGACTAAAGTCATTAATGTGGAATAAACCTACATTGGAAGTCGCTGAATTCAATTCCGAAAAGTAATATGGAACTTAATTGTACTTTAATCACCATGTGTAGGGGGCGGGGTAGGTTAGTATAATTAAGGGAAACGCTGGACAACAAACTAGGATCAAATATAATTATCATAGAGTTATCAGAATAGTCTTTATTATTTTTTGCAATTTTTATCAACTTTGGTTATAAATTATTTTGAAAGTAATACACTTAGCAGAAATTTTGTTACTAAGTATAATTTGCAATTAGTACTGCAGGATTGTTTAGCACGCGAAGTGTGTGGGGAGCTACGAGAGCAACTACCCCAATTAGTTAAATGGGAAAACACGGGAATGAATGGAAATATGTAAAGCAGAGTTCTGCGTTTGCATGACAAGGATTGCAGCCGTTTGTGAAATATTCTCACGGCCGGTCTCTTGCGCTTTAATGAGGGTAGTTTTCGGTAGCTAATTGACACGAGACGAAGGAAACCTATCATTTGCCCGGAGAATAATCCCTGCAAAATGCTAGGCCAGGTGCTCTGCTTTCTTAGAGGAAGTCGTCGTCGTTTTGACAGAAGTTTGCCATTGAGACAGTATCGAGAGCATTTCCGGAGGGAATCCGATGGGAAAGGCGGCGGCGTATTCACAGAAGGCTCTCGAATGTTTATGTTTGTGGTTCTCCATTGTGGTCTGTTGGTCGAGGAAGGATGTCATCGCAGCATGAGGCTGAGAACGAGCAGCGATGGTGTAAAGTGTCCATTCAGTGGCCGTACACATGTGGAAACACATTTTAGGGATTAGACGAAACCGTGTGAAAAATATGCACACCACGCAGACGTCATTCCATGGGCGACAACAAAGTAACATACTGAATTAAAATAAAAATCCTAAGTTGGATATACTGTAAATTTGTACAAGAAAATTGATACATTGCGTATTATACTTTGGCTGCATCAGTAGTTTCCAAAGCTCTTAACGAGAAAAAGACTACCAAGGTTTATAATTTATTCCGTAATTATAATCGCAGTCGTTATAGATATGTATTACACGTTTCAAATGCTCAATATTTTCATAATTTTAATTTACTGTAAGACTCAATTCATCTCCACTACGAACTACTCTAAAAAAAACCGGGACAAAATCACAAATTAACTAAAATCAACACAAATATCATATGTGTTCAGGTATTTATTTATTAATTTCCTTCGTATGGCAACGGAGGAAGATAATAAGTGAACACTTTAAATTGAATGTATTGATTTTTATTAATAAATTTATGAAAAAGTATGAGAAGTATAAATATATTTTATAAATAAAACTCAAAGAATGGCTAAAATATAGAAATGGAATAATTTAATTAGAATACGTTTCGTCTGCCCACTTTAGTGACCTCCTCAGCTCTTTAATTAAAATTTAAAAAGTTTCGTGTTTCTCCTGTGATGTTCGGGGCCGAAGTTTCCGGCAACTTCAAATTTTTTGAAAAAAAAAATATTGACAACATGAAATTTTGGAAAAAAATTAATTAAATAAGTGAGGAGGTCCCTAAATTTGGGAGGCGAAATGTATTCTTTCTGACGTTTGACCACTCTCTGTGTTTTATTTATAATGTTAAGTCAGATAATATAACTACTTTATTTATAGATATATTTTTATTTTTAAATTAGTGTTTGCATTATATCAATAATATAACACATTGAAATATTCACTAAATGTTAATAATGTAGTCCAGGTAATATACCATCTACTTTATTTATAGATATATTTTTAATTTTTAAATTACGAACCTCCTTCCTCTGAATACGGCATACGTTTATAATCATCGATATTTAAAGATAATTTTTCTAAATACAATATAATGAGTTTTTCTTTCATATTAATTTGAATTATTTTACGAAATTGTTTAGTTCGTAGTGTTGCATTTGAAATGAGTTTATATTCAATTGTAATCACAGAATTATTCAGTTTATTTAAAAAAATTATACTACACGAAAATTAAGTAAAAAAATTATCTGACTAAATATTATAAATAAAACACAAAGAACGGCCAAAAGTCATACATGGAATAATTTAATCTGAATATGTTTCGTCCCCCCAACTTAAGGGACATCCTCAGTTTTTTCTACGATATTTTTATAATCAATTAGAAATAGTTGAATACCTAAAACATACGAATTTTATTAATAATTTGTATTCAACTATAGATAATTAATTACATAAAAATTGTAGAAAGGACTGAAGAGGTCCCTAAAGTTGGGGAACGAAACGTATTCAAATTAAATTATTCCAGTTCTGACGTTTGACCATTTTTTGTTATATTAAATTATATCGTTTAATTTGGAATCTGTTTCTCTATCTAGAAATTTTCTCAGGAAATTTAAGATCCGATTGATACAAATGCTATGGAGACTCGATAATTAACGAATAATTCAAATAAAAATTTTAAATCCTTGGTGCAAAGATTATATTCTAAGTATGGAATATTTAATTAATTTGATACTTTTCCGTAATAATGATTGCTAATTGTATTTTAAGGCAGGCCACCACATATCCAAATAAATCATTATAAAAAAAATGTAAAAAATGTTCTGTCACCCAGGTAACAATGTTGAAATTAGTCAAATTGTTGTTATTATTTTATTTAACATACATGTGAAGTTTTAGTGTTTACATTATATAAATAATAATAGTAACACATTATAAATAAAATTTATCTCCAATAAGTATAATTAATTGTAAAAATTTTAGTTTTCTTTGTTTCAATTCCTTTTAATTACATTTCATTTCCATTAATTTACATGTTATTTTTATAATCTTAAAACTGTCTATTTTATAATTTCCTAATTTATGGATTTATTTATTTGTAATTTAATTTATATTAAAAATATGCTTAATACATACGTATATGTGTTTCTCCGATGTGGATTTTCAATACTCTGAATATTTATATTCTGTAATTTATTATATTATATATACACGTAGACCTGCTTTATTTCATAGCGGGTTGAAAAAAAGTGCAATTTTATCGTTTCTTGAGCTGACGCATTCATTATTAACGGATGTAACTGAAATTAAAAAACTGCTCCAAATATAGATTATAATAGATGTATATAAATTAATAAACAAACAACCTCGGTAAAGTGTCATATGAAATAATGTGGGTTTCTTTAATTTGATTTATTCTATGATATTGAATTTTTAATTTGAAAATTTGAAAAAAAAGGTTTAATATTAATAGTTTATAAATAATATATGCAAGCTAGAAGAATATTTATGGCATTCAATCGCTACAACGAATTCGTTTTTTTATGGATATATATTTTTATTCTTTACCTTGTTAATTATTCTTAAATTGTTTTACTGTGTTGTACGCTTTTAAGCATCTATAAACGTTAAGTACACATTATTTATTTAAATTCAAATCTATTTTTTTTAAATTGATATAAATAATTATTTCTTTTAATTGTTACTGATAAGTAAAACTAAATTTAATGGTCGTTTTACAGACACTTTTAAAAATGTTTTATTCAACGTCCACGAGTTTGTAGGTTTCATCAAGTGAAAAGAAGACATTAATATAAATACAGACAAAAAAATTCTGTGAAAGAATTTTAAAATTTATGATACAATTAGTTTTGATAAAATATAAAACTAATATAAACTTACAATTTTGAATATATGCAGTCATATATAAAAGTAAATTTAAAAGTTAAAATTTTGCGTCACGGTCTGAATCCATTAACGGTTACCACAGAAATGTGATTTAAAAACTCATAGTAACATTAGTATTGTAGACCGTTGAACTGGGGAAAATGAATTTGTGGGAATTAAAAACATAAAAAGGTATATAAAAATAAATCAAAGTAACAACAACTTTATAAAGTTTTAAAATTGTTTCAAAAATTGTCATTTTTGTATTATTTATAAAAAAACAGACGTAAAGAAGAATGAAATTACTTTCTGTTGTTAATTATATTTTGTGTTAGAATTTAATTACAATTTAAATATATTTAAAGTTTATTGTCAATGACTTGAGTTGGATTGGAATAATTTTATTTGGGCTTTCCATGACATGTGCATAAATATGGATGTGGATAATTTGAAAGTTGCCAATTAATGACGAAATGGTGTGGATGTCAAACAAATAAACTGTTGGAAGAAGGAAAAGTTTAATTATCAGGAAAAGAATAATATTGTTTGTCTTCAGCGTAGATCCTTGAGATTGCTGATCTGTGTAACTTCATTAGATTTTGCAACCAAGTATATATTCATAAATTATGCCAAAATATTTGTTGAGAATATTTAATTTTGTTGACAACTGTTTGTGTAGTATTTGTGCAATTCTTGTGGAAGAAGGAAAAGTTTAATTATCTGGAAAAGAATAATATTGTTTGTCTTCAGCGTAGATCCTTGAGATTGCTGATCTGTGTAACTTCATTAGATTTTGCAACCAAGTATATATTCATAAATTATGCCAAAATATTTGTTAAAAATATTTGTGTAGTATTTGTGCAATTCTTGTGGAAGAAGGAAAAGTTTAATTATCTGGAAAAGAATAATGTTGTTTGTCTCCAGCGTAGATCCTTGAGATTGCTGATCTGTGTAACTTCATTAGATTTTCCAACCAAGTATATATTCATAAATTATGCCAAATTATTTGTTGAGAATATTTGTGTAGTATTTGTGCAATTCTTCTGATAAATCCTCAAATGGTAATGAATGGATGATGCATTTAAACGATACACAGCCTTTTGCCATCCACATTTCAGGATTTCTGGGACTTGATGGAAGCGGACGGGTGAGAAGAGGTTCCTCAAATGTTTTCCCTAACTCATTGTGAACTGGTTTGGGAAAGAGTCGTCGGCGTTCACCCATCACTGCCTCCGGCGAGTTATTGCAACAGACAACGTTTCGTTTAAGGTGTTAATCCTCTCGGAGCCCTAACCCGGGGAAAATGGCGGACCTGAATGACCTCGTGAGCAATAACAATAATAATAAGGGGGTACCCAGGCGCTTTTGTCGTCAAGTTTATTGGAGCAGCCTTTTGTGCCAGGTCGCTCATTACCGCGGGTCTCCCTTCTCAAAGGAATTTGTTTTGGTTCATCTGTTTGTAGCGAAAAGGGAGCGAGGATTACCGGTCAGCTGCTGTCAGGAGCAGCCATGGCGGCCAACAAAGGCCACGTTCACTTAATACGGCTAATTGTGCGAGGGCTTCTCGCGAAACCGCAGCTGACGGCGTAATTAGCTGCCAAAGAACTGCCCCGGCTAATCAAGGCGACGGCCAAGGAGGCCATTCCTCTGCACCTGCAAAAATCATCGCAGCATCAGATTCATACTACTTTCACTATCGAAAGAATAACATACAACTTCTCAATTGTTAAAACAAAAAATTATAATATTATGAGGTAAAGAAAAATTAACACAGGTATTTTTAATTTTGAAAAGGTACAAATTTAATAAGACAGAATTAATTTTTCAATGCTTTTCTATTTTTACACATTTAAGTCAGAATAAAAATAATTTAAAACTAGTTAAATTATTAACGAAAGCTTTAATTTTAAAATCAGGACCTCTTCACCAATAAGCTGGCCATTTTGATAATAAATATTGATGAAGGAAAATATTTTATTCATGGAGCTACTGTGAATTTTTATAATTTTTGAGGGATAAGCAAGGTAATTGAATGTAGTATGGGAAACAGTGGAATAGCAACTGTGTTTGATTACATTTTATTAATTATAATTTTTGAGAGAAAACCAAGTTAATGGAATCTACTATAGTTCTAACAGTGAAATATTTATTTACACCAATTTATAATTGAATGAGAGAATATATACATATTTTAAAACTGATAATGTGGGAATATATGTTATTTCCTTAATGCGTACTTAACAAATGATACGAACAGAGACGAGAAACTCCTTGATGAATTTTTATAACTTTAAAATAACCGTGACAGGATCGAACGAAAAAGCTCTGGAATGGATGAGATAAGGGGACAGTTAACAGTTGATGACTTACATATTATGCAAAATTGTCATGTGGTAAACTGAAGTTCTAGACGTTGGGATATATTTAAAGGGGAACCATCCACCAAAACTACACTTTTGAGAAAGATTGTAAATTTCATTGTAATGATAAGTGCTCAATTGACAACTGAATTGAAGGGAAATAAATAGGTAGGAATGTTGAAGTGTAATGTTACCAATTGATGGCTTCATAATGAGTTTTCTGAGATTCACGTGCGGATGAAAGCTTAGTCATTCGTATGATGATGTAGATTATATTTATAATCCAAAGGAATTTCAGAAAATATTAGATTAATATAGCTAGAATCTAAATCATTACTAAGAGTGGCGTTGGAAAGTATCTTTCAATGTCAGGAAGGCGATGATCCAAAAGGATCAACGTTAGTTGGTCAATAATGATTACTGCAGAATGGACAGTTTCAGCTGAATTCTACCGCTTTCAGCTGTTCCTGGAAGTATTTGGAAAATGAAAGAGTAAAATGGTCCCACTCGTCCATTCTCTGCCATTACTTCAACCCTTTGGTGGTTGCTCTTTTGTAGAAAGTCAGCACGTGAAGTTGTGCTTAACGTTTTGAGAGTTGTGAGATGCCAAGCAGCAGATCTGCTTCTCTTGGGCACGAGCTGGTACACAATTGTCCTCCTTCCAGATACCATCTGGGCTCGTGCTTATTGTGCGTGAGTCCAGGTCGCATTGTGCGTGCGAGATTGCAATCAGCAGCTGGTCCGTTTCCTCGTTGTCGTATTTCGTTACAGATAAACAGGGTCCGCGGCTGGTAATTAATCTCATCAACGATTGACGAATGCGGTTACCGCTTGAACGGACTGGCCAATTGCCCTTTCAGATACCACATACTGTAATATAACTCCCCAGGGGTCTCCAGAAACTCAAACTGAAATAGACGTCACCAAACTCATGGTCATAAATGAAAATTTAATTTACCATTATACTACTACTGAACAAATTGACCTGAAATTCACTATGGTTCTCCATATTTATTCAGTTTCTCAATATTTTTTTTTGGAATTGTATGGGTTTTAAGGACTTTAAACCCAGTTCTACACTTTATTTGGCATTCAGTGAGATTTGACAGAAGATCTTGTCCTCAATGAGGAATTGGTTTAACTTATCACTTAGTGCCAAGAATTAATTTAGTTGTCGTTTGGATAGCAACGAATGAACGTGATACTGACTGACGGAGTCGCATATGTACTTTAATATATGTTAATTATCGTTTGGAATGTAAGCGTTTAAGTGTTAATATGTTATGCTATTTAAATAACATAGTTTTGTCTCATTTTCATGGAACATGTAATTTTAATGTTATTAGGAGATTATCTACCACAGAATTCGATGTTTGGTAATTTTAAATAGATATGTTGGAATATAATCAGTTTGAGTTTTCTCGTTTTTATCCACCCACCAATGGTGACCTGAGATAGCGTTATGATGAAAATTCCAACATAGACAGGAGTTCTTACGTTCTCCGAATTGGCCGTGATGTAATTGGTTTACGTCACAAGCAGCTTTTTCATTATACGAGGCTCACTCCAAAACATTTATTTGGCAATTACATTTATATCCAACAGATTTTCTCAGCGTTCCTTAGGCACAAAATTTCGTTTTTCAAATTTCCCTATCAGATGCCTCACAGCACCATGGAACTAAGCCCTGAAAACCCACATGGTTAAAGTCTGGACCAACACGTTTCAGCCACTGTTTGGTCACTGGGGATGTCATCATCTTCCAACCACATTCTACGAATTGGATTCTTTAATTATACCAAAAATATGATAATCGTATGGCGCCTCTGTCTGCATCCTTGGTACAGTATTCAGTATTCTGCATACACTTGTTTCTCCAATTCCAAGTTGGAGTGACAATTCTTTCGCTGTAGTGCGTTCGTCAGCCAAGTAGTATCGTTAAAGCTGTACACAGTGTCAGGAGTTAGTGAATTGTGGGGTCTGCCGCTGCGAGGAGTATCCCGAACATTGACGTGCCCTCATCAAATAATATTCTTTTCCAATGACAAACAATCAACAGCAGCATCTACATCTACCTTCTTTTTAAAACCTCTTGTTTCTTACCATCACGTTCTCACAGAAAAGAATTTCTAAAAAGATCACTTTACTTTTGACTAATTTTAATTGCAGCCGTCACCTTGAAGACATTCTACTACAGTGGCACTCACAGGAACTGGCTGAAATAAATTTTAATGCAAGATGGGAGGAAAGTATCTATCAACTACATAAATTCTAAAGATTTAGAATTAATAACGAATTTAAATAAAAGCAGTGTGCATTACTTTTAACCTAATTACTTTTGTATATAGTTACCACTGCTGTATCAGAAAAGTACAGGGAGTGAGATCTTAAAACACAGATGATCGAAGACTTTCCCGGTGAATTGAATGTAGAAATGCTTCTGGGGTTTCCACCCAGGTAATCTCAAAGAATAGCAACGTTTCGACGGATTTCACTGCCATCGTCTCCTAGGCAGGGAGAGACGTAGCAGTGAAAGGCGTCGAAACGTCACAATTCTTTGAGATTCCCCGGGTGGAAACCCGAGAAACATTTCTACATATTAAAACATTTTGAATTAATTTAAAGATGTATAAAATTAGTTTCTTGTTTGGTGTTCATATTTGATTATTTCTTTTAAAAAGTAACGGCATTGAGTGAGTTTTGCAGTGAAGTTAATGGGTCAAGCTAAGAAAGTTGAATCGAAAATATCAGAGAAGTGCGCTCATACTTTAAGAAGCTGTGTGTGAGGTATTAACAAAATTTTATTATTATTTGAAAGGACATATAAAAATAAAAATGGAATTTGATTTTTTTTCTCAATTTCAAAATCGTCCTTCCCTTATTAAAAGAGACGTTTTATGCTTAACAAATAATTTTCTGATCCAAATTCAATACACTTTTCCCAGATTTATTTTAACTTATTGATTTTTAAATATTTGTATTGCAATGATTCTATTTAGAATGAATAAAAGTCTGAAAAATTAGACTGTGGCAAATTCATAATTTTTGCAATGTATTCTAAAAGGCATACCTGTCCAATTGCCTCGATATATATATTGTAGCGGATTCTTCGTTCCATTGTATTCGAGGATTTCTTAATTCCTTTAGGGCGCCAGGTATTTTTCATAAAAAACACCAAAAATAGATTTTAATAGTTTTAATTCCAATCAGAGCATGAGAAAAAATTATATCTGCAGGGCGTGGTCATTCTCTCGTCGTCCCGCCGACACAACCTGCTGCTTCAATCACCCCATGACGACTACTGAACGTCTCGCCAGACCACATTGTTGGCCCGGGTTGCGTCAGGTCCTCAACAATTGCAACTCGCAAGCTGGCCTGCATTGTTAAGTGTAACTTTTCATGTTACAATATATATATATATATATAATATTTTCTTGAAGTTTTAATGAAATAAATTGCGTAAATAAATTGAAACAAAAACGAAACGGGAAGGTAAACGCAAAGCCACCCGAGATTTGGCGAACGAATAAAGCCAGAATCAATGTCAATTGGTTAATGTTAAATTTGTTTCTTCATTATTTAGCTGATCAAAATTTTGGAATATTTCACTTCGTTATTTCACGTAATGATCCGTGTATTAGCAATCTGTATGAAGTCAAGGTTATATTTTCATGTTTTTTTAATGAACTACTGTAAATAAGATGATGTAATATCGATTGTGTTAGCAGCCATAAATGATTAAAATTATCAACAAAGTGCAGCATTCAATGTGTATATACTTGTGTCCAAAAGTCGCCACAGCCACAAGAGACTCAATTGCGATTACCAACTTCATCATGAAGTGAAGAACGCTTGATGATGCTGCATTTACGTCTCGAATCAGAGGGTTCGAGTTCTCCCTTCATCCAGCAGACAATGGGGGTATTTTCCTGAACAAAAACATAAACATGTAACCACTCAATAAATCCCTCTGTATCTCGGCGTCCCCTCTCCCTCGGCTCCGTGTTTCCCCCTCCCCTAACCCGAGATATAAATGAATTTGTCGAAACCAAAATTGCGTTCACTATGTGTGACACACGGCGATCCCCTCGGACGGAAAACACAAAGGCAAACCCATATGTGAAACTCTACGCCCTTTATCATGGGCCGACGCAATTCTATGATAATGTTCCGAGATATTGACTTCATGGAAAGCAGCGCTTTGTTAATGTAGTCTACGCTTCAATTAACCTACAGCGAAGTCCCACGAGAAAAGAAGAAGAGAGAAAAGAAGGAAGAAGAAAAGAGGGAAAGAGAAAGAAAGAGAAGAGAAAGAAGAGAAAAGAAAGGAGAAGAAAGAGAAAGAAAGAAAAGAGAGAAGAGAAAAGAGAGAAGAGAAAAGAGAGAAAAAGAAGAAGAAGGAAGAAAAAGAAAGAAGAAAGAAGGAGAAGAAAGAAAAGGAAAAAGAAGAGAAGAAAAGAAGAGAGGAGAGAAAAAGAAAAGGAGAAGAGAAGAGGAGAAAGAGAAAGAAAGGAAAGAAAAAGAGAGAAAAGAAAAGAAAGAAGGAAAAAGAGAAAGAAAAGAAAGAGGAAGAAAGAAAAAAGAGAAAAGGAGAAAGAAGGAAAAGAGAAAGAAAGAAAGAGAAGAAAGAGAAGAAGAGAAAGAAAGAAGAAAGATAAAGAGAAAGAAGAGAGAGAAGGAAAGAAAGAGAAAGAAAAGAAGAGAGAAGAAGAGAAAAGAAGAAAAGAGAAAAGGAAAGAAGAAAAGAAGAGAAGGAAAGAAAAAAGAAAGAGAAAGAGAAAAAAGAAAGAAAAGAAGAAGGGAAGAAAGAAAAGAAGAGAAAAAAGAGAAGAAGAAGAAAGGGAAATAGAAAAAGAAGGAAAAGAAAGAAGAAAGAAAGAGAAAGAAAAGGAGAAGAAAAGAAGAGAGAAAGAAAAGAAGAAGAAAAAAGAGAAGAGGAAGAGAGAAGAAAGGAGAAAAGAAGAGAAAAGAGGAAGAAAGAAAGGAGGAAAAGAAAAAGGAAAGAGAGATAGAAGAAAAAAGAAGAAGAAATAAGAAAAAGAAAGAGAAAGAAAAAGGAAGAAAGAAGAAAAAAGAGAAGAAAAAGAGAAAGAAGAAAAAGAAGAAAAGAGAGAAGAAAGGAAGAAAAGAGAGAAAGAGAAAGAAGAAAGAAAAAAAGAAGAAAGAGAAGAAGAAAGGAAAAAGAAAAGAGAAGAGAAGAAAAAGAGGAAAGAAGAGAAAAGAAGAGGAAAGAAAAGGAGAGAGGAAAAGAAAAAGAGGAAAAGAGAAAGAGAGAGAAAAGAGAAGAAAGGAAAGAAGAAAAGAAAAAGAAAGAAAAAGAGAGAAAGAAAGAAAGAAAAGAGAAAAGGGAAGAAAAGAGAAGAAAGAAAGAGGAAAGAAGAAAGAGAGAAAAGAAAGAGAGAAGAAGAAGAGAAGAAAGAAAGAGAAAAAGAGAAAAGAAGAGAAAGAGAATGAGGAAAAGAAAGAAGAAGAGGAAAGAAAAGAAGAGAAGAAGAAGAGAAAGAAAAGAAGGGAAAGAGAGAAGAAAGAAAGAAAGAGAAAGAAAAGAAGAAAGAGAAAGAAAGAGAAAGAAAGAGAGAAAGAGAAAGAAAGAGAAAGAAGAGAAAGAAAAAGAGAAGAAGAAAGAAAAGAAGGAAAAAGAGGAAGAAAGAAGAGAGAAGAAAAGGAGGAGAAAGGAAAGAAGAGAGGAGAAGAAGAAGAAAGAGAAGAAAAGAGAGAAAGAAAGAAAGAAGAGGAAAAGAGAAAGAAAAGAAAGGAGAGAAAGAGAAAGAAGAAAGAGAAGGAGAGAAAAAGAAAGATGAAAGGAAAAGAAGGAGAAAGAAGAGAAAGAAGAAGAAGAAAGAAAGAGAAGAGAGAAAGAAGAGAAAAAAGAAGAGAAGAAGAAAAAGAGAAAGAGAGAAAGAGAAGAAAAAGAAGAAAGAAAGAAGAAGAAAAGAAGAAAAGAAAAAGAAGAAGAGGAAAAGAAAGAGAGAAAGAGAAAAGAAAGGAGAAAGAAAAAGAAAAGAAGGAGAAAAGAGAAAAGAAAGAGAAAAAGAAAGAAGAAGAGAGAGAGAAAAGAAGAGAAGAGAAAGAGAAAGAAAAGAGGAAAAAAAGGAAGAAAGAAGAAGAGAAGAAAGAGAGAAAGAAAAAAGAGAAGAAGAGAGAAAGAAAGAAGGGAGAAGAAGAGAAAAGAAAGGAAAGAAGAAAGAGAAAGAAGAAGGAAGAGAAAGAGAAGAAAGAAAAGAGGAGGAAGAAGAAAAAAGAGAGAGAAAGAAGAAGGAAGAAAGAGAAGGAAGAGAAAGAAAGAAAGAAGAAAGGGAAGAGAAAGAAGAAAAAGAGAAGAAGAAAGAGGAGAGAGAAAGAGAAAAGAGAAAAGAAAGGAAGAAAGAAAAAAAGAGGAGAAGAAAAGAAAAGAAAGGAAAAAAAAGAAAGAGAAAGAAGAAGGAAGAAAGAGAAGAAAAAGAAGAAAGAAAGGGAAGAAAGAAGAGAAAGAAGAAAAAGGAAGAAAAGAAAGAGAAAAGAGAGAAAGAAGAAAGGAGAGAAAAGAGAAGAGGAGAGAAAAAAAGAGAAAGAAGAAGAGAAAGAAGAAAGGAAGAAGAAGAAAAGAAAAGAAGAGAGAAGAAAAGAGAGAGGAAGAGAAAAGAAAGAAGAAAAAGAAAGGAATAGAAGAAAGAAAGAGGAGAAGAGAGAAGAGAGAAAAGAAAGAAGAAAGGAAAGAGAAGAAGAGAGAAGAAAAGAAGAAAGAAAAGAAGGAGAGAAGAAAGAGAAAGAAGAGAAGAAAAGAGGAAAAAGAGAAGAAAAGAAGGAAAGAAGAGAAGAGAAAGAGAAGAAGAGAGGAAGAAGAGAAAGAGAAGAAAAAAGAAGAAGAGAGAAAGGAAGAGAAGAAGAAAGAAGAAGAGAAAGAAAGAAAGAAGAAGAGGAAAGGAAAGAAAAGAAGAGAAAGAGAAGGAAGAGAAGAGAGAGAAGAAGAGAAGAGAGAAGAAAGAAAGAAGAAGAAGAAAGAAAGAGAGAAGAAGAAAGAAAGAAGAGAGAAAGAAGGAGAATAAGGAGAAGAAGAAGAAAGAGAAGAAAAGAAAGAAAGAAGAAGGGAAAGAGAAAGAAAAAGAAAGAGAGAAGAAAGAAGAAGAAAGAGAAGAAAGAAGAAAGAAAAGAAGAAAGAAAGAAAGAAAGAAGAAAAGAAGAAGAAGAGAAGGAAAAGAAGGAAAGAAAGAAAAGAAAGAAAAAGAAAAAGAGAGAAGAAAAAGAAGAAGAGGAAGGAGAAAGAAAGATAAAGAAAGAAGAAAGGAAGAAAAAGAAGAAAAGAAGGAAGGAAAGAAGAAGAAAGAAGAAGAGAAAGAAAGAAAAGAAAGGAAGAAGAAGAAAGAAAGAAAAGAAGAGAGAAGAAAGAGAAGAAAAGAAAGAAAAGAAGGAAGAAGAAAAAAGAAGAAAAGAAGAAAAGAAGAGAAGAAAAGAATGAAGAAGAGAAAAGAGAAGGAAGAAGAAAGAAAAGAAGAGAAAGAAGAAAAAGAAAGAAAGAAAAAGAAAGAAGAGAGAAAGAAGAAAGAAAAGAAAGAAAGAAAGAAAGAGAGAAAGGAAAGAGAAGAAAAGAAGAAGAGAAGAGAAAAAAGGAAGGAGAAAGAAAGGAAGAAGGAGAAAAAGAGAAGAGAAAAAAGAGAAAGAAGAGAGAAAGAGAGAAGAAGAAAGAAAGAAGAAAGAGAAAAGAAGAAAGAGAAGTAAGGAAAGAGAGAGAGAAAGAAAGGAAGAAAGAAAGGAAAAGAAAGAAAAGAAGAAGAGAAGGAAAGAAAGAAAGAAAGAAAAAAGAAGAAGAGAAGAAAAGAAGAGAGAAAAGAAAAGAGAAGAGGAGAAAGAAGGAGAAAGAAGAAAAGAGAAGAAAAGAAAAAAGAAGAGAGAAGGAAAGAGAAAGAAGAGAAGAAAGAGAGAAAAAGAGAAAGAAAAGAGGAGAAAGAAGAGAGAAAAGAAAAGGAAGAAAATAAGAAGAAGAGAAAGAGAAAGAGGAAAAAAGAAAAGAAGAAGAGAAGAAGAAAGAAAGAAAGAAGAGAAGAGAAGAAAAAGAAGAAAAGGAGAAGAAAGAGAAGAAGAAAGAAAGAGAGAAAAAGAAAAGGAAGAAAGAGAGAAAGAAGAAAGAAAAAAAGGGGGAAAAATGTGGTAATTTCCCTCACATTGCAGATACGCTTTTAGATAGACGTTTATTTAAAATTGCAACCAAACGTCAACTCCGTTCCAGCTGTAACAGCAAAGAAGAAAAAAATATAAAGAACACACAGTAAATACAAATAACCATAACAGGAGTTTATTAGCCATTTCACAGAAATATAAACGGACTCAAAGATGCAACTTGAATTAATATTAAATATTAAAAATATAATTCCGTGGTTCTAGAAGAGATGAAAGAGCACTGTTGAATAATAATAACTAGGACAAGAAAGTTAAAAAATACATGAAAAGTAGGACTAACATTTGTAGAAACTTTTATAACTGTCTGTACCTTTACATATATGCGAGGAATAGACACAAAATTGGGAATAAACAGGGTTAATATCTGAAAAATAGTATTAATTGCAAAAAAAATTAATAAAGCGAGAAAAAGTCATCCAGCGTGTGAGTGAAAACTCTTAAAATGTCTACGAAAACATACTTAATTGTTTAATCTTCATAGGCTTATTGATTGTTCTCAGTTCCCATTTTAGGTAAATTCTGATCATTACTCCATTCCCTCCAAGTGAGCTATTAATTTTTTTTATTGGCTACATCAGATTATCTATTCTTCTTCTTTTATTGTTATCATATTTGCCTGTGTAAAATTCATAATGTCACAAAGAACATAAACCTGACTAATGTCTACACATATGTCAATTAATAGTTAATTCTATTTTATAATACATAGTAGGACTTATTTTTATGCAATACAGTTTACGTAAAGTTGTATAAGTTTTAAAAACTTATAATGTTTATATATTAATTGTTAACAAATAGGAGGTACAACCAAAAATTACATATGCAATAATTCAATCAGTACACTCGTTTTGAACATTTCTTGACATGTTGAGATAAATTTCTGATTAATTTATTTTCATCGTGAAAAGTGCATGTATCCATACCGCATTATTAATAAAAAATTTAATTTAATTTAAGTACTTTAATATTAACCATTATTACTACTAAATTTGTAAACAATTTTTAAACTGAATTATTATTTCATGTAAACTGGGGTTAAGACTAGCCAGACTACGTACCACTTCAAGAAGCCCAGAATTTGTTATCATATATGACAGTCTGACTGCCGTCTCGTTCCGGCAAGGCATCAAGGAAAAAATCTTTTGCTTTTTGGGCACCTGAAGAGGAAGATAAAATATATTTCATACTGTATCGGGCTTGTAAATGTTTGATGCTGCCCCACATTTGTGCGCTATTCTAATATAGCACTGATTTAATTAATTACATCAGGCCCCACGTTGGGCGCCATAAAACGAATAGTTTATGTAGACCCCCTCTCTCTAAGTACTACGATGACTAATACCAGATGTGTAAGAAGACCTTTCATAATGGTATTGGGTCATGAAATGTCACTGGTCCAGGAATTATATGGTAGGAAAATTTATATATTTTTGAAGTTTCAAGGTTACGCCTGAGTACTCGGCGTAGAATTTAACTTCATCATTCCAAAGACTCGTAGAAAACTGACCATTTTTTCAGTGATAGGTAATATATTTATAAAGTAAAATAAAATGCGTTATAAGAACGTAATACTTACATATTTTTCTCAAATAAAAATTGCGAAATTTCAATTCAATGCACTAAGAAAGAGGATGTCAATGAAATATTATTGGTTGAGAGAATTAGAGAGATTTGACACAAAAGTTTCCATAAAGAAAATGATGTTGGTTTTCTATGAATGATTATGAAAACGTGTATGACGTTACTGGGGAAATTAAAATAATAAAAAAAATTAATAGCTTTAAAAATTACCTATCGAAGAGAATAATTTACAGTTTATCAAGACAAATATGAATACATAATAAATATTATTAATACTTCATAAAGGAAATGTAAACATATTATATACTTCAACGTTCAAAGTAAGACATAAAAAATTAATGTTGACCTAATGTTTTACGAATCATATAAGTGATAATAATTAGCCATATACAGAACTGTAGATAAATATGTAGGTTTTCATTTACTGTTGAAAATAATAGTAATTGCTTTTACATTGAACATTTATTGGCTTGTCCAAGATTATTTTTCTCATTAGTTATATAAATGTTTTTGTAACTTTAATATGTTTTATAAACAAAGAAATATGTCATTAAATTGATATTGAACTTTGTTGCATTTAAACTCGCATAACTTATTGTTTGGATTGAGACTTTTAAAATGCTATAGTTAAATATCGACATCCTATTTAAAACGAAATTTTAACCATGGAAATGCTTAAAAGTATTTGAAGACAACGTTTAAAGCAAAGGCGGATCAGACGTAATTGCCAACGACAAAACCCATCAGATTCCGGAAATGCTTCTTTCGTTTCGCGGAAGATGGATCTGATTCACGATACTGAACGAATCAAGAGTTCCTTAAAGCAATATAGATTGAGTGAATTTGGGTTCACTTCAAAACCAAGCACATATTTTTATCGAAAATTATATTTGAAAATATTAAACTATTAAATTGCTAAAATCACATATTTGTCATTAATACTTATTATATTTTATTAATAATATATTTATTTCCTAAAAACGAGTTCAAACTGATAAAAAGTGTAAGAATCACATGTTTTATAAATATATATTAGGAAAATTACATTGCAATATTACTATTTGTTAATATAAATTTATTTAACATATACGATTAATAATACTATGAACATTTTCTGTGCTTCGTGTTTTGTAATTCTGTAATTATAGTTGGATTATATGAATTATTAATACCAATTTATGAATCGTGGCAAGCCAAATGGGTAATAATAAAATATTGTGAGTTAGTTTCGAATGATGAGAGACGACTTTGGTTGACAAAGCTGAAAGAGGCAATCATAAAGCAACTAGAAAATCAATAATTAATATTAATTACGTGAATGTAGTGCGATTATTGGTTTTAAGTCTGTCAAGTTGACCAGAGTTGCAGAGACTCTCAGCATGAGAAATTGTAATATTCGGACCAAATATTAAGAATTTCTCTTTGAATATGTATACCCAGGTCGTTCCTATTGGAAACAAACACTGATGACGTCATCACTTCCCGTGTCTCAAATACTTTCTAATATTTTTTTTCTCAACGGATCAAATGCGTGGTGTTGCAACAACTATAAATGAATAAAGTTTACATACCTTTAATCAATATATTGAAAAAAATTTCCCCAGCACACAAGTTTAGCCTTCAACGATTTTAAAACAATTTATGGAACAATAATAATCTAATCTTACTGCTAAATCGTCTCCAGTCAAAATATTTCTCTCTGAATTTATCTCCTTAACATATCGTTTCCTTCAAAATCTTTTCCAGGCAGTAAGGAAAAATAATTACCATCTCCAGTCAACAGAACAGCCTCCTTTTCTATCCAAAGATACTATTTCTCTTCTTGGCAATTTTGTATTCAGAGAGACTAATGAAAAAATTATTTAAAGTAAGGCCTGAGAAAGAGGAAGTGGGAATAAATTCTAGTAATAATGATTGGTGAAGACCAATCAGCTGGCCATTTTGATAATAAATATTGATGTAGGAAAATATTTTATTCATGGAGCTACTGTGAATTTTTATAATTTTTGAGGGATAAGCAAGGTAATGGAATGTAGTATGGGAAACAGTGGAATAACAATTGTGTTTGATTACATTTTATTAATTATAATTTTTGAGAGAAAACCAAGTTAATGGATGTAGTATAAGAAACAGTGGAGGAGAAAAGGGAAGCGTTGTTTGAAGGAAGTCAAGGAATTCTTCTACTTGGGCAGCAAAATAATTAAGGATGGTAGAAGTTGTAATAGACATAAAGTGTAGGATAGTACAGGCAAGGAAGTGTAAATATCAGGAAATTATCGCTAAAAAGTTCGTATTTCAAAACGTGGATGGAGCTATAGGCGAATGCTGAAAATTTGATGGGTGGATAGAATCACTAACGAGGATGATCTAAACAGAATAAGAGCGAAGTAAGAAGTAAGAGCGAACAATATGGAGGATAAGAGAACGTGGGCTTTCCCGGTGTATATTATTCATGAACAATTCTCGGGTTTTCAACCGGGTAAGGTGAACTCGAAGAAGATGGCAGAGCAAGCCATGGAAACGTTGTGTTCAAACTCTATACGTACCCGGTTGAAAACCCGAGAATTGTTCATGAATATGGAGGATGTTGACCAAGGGAGGGGAAAGATTAATAGGCCACGTTTTAAGACATGAAGGCGTAAAATTAGCATAGAGGGTAGTGTGTGGGGTAAGAACAGAAGAGGGAGACCAAGGATGGAATCCGCTAAGTATATTAAGGAGAAATGTGGGATGTGGTAGTTATGAAGTATTGAAAAAGCTTGCTCAAGATAGGTTTGAATGAAGGGTTGCATCAGACTTGTTTTAGGACTGCATACCACAACAACAACATTTTAATAAAAAGAACAAAGTACGACACGACATTTGCCTGTACAGTAATTATAAATAACAAATTTTGGTGGTTAATTTTAATACTAGAAAGTAAATTATACGAATTGCTAGGATTTTTGGGCTAATGTGGGTACCACATAGGTTCATTTTCGAGTCAGAGCATTTCATTTGGTTCAAAATACAATAAGCAAACTTTGGCCTGGTAAATCACACACTTGAGGACGCTGTTAGCTGGACTCCAATAACGAACGGATCTTCCTGGTCCAATGCATACGAGCGAGCGAGAGTGAAACTGAATCATAATGAGGGGTTGCTTTAAAGATAACCAGTGATATTTTAATTTTAGATGAAATGCGGTCCTCCCCGGAAATTTGCATTCAGAGGACCCACTTTGCACGGCAATCAACTGCTACCTCAAACACACCGCACACGCTGTTCAAAAGGGTCTTTATTGAAAACACCGAAAAGAGACATCGCCGTGCGGCCACGGGACTCAATCGCTATGCTAATGGAAGACAAGTCAATATTCTTGCAACACAAACAGCGGTAGGTTGACCGCAATCAAAGCTGCCCAAGTGGCTTCTCTGTTCAAACAGAAACCCCACGCCAATCCTCGGTCGGGCCGACGACCAAATCTAATAATAAGCCCGCCACGCACTTCTCTACTTAAAAAAAAATCCAATACACTATTAAATGCCTCGTAGAATTTTGGAGAACATTTTTTTATAACAGCCCTAAAAATATAATTGTGGGCTCTGCCAGTGGAAAGCAACTACATCCATGTGAACATATTTTTCATGTAAATATTAAAATAGTATATAACTAATTCCGACCATTTGAAATTATTTATGTGAAACATAAATGCTCAACGGTACATGACATAAATCCCTAATTATGTAGAATGTTACGATGGATTCAATAAAACAGGTTATAGACCCAGTATTCTTTTGTGCTCCGAATTTGGGCAACATAAAACAATCCACTACGACTTTCAGGCTTCCAAATCAATCAACATTTCAGGTGATACTTTCTTCTTCTTTTCATTCTTCATCTCATTATTTTTAAATAATTTTGATAAACAACCATTTCTCCAATCAAAATATTTCTCTCTGAATTTATCTCCTTAACATATCGTTTCCTTCATAATCTTTTCCATTCAGTAAGGAAAAATAAATACCATCTCCAGTCAACAGAACAGCCTCCTTTTCTATCCAAAGATACTATTTCTCTTCTTGGCAATTTTGTATTCAGAGACTAATGAAAAAATTATTTAAATTACCATTTCTAGAGACTTACCCACAAGGTCCAGAAAGTTGGTCAATGTTTTAAACTGATCGCCTTGCAATAAAAATTTATCCTGTCATTATTATTGCAGATATTATTGGTAATTAGCAATTTTGTTGTATAGAAATCGCTATTACCATTGAACACTATGAGATGTGAATAGCATTACTATAAAAATGAAACAAAATAAGTTTGTTGAGAAAAAAAAATTCATGTCTATTTATGTGTCATTACTTGATATTAATTTTGCATTCACCTCTATAAACTGAACGTCGGGTCTAGAAGTATTAACACTGTTTGAAATGTATTGTCAACCCTGGTTGTTGGAAAATAGAAATGATTAAATTCAATTAAAACAATTATTTATTTAATAGGAACTATTTTAATTGCCCTATTTTTCTTAAGTATTATCAAAAAAAATGCTGTAATTGAAAGGTAATGAATAAATATTGTCGAAATGAAAAAAAGAACTTGCTTAGATATATATTAAACTAATTTTATTCAATGTTCCATAGTCAATATAAAATAAAAATTCTATCAATTCACTTAGTATATTAAGACTAAACGTTTTCAAGGATCGACGTCCATGCTGAAACTAAACTTTGTGAAGGCGCCCAATGTGTTTATCTCACATTTCAGTAATGTCATGTATGTGTTTGACCTTGAAAATATTTTTGTAATAATTATTCAATATATTTCATAGAATCAAGAATATAAAATTATTGGTATATAATATAAAATTATAGGCGGAAGATTGGGATTCTTTTCCCCATCCAGAAATTCTAATTTGGTTTTTCCTAAACGTCTAGAATGATAAAATTGCCAAGACGACTTTTATCCTCATTTCTGTAAGATAACATGCAAACTACTTAATAAGTCCTGCATAATAGCCATGGATTGTGGCATGAAATTTCATCGTATTTGTGGTGGTTTCCATTATCACAAGATCACAGGAGGATCTTCTTCAGTCATCTGTCGTTCTTCTTCTTCTTGCTTAGGCCTTTTTTTTTGCTGTCAGTCTTCAACTCCAGGGTCATGAAAACTTGGATATCAATAGAACAGTCTCTGGGTTTCGTACAATAAGAACTCGTATATTAATAAAACAGTGCCTGGATTTTCTGCACTTGACAACCTGGATGGTCCTTGACAATCCGAATATAAATAAAACTGTCTCTTGGTTCAACACTCTCGCTGCCTCACCTTGTATGATAATCATATGGCGAATAGTCTCTTTAGACACTCGTCGGAATAACACCTTACAGACTGTGAGCGTAGTGGATTTCTTTGTTCAGACACAGCCCGTGACATTATTGTTGGCACGCGGGCTTTTGTGCGCTTTTTAAATTAGTGTATAATTAATCATATGACTCGTTTATAGTTTCTGATCTTGTCCGTTTTGAGGATCCTTAATTATCTGTTATGTATTCTATTGCTGCTTCCTGTCTACCTTTCCTTTCACTCAAGGCTTTTAGGAACGGACCAGTTCATTTGTTTCGTCCTTTTATCAGGAAACTCCAAATTGTATTCCCGTCCATTCATTTATTAATTTGCCCGATATCATAAATTTTAATATGTTGTAAAGAGTCAGAGACATTAGGCTGTGATATTGTTTTGGGCCATACACCCTTCAATTTATATATAAATGATATGTACTGTCGTTTTCAATATTAATGATGCGCTTATATTATTTTCCGGAAATAATAAAATTAATCCAGTTAATAAAGTGAACCTTGCTTTAAGTAAATTAAATATGTATCTCCGTGTAAATAGATTCAAATTAAATTTATGTATATTGGCACGAAAGTTAGCTGTAGAAGGTTAGTAGGTAGCTATGAAGTAGTTATAAGCAACAATAAGATAGAGAACTACTGATTTTAAATATTTAGGAGTCATATTGGATAAAAATTTGAAAATGTATTGTCATATAGATTATTATGTAGAAAGATAAGTAGAAGGTTAGGATTGTTATAAAGAGTAGGGAAATTTTTAACTAAGGAATCTAAAACGGTAATTTTTAATTGTATTTTACTTCCACTTTTTAATTATTGTTGTACTGTGTCGTATGGGATATCTAATAAATGTATGGACAGACTTAACAAGTTGCATTAAGAATTATCTGATGTAAGAATAAAAGATCTACTGCCGCAGTGATGTAAAGAGAAATAAATGAATTGGCTTGTTTCAAGGGGCTTTGTATTATTTCATGCCACGATATTTTTTTTGTAAAAATGTATCAATAATTTGTTACCGTCCTATGTTAATAATTATTTAGCTTATAAGTATGATAGAAACTCATACAATTTTAGAAGTAAAGTTGATTTAAAACAAAAACAGTATTAAAGGAATAAAAGAATTTAACATGTTATCAATATAAATTACGGAATATATGAGTGGTAGTAATTTTAAGGATTATTTATTTAAACATTTGTGTTTTGAGATATAAATTGTAACAGTAGCATTTTTATTTACTAAATAAATTATTTGTTATTCATCTTTCTCTTTGTAATAAATTACTACAAATTTTTGAAGTTACTTCTAATGAATACAGAAATTTTCTAAGAATTGAAATCGGAAATCATGGGAATTGGTCTCTTACATTAGAATCTGTTTGTGCGTGTACCTAAGGTTGTGTTGGTAATAAGAAAACGTTTCTTTCTTCCCTCATTGGGATATTTAAAAAAAAGTGTCTGCTCTGCTGGAATGTATTCCTCTTCTCGCAATCGTGCAATCATTCTTCTCTAGAGAATCTGTCCACAAATAACTTTGTAAATATTTCCGCACGCCGCCATTCCCCCTATTTTCAATATAAAAAGCCCCCTTGTGAATGTAATAATTCCGCGGGTGAGCGGTTCTGATTAACGCGATCCGACTGTGGTGCTTTTTGAACGCCGTAAGGAAACGACCGCCGTTCCATTTAGACAACAATTTCCTGTCGCCGTTGTGTATTTTGCTCTCGGCGTCGGCGTCGTTTTCCGATGCGTGGATGCGTCTCTCTCTTTATCGACTGCTCGTAGAAATGCAATTATCGTAGTGGACGATGCTTTTCTAGGTTGGGTTTGTGGCTCCATCAGCCGCATTAACGTCGTCCAAACGTGTGAGTGTGGTGTGGTGGTACTCAGGGTCACGCGTAAATGTCAGATTAGACTCTTTATTTTTTTTTTCATTGTCAGCGAACGTCATTTTTGTACTTAATGAATTATTCAGCTATAACAACCGACCACTTGCCACACGATTATTTCCGGGGCAGAACGACCTTGGTTCTCTTTGCCAGTTCAATCTTTACCAGTCAATTTGCAGGCCCGTCCAATTTCGTTGCCGGGACTCTAGATATTCCTAAATACTACCGGAATGTATATTAGCGGGCAGCAGCGTGATATTTTCGTGTCTCAAATACAAAAGCGACAATCACTAAATTATTACACAGTAATAAAAACAAACGATGCCATAATATCCAGAGAGAGAGGAGAGAGAGAGAGAGAGAGAGAGAGAGAGAGAGAGAGAGAGAGAGAGACAAACCACTGAAGAAATGTTTGTATGAGTGCGAAACGAGAACGATAGAAGTTGCAGACAAGAAGCTTTCAAGATGTGGAGCTCGTAAATGATTATTCCTTCCTTCCTCTTTGGCTCTATAGCACATTGAGGGCCTGGGCCTACAGAGTCGACTGCGGACTATCGTCTTTTATGACACATTCCGAATTTGGAGAGACGTGGTCAGCGTATCGATCCTCCAACAGACTTATCCCGGTCTACGCAACCATGACGACACGATCATCCAAGCCCATGTCAGGATTGGAACCCCGGACCTCTGGGTAGGCTAGCCACTACACCACAGAAGGTCACCAAATGATTATAGGGGGTTAATTATTTAAATATATTTGTGCTTTAAAAAATCTTTTTTATATTAAAATAACAATTTACTGGGCCCTGCGCACTATTACATTAATAAGTATTAAGGAGAACTACTGAAATGTCAAAGTTCTTATGAGGATCTCGTAAAATTAGGATTAAAGGGAAGTGTGTAGGGTAAGAACAGAAGAGGAAGGCCAAGGATGGAATACTCTAAGCATATTAGGGAGGCCGTGGGATGTGATAGCTATGTAGACATGAAAAGGCTTGCGCTGAACAGATTAGCATAGAGGGTGGCATCAGAATAGTCTTAGGACTGATCACAACAATATTAATTTTGTCAAATTTTCAGTAATTTTCTGAATAAAATTATTTCAACTAACTGTATAATTTCAGCAATGAATTAGTGAATAAATATATATTTTTGCAAGTATAAATTAAACCTGGGAATTTATAAACTATTCCAATATGATATAATGGTCTTATTGAAAAAAATCCTCGCTTTACACAATTTTGTTAATGAAAATTCACATATTAAATATAACCTATTCTCTTTCTCTGAAGAACTGTACTAGAAAATTTTAGAGTATGTCATTATGAAATAATACACAGAATATATTTTTTTATCAATATATTCAACAAAATCCCATTACAGATAATTGTATACTCGGAAAACAATTACTAATTATATTAGACTTTTTTTAAAAAAATTTACTTTGTATACTTAATACTATAAAATTTTCATATATTTTTATTTGAACATTTATAAAACGCCTGTTTAAAGTTTTGTGTTAAGTGTAGTTAAATATTATTAAGTTTGCAATATTCGCCGTTTTTTATTTATTTATTTTTACAGACTACAGCTCAGCTCAGCCGGTTAGTAGAAGTAGTAAAGATATTTCTAAGAAAGTGATGATCCATTCTGTTGTCTTAGTCAATTATTTAAATGTGCTTTTAATTTCCGTTCATGTCTCTTGACATTCGGCAAATCAGTTGCCCATTTTGTACCTTCAGGAAGGGGAAATTCATATTTTAAAATTTATTGAAATATTTGTAGCCGTTTCTTGCATGTATCTGGTTACATCGAGACTAATTGATCCAAAAATGACCGCTATGTAGTTCAACCTTGTAACAAAAATTGAAGTAGCACTTGGTAGGAGGTTCGTTGCTGAGGGCAAGATTTTATTGGATTCGAGGTTGGCAGTAGGATGGGACGTTGTCATGGAAACAGGAAGTGTTGGAAGTTGGCGGCTGATATTTTGATTCTACAAAAGTGGTTAGCACACCAATGCGTAGATGGCTTAAAAACTCGAATTTTGGTAGTCATTATAACTGAGATTACACTTCTTTGAGATTTTTCTCCGTAATATTTAAAGTTAATTTGCCTAAAAAAAATCAACATTTTTCATGATTTATTAGAGTTATAGTCGCGTCACATCTTTAATATCTTCAATATATGAAATCTTCAATAGTATAACGTTTAAAATTTATTAAATAAACGCAATTTGTGTTTTTTCACACTAAATTAAATATCTTAAAACGAAGAATTACATTGATAATGTACAGAATAACAGTCGTAAGGACACAAATTTTAAGGGATTCATTACAAAAAATTTTCGCTCATGCCATTTTTGTCGGAGACGCTTAGTTACTACGTAGTTTGAAAAAATGAAACAGAAATTGACTTCGAAAAGCGCGCCTCCCACCTCACCGCTTCCATCAGACACATACACGACTCGGGGGAAGAATGGTTCAACTAAAATTAAGTGAACAGAAAATGTCTCATGGGAATTATGTGTGCGACACGCGTGTTTGCATTATTCCAGAGTTTATTGAAGATAAAAATGTGGCCTCGTCTGAAAATAAAAACAAGCAACTGAATTCGGGTTGGTTCGCCTGTTTCTGAAGAAACCATTGGTATAATTGTGTATCTGGCAAAGATGTTGAGAGGAAAACGAGTTTTATTTTTCAGCTCTCAGGACAAAAATACCAAGAGGAAAAATATTTGTATTCTCCTCCCTTAACTGTATAACTACTTCTGATACATCACAAATAATCAATTATTTTTATATATTTATTCGTAAATCAATATTTTAACTTTAAAAAATGTTAGTAATTCAGAAAATTTTGAAATAATATAAATCATATTCATATGAATATGTTGTTGATACCATTATTATAGATGTAAATCAAAATAATATTTTCAAGAAACACTATATGAAATAAATTATAATCAATTTGCAAATTTTCCGTTCCAATTTTAATTTTTATTTCATACAAAAAAATTTTCGGTCATTTATTAAGATGTTTAAATGGAATTTTTAGTCATGGCAGTTATCTGTAGCCAATAATTTTAATGTATTTTAACTTACTTCTAGATAACCTTACTTGTCTTGAAATTGTACAAAATAATTAGGCTATATTTTACCTTTCAAGTTTCTGATCACAGAAAGATCTTTTTAAAAAAAGAAAAAACAAATGAATGTAAATTGCTCATTGATTAGTTTGCATTAAATATATCTTGTGAGTGTTGTAAATATATTCTTTAAGAGCGTATGAAAGGTTTTTCTAGACGATAAATGCTCGAAATTAAAGGACGTTTACTCCCTTAGAACCTGAGAAATTGGAGCCACGAACCAAAGGGACATATTGCTGGTTTCTCATTAAATAGATTTCGTGATATTAATATGTGCGTGTAGAGGGTAAACTAGAGATAGATGTGACTACATCAATAAGACTGGACTGTATCGTTATCAGGCTGACCAAATATCAAGATTTAATTAAACTTAGTTTAATAAAATTATTCACCAGTCGGTTGTGAATTATTTTCAATTTAGACACATAATCAAGAAAACATTTATCATTTTGATTAGTATATTTTATTTAAAAAATTGTACTTCGTACAATCGTAATTTTTTATAATTAAAGTGCCAATTTTGTAAGAAAGTGTAATGTTTTTAATCTGGGAAATATTTGAATTTTCTTTAATAAAATAGAGCAGCGTAAATTTAATAATATGTCTCTCAAAATTTAATTAACAACAAAAGAAAATCTTATTTTCCTGCTCTATTAAAAGAATATATTGAAAAATTTATAACCTGGAAAAGCAAACTGACTCTTTATTAATTTTCAATACTGGATGAGATTAGGTGCAAATTAAAAAGAACTACCTATAGTAGTTCTCAAATCTTTCTATTCCAATTCGAAAAAATCTCAATACAAGATCATAACAAATATCTTTCGGCCGTATAGCTATAAATGATTCAGCAAGATAGTGAGATGAAATCATCATAGTCTTTAATTATGATTTAGTGTAAGGATCTAGTTTTAAATCAATAAGTTTTGTGTTTCTATATTTTAGGCTGCTTTAGAATGTTAAGTCAAACAACTGCACTGCGGAAACTACTACTTCTTTTGTTGAATTCTCTGGTTCATAAATTTATTGACGTATTGACTGTATTCTGCAATTTAAAAAGAACTACTTGTAGCAGTTTATAAATCAATTTATTCCAATTTGAAATAATTACAGTTATAAAATAAAGACATGAATATTTCGGCCGTACAGCTGTAAATGATAAAAAAAATCACCTTGACGTTTTAGTAGGTTAGTGAGAGGAAATTATCATAGACGTTTACTATGATTTAGTCTAAGGATCTAGTTTAAGATCAGTTAGCTATGATTTTCTATTTTTTAGACTGCTTTAGAACAAATGTTCATCAGTTGCTAAGACAAACACCTCATCGAAGCTCTGCACTACGGAAAGTACTACTCAATTTGTGAAATTCTCTGGTACATAAACTTATAAATGTATGGAGTGTAAGGAGGCGCTTCAGCCCAGAGTGACTGCGGGGCTCACCTGATCATGTCGGGAATGCCTCGCACTCTCTCTCTGGGTATTTTTTAAATCAAAGTTCTCATATGCCGAGACACCTTCACGTATTTTAGGAGGTATATGTACTGGGGTCAAAGACCTTGGACATATTGCAAGAGCTGTCCGCTAATCCCATTGGATCAGTCGGCCAACTGCCTCCAGAAACTGGTGGAGACACGGAGAAGGGAATGCTGCGACCCTACAGCAGACTCGTCTCCCGTCATTCGGAAGGGCGTGAGAATAGTTCCCAATGCTCGACCTACCTGATGCAGGTTTTCTAGGGTTTTCCCTGCATCTCTTTAGGTGAAACACCGGGTAGGATCCTTAAACCATAGCCCGGGGGCCCTAGTTAACCATTGCTAGGCTACCTTGCTCTACCTTCCGCATCCCCCCTTTTCAATTCCCTTCCTATGCTATTAAAGGGGAGTTGCCTGTTTCAGGATCACCCTCATGTAGCCTGTTAACCAAAAAAAAAGAAGTGTAAGGATGATAATTTTATACAACAGCCTTCCGCCAGAGGTTAAAAATAATACCTATCGTTACAAAAGCTTCGTGAAGCAGAGTAAAACTATTCTTTTAAATGGCGCTGGTGTTTTACTCGGTGCAGGATTTTCTTAATCGTCCTTCTAGTATTTAAAATCAAGGTTCTTGCAAAAATTGTTGAATGAGCTGCCTTGTAAAATAGCACATCACATATCTTTAAAATTTCTATTCAGTTTTTTTCTGCTCTTTTGTTTGTTTGTTTCATGTATTGCTGGAGCAAGGACAGTTTCCTGGTCCAAGTAGTTAAAACTCCATTGCGTGTTTCTCAGTGTGTGCTTGTTTGTGTTTCCCAGTGTGTGTGTGACATGTTGTGTTTATATTGACTTTTGTTTATATACATTTTCTTTTATTAATTTATTTTAAGATTGTCTTTAATTATGTACCTTATTTTGTTCATTTTTAATGTATGACGTATCCTATTTCCTCAATCGAGGACTAATGGAAACAACAATAAATCTAAATCGAATACGCTGGTGTTTCTGCAAGTAGTTCATCTGTTAGTGGATGTTAGTAAAGTGTGAATGTATAAACTGTGAGTCCTTGTTGGGTAATAGAGTTTCATTGGCAGCTTCTAAGATTGACATGAAGACGTGTGAAGTTAGTGTGTCGCAAACTCCGTGCTGTTAAAGTAGCTCTTGCGCTTAAAACAGTGAGCTGGCCAACTTGCAGAGGAAGGAAGACGAGTTAACCTCGTGAAGACTCGACCCCAGAGCATTAAGCTAAGCGATGTTTTGAAAAGACAAGGCCGTGGGGAGCCCCAACTTCAGTTGCCCGTACAACAAGTCCGCAAACTCAATTTGCAGCTGTGCGGGGCCCTGGAAAAGGAGGTGGAAATTGGTGGAAGCGTCGGGGAATTACACACGTAACTGGATAAAAACTACACTCGCCTGCGCCCTGGTGCTGTTCCTTAATCGACGAGCAGGAAACAAATGATGGGAGGAAATCATTTTTAAATGCGAATAGCAGAGGCCAGCTCCACGGCGAGTTCCATCTGGCACCCCCTCTGCGCCCCCCCTCCCCCTCACCCCGTCCCCCTTCAACCCCCTGTCTAGGTCACACAGGCGAAAAAAGAGTTTTATTCGCCAGCAGACTTTCAATTTCCCTTCTAGATGATGGGGCTTCCTAAAATCCAATTTTGAATCTCATTTGGCCCGAGATATTGTTTATGTTGATATTATAATTTCATTTTGATAGGGGGAGGGGAGGGGAGGGGAAGGGAGGCTTGTGCGGGGCAGGACAGGGCTGGCTGAGTTGAGGGATTGGTGGGTGGACACACGAGAGCAAGGGATGATACAATTAAAACTTGGTGGACACTGATGCAATTTGGGGAGACAATAGTTGCCTGAAACCAATTATCGAGTAATAAACGTTTAAGTGTGTTGTCAAAGGCTAGGAGAGAAAAAAGTTAAGCTCCGCCTCGTTAACTCTCGTGAAGGCTCCAAGCAAAGTGCATAATATATCTGATGCCAGGAGCATCGAAAGTTGTTAATCGGTCCGAATAGCAATACTCGTTCAACTGTTTTACTGTCACGGTTTAGGTAATAAGGAAATAATACGTTCAAAGGAGAACTCTTTTCAACATTAAAAAGTTGTTAAAAGTTCGGAGAAGCGGAAAAATTAAACCTTGATAAATTTAGTTTTAAACTCATAAGAAAAATTCCGAACATTTTCAATCGCTCAAATACCATGATAACTTTTCAAAATTGCGGTTATTTTTTTTTACAGTTTCGCCGTCGTTTCGAAGAACCAAACACAAGTATCGCAATGACCTACTGCTTTCTTTACAACACTCCACAGCAGAATATTATTAACTTACCGATATTATTATCATATATATATATATGGTGTAGTGGCTAGCGTTGCTGGCTCTTAACCCAGAGGTCCCGGGTTCGAATCCTCGCATGGGCTTGGATGTTTGTGTCGTCATGATCGAGAAGACCGGTATTAAGACTGTTGGAGGATCGATACGCTGACCACGTGTCACTCCAAATTCGGAATGTGTCATGTAAGATGACAGTCCGCAGTCGACTCGGTAGGCCCAGGCCATGGCTCTATATATAAATATTTATTCATAATGAGGAACTTAAAAAGAAAAGTTAAAAATCAAACGTTTTTGCAAATGTACCAACTGTTGGACTATTTTTGAACCATGGGTCGGCGTTTTGGGATCCCTTTCGAAAAAATCAAATATAATTATTGGAAAAGATTCAGAAAAGTGCTGCTAATTTTGGGCGAGTAGTGTCAGGTCATAGGAACGGAAAGGGAGAACAATTGGGATGGGATATATATATTCCAACTCTGAATTGGTATAAGAACCATAATATCATTACAAAATTAAAACATTCCTTTGCCCGTTTAATAAGACTGAAGAGTAAGTTGAATCCAGTTAGGCCTTCATATAACAACACAGTAGAACAGTTTTATATTTATTGTGACTAAAGAAACTACATGTTGCTTAGATAAATGAAAAGCTCCGCTACAGATATATTTAACGGTGCAGCCAATAAATAAAACTGAAATGCCAGTCTGTTATTTCAAAGTTAATACCAAAATTTAATGACGACTGCTATTTATACAACGTATAATCATAAATGACTGTTTTAAAATTTTTTTGTCTGTCTGAGAATTCGTCTCTATTAGGCTCCGAAGCGACTGAATGAATTTCAATGAGCATACTAGGAATTTAAACATAATTTTTAAATTAAGTTTTCGTTTATGTTGAATTTTGATAGCTTTCAGAGTTCAGAAAATATTTACAATCGGCGATTACTGTCAACTACAGGATATCACACCGCGCCAAGTCCGGTTGGAATAGAAAATTCTCAGGGACTGACAGCTTAGTTTAATTTGACCTGTTTCGTAACTGCTGTCGTACGAAGCTTTTACAGTCTGAGGTTTGATTTCTTGCCAGTCTCATTATAAACAACCTTTTCAATAAATAATATTCAACAAACAAATGAAAATTAATGGCAAAAAAACTGCTCAATCGCGTTTACAAAACGTACGTTGGTACATTAGAAATTGCAAGGTCAAAACGTATTGCAAGTAAATAAAAATATGTGATATAACAATGAGTTTTATGAAAGAAATATATATAATAATTCGAATGAAAATATTTTTAGGAATGAAAAACTATGAAAGATTCGAAATCAAAATATACCGTCAAGCTCATAGTTCTGTTTCATCACATTTTGTTAGTTTCTTGCTTTACGTTTTGTCCATATAAAATAAAAGTATAAATTATTGGGTTACCAAAGTCTTTCCAATAAAGTTCCAAAAGTGTTAAGATATTTCCGGCAGTTTCATAGAGTTCCAGAAGGACTGTTGTAGTTTTCAAAAAATAAAAATTAAAAATTCATCGTATCAAATATTTTATTTTTAATTTGTTAATGGAATTTTTGTCATTTTAAATTAATTTATTTTATTATAAAAATCTTAAATCGCCTATCCTTAATGTACGTAACTGAAGTAAAAACATGTATTTATGTTTTATTAGAATAAATGAAATTTTGATCTCATTTTATGAAAAATATTGTAACAATTATAAACGTTCTGATATCATCTTAAATATGCTCATTTAAAATTGAAAATCCAAATATTACGGTAATATGATGTTATACAATTTAATATGTTCTCATAAACATAATTTATTCATTTATCGCCCGATGGAGCTTCACAGACGGGATAATACGTTGTAAATGCGTATGTAATTTTTGACTTATAGTCTAGTCTTACTTAAGTTTTATATTTATATCGACCTTATTAAAAACTGTAGCAAATAATTTCCAAAATTTATTCCGACCTTTGAAGGTACCAACGTTGAATTCGAGGTGCTTCTGTCTGAATGAGACAACTTTACCTAAAGGCGATCAGATATATTTGTGATTATCAGCATTATCTGACTTGATCTCAGAAAATTACTTTAGTGAATTAATCAATATCGTCACAAGAAAACAATTGACGTCCTTCACCCTTACAAGACAAGTGCTGCGATGTTTTGATCACTTAGTCACTCATAACATTTGCTCTATAGACCTCTCCTACGAAATCAAATTATTCCGCTCAATTGAGTGAGAATAGCAACCGATTACCCCCTCCCGTGCCGAAATGTGTCACGAAATCAGGACATCGTTACTGCATTCTTTGTCTGACACAGGGGAAGCCATTTCCGGCCACTCGGTTTCCTCCGGCTGCTAATCCAATCCGCAGCGTTCACAACTGCTGCTGGGGATATTAAAATTAAAAATTCTAATTATCACTCGAATTATGAGCTGAAAGTGTCTTTTAAATTATCTACCGAAAAAAGTTTTCAGAAAACATGAAAAGAAAATGCGTTCGGAAATTGTTGTAGTTGCTTTCGATGAATATCTTTCATAATCTGGAGAGAATCTGAACATTATTCTGTTTTCTAAATTTCTTACATAATTAGAATTTCAATTTGTGGAACTCAACCATGATATACAGATACAAAGTGGACACTTTCTGTTTAAACAAGATCGCAACTCTTTGAAATGATGTATTCCTAAGTTTACTAATTTTTCTTTCGTTACTCTCTCATACTTGTCTGTGTTTAACTGTATGTAATTAAAAATTAGCATAATGAAACGTTAAAATATAAATTAAAAAATGTAATTTACCATTGAAGAGACTAGGTTTAATTTAAGCTGTGACATAAAATTCATTTCATCATACTGGCAAGAAATTAGCGTTTATTATTCGCCTGATGAACATAATTTATGAATAATGATTTAATATTAACTTTAAGACCACGGAAAATCATATTAGTTATGATATATATTTAGTACAACAATAAATTTGTCAGAAAAAATGCAATAGCTATTAAACAATTGTACATGATGTTTTGTTCCCTAAATTTAGAACTCCGTCTGGTGTGATTCGAACTCTGAAATTAAAACGGAAATTTACAATATATATATATATATATATATATATTAAAAAAATGAAAATTATTCGTGGAATCACCCAATAAAGAAGGATGAAAGTTTACAGAGGCCGACATAAAACCAATAATTCATAAGCTTATTATTGATGTTCAAAGGAACAATGGAAAAATTTTAACGTATTTTACCCATAGGAAGTATTTCTACGCAATATAGAAAAATAATATCAAGTTACTTAAGGTGAAAACTTTAAGACAAACAATGGGTTTCTCAAAAACTTTGGTGAGGAGTGGAGCGCTAAGTAAAAGACTCCCAGAAAGTTTAAAATGATTATCAATGCCATGAATTATGAGTCTATAACAGAAAACTATGGCGCATTCAAAAGCAGAAGAATGTACAAACCTGGTACCTATATGTATTTGACATACTTTTTACTTAAAAACACAGTTCCATTCTTCGCATACTTCAGACTGTCACGTTGTGGTGGGTTTTGGGGATCATTTATATTAATGAATGAAATTGAAATTTTGATAAAAAGAAACAATTGCATTAAGATAAATTCAAACAATTTGGGTTAGCAAAATAAAATAAACATTAATCTATAAAGATCATTACATTTAAAATTTTGGCCAGCTCCTTGCTAAGCTTACCGGAGAACAATAGATTCTTCTAGGGATCAAGTGGGGGTACATAAAAAAACAAAACTTGGCATAGAAAATTTACTAACAATGAAAATATAGCCAGGGGCGAGAAACGTGAATTTTGTACATCACCTCTTGAAGATCCAGGTGCTTGGGATGATAGTACTTCTCTTCCTTGGTCTGGCTGTGGTGGATTGATTTCTGTTGACGTCATGACGCCAAAAATCAGCTATTGGAAGCTGAAGAGAAACCTCCAAGTCATTTTTGTCTTCATACTTGGCAAAATACCAAGACTAATATCAAACCAGTTGAAGTAAAGAAGTAATTAAATGTAGGTAATGCCTCTAAATCTGCTCTGCTCCTTCTTTTATTAACTTATGCCTACTTTCGTCTGCCTGGCGGGTATCTTGGGAAACATCTTCCCGGTTTTCTCTTGGAGGCTGGTATTTTTGGTGACTCGTATTTTTCTGTCGGTTGGTCTGGGTCTCAGGTTGAAAAAGGTACCTTCTTAATGTTGCAAAGTGGTTTGTTTATTGTAAGAGATGTTTTGAAGTCTCAAATTCAGACCTAAGGACTGACCTGCCAATCTCTCTTTTTCAAATAACCAATCTTGTAGTGGTAGTGATTCCCGTTTCGCGTCTGTCTATCTTTGTCATCTCAATTGGATGTTAAATTAACCAATCGCGTTCATTATTTCCCTGCCGTTGAGCCGTTGACTTAGTAAGCAGCCTAGCTCGCTTCCTAATAATTGATGCTATATATATAAAATTAATAAGAATATGGGGAAAATTGTTATTTCATATAAACCACGCGTTTAAGATTATTTTTCTTTGGTGAAATTCTCTCCATAAGTTGTTGTTCCAGTACTCCTTTCGCATTTATATATAGAGAAATTATTGTAGTCCGGAAGAGCGCGACCATTAAAGTGGTAATGTATTGTTAGGGAAACGAGCGTCCAACAACTGTTTTCACGACCGATAATTACAAATGAGTGTTGGTCATTGAGTATTGATGAGATGCAACGCCATATAAATGTAAATATGGCCGGCGTAAGTGGAAAGGCACAAACTCTGCGGAAAAGAAACAGCGCCACATCAAAGCGTCTTGATTCACAATCAGCCGTAGGGCGCATATCGCCAATCACTAGCTGCAATTAGCGACGCGATAGACAATTACCAGATTTAAATTACATTTACACGGATAATGGAGCCGCGTCCGAATATCTGTTCATTTATCTCGACCACAATTACCATGTGTTTATCTAGTTGTTGCGTGATTCGGAATTAGCAAATTTCACAGTTTATAATGCAATCCGCTGCGCGGAATGTGGAAATTTTGTAATTTGTCTTTGTATTAAGGTCAACCGAAAACGCTTTGTGCGGCATTCGCAGAAGTTTACACACCGTTTTAACATAACTCATTCAGGGAGGGGGTCGATTGTTTTTAATGACATTTGCTCGTTTGTGTTTGCGAAGCTTCTGTGTTGGTGCTGGTGGTTGTTGCTATTGTATCAAATGACTGTTTGGGAGGGGAGAAAATTGTAACTATCTGTGATTCAAAAGCGGAAAATTAGGTTCTATTCCGCGCTTTCATTACGTTCTGTGCCACAATAGGCTCTATTTTGAATTATCATCCTTCTGTTGCCATTTACTGGGCGAAGAATTTCTCATTGATTCAGGATTAAAACGTAACAATTCTAACTGTCTCACAAACAAAGACTTCTTCGATAACAGACTTAGATTTAAAAACACGAAAGTTTGAAGTAAATTAATAAATACTTATCAATGCTCAATACATATGAAGGCTCACTAAGAGATTGATTAATTTCGCTGTCTATTAAAAAAAATACAAGTTACTTCTAAACTTCCTAGATTGTTAATTTATGAGAAAAATAATCTGTTCACTGAAAATTTATATTGAGTAAGTGACCGTGTTATTCGATTATGTGAAAACGTAAATTAAATCAATAGAATAAATTACATCTTTGGAATATATGGAAAATCCACCTCTCACTTATTTAATCTTTTTCACATTATGATAGAAAAAATTTGCCATCGATATTTAAGGAGAATACCTTGAACTACTCTCTGAAAATATTTAGGAATGACTAAAACAATTTTAAAAACGAAGTGTTTACTTTTTCAATCGAGTTCTATTGAGCACGTTTGTAATACTATTAATGATAATGAAGATGAAAATAGTTTTATAAAAAATTCGTAGTCCCATCTAGTCCATCGTTGAAGGTTTTCCATTCTCGTCATGGAGATTTTGGTGGATAATAGATTTATCGTCGAAAGCTTTGATCTGAAATGAAGGATTTTTTTGATTGACTGCACACTATAAATATTTTTCTTTCTAAGGAAGTCAGAGAATTTTAATAAGTTGTGTGATGGATTAATTAAATGAAAACTAAAGTTAAATTAAACCAATGAGTATAGTAGACGAAGAGGACGAAGTAATGAACGGTGTTGAGGGATATTTGAGTGGATTTAGTGTAGCGTATAAAATAATGGATAAATAGTTAAGGCAGTTTACCCAAAAATAGTTTATGGATGTAAATAATTTCCGAGGATCAATTTAAGGATTAACCCAATTCGTAAGTCAATCTCTCGTGAAGGTATCCGAAGTGTACATATCGTAATCCCGACAAGCAAAGCAGTGTCCACGACAACTGCCGCCAGGGTCGCTCTTGCACGGGAAGTGGGGAAAAAAAAATTCCCTGGACTTTGACAGATGGCTCTGTTTATTGCATATGCATCACTTGCTTTAAATGCGTTTAGAGTTGATTTAAAAATAGCGTGCAAGCAGGGTCTCCCGCGTTTGTATCAAAAGTTATTTTGTGACTGAGGCGGCCCCGGCGCTGTTGTTCGGCCAGACAATAAGTGGAAAACGTAATTAAACATGAATGACAAAATAAGCAACGCAATCATAATTACAAAAATGGTAAAACAGGCGACGAGGTTGCAGGCAACGAGCAAAGGGGGAGGGGGGGAGAAAATGGAGACATAATAAAGCACGGCCCCGAGCCCCCACTGTGCCTAATTCAATAGAAAAATGTTTTACTTGTATGTAGCCGTCAGCGTTCATTGTGGCAGATAACGAGTGGGAGGGGGAACACTGAGGCCCGGGGCTCCGACAACTGTCGCCCTATAGGTTCCTTTGCTCCCAACAGATTTAACCGCGGTCAATGCGGAAGAGGAGTTATTACGGAGATGAAAGAATGCGAGCACGATAGGCAGGAAAAAAAAGAGTAAACACACATATGCAAAGGAAATAGAAACAATGTAACATAACATATGCAATCGACTTTCAGGTACTATGAAGTAGACTATGTTATCAGACTTAGCGTAATAGAATTTAACAGTTCCCTTGTGCTACGACTGCCATCCAATTTTCATCGAAGATTTGCTGCTTTTATATTCCTACGAACATTCTGCCTCGATTGCAATCAGCTCCAAGCAACTTGACAGCTTCAGAATGCTGCGTAATGAGAAATGTGGCCGGATATTTCGGAAAAACGTGACAGATGCGCTTCGGGGCAGGTACCGTAGTTTATGGTTATGTTTGACGAGTACTATAACTTTATAATACCTACCTAGAACACTGAGATTAATTGCCGAGTTGCTATAGCACATGTGAGGCAGTTTCAAATACGGTAAAATAGCAGGTGGCAGCGGCTACCATTAGAGTAGTAGCGAGTAACCACCAATGTTCAGCAAGTAAGTGCACTGCGACCATAACGGACTGTTTTTTCTACGATTGGTAACGCAAGGGTAAAGGAAGATCTCATGACAGAACAAGCGTCGCAAGAACACGGTGATACGTAAACGCGAGTTGTAGTTTCAAGTTGCTTGCAAATATGTCAGTAAGTACTTTATGTGAAACGTTTTCTACTCGCAGAAGGATTAACACCTACAGATTTTTTTTTCGTGGATGAAAAATACCCGACCTACCTGATGCAGGTTTTCTAGGGTTTTCCCTGCATCTCTTTAGGTGAAACACCGGGTAGGATCCTTAAACCATAGCCCGGGGGCCCTAGTCAACCCTTGGCTACCTTGTTCTACCTTCCGTATCCCCCCTTTTCAATTCCCTTCCTATGCTATTAAAGGGGAGTTGCCTGTTTCAGGATCACCCTCATGTAGCCTGTTAACCCAAAAAAATAACCGTTTACTTCGAATGATCAGTGCCCCCCCCCTTTTTTTTGGGTAAGGGAAGGGAATTGAAAAGGGGGGATGCGGAAGGTAGAGCAAGGTAGCCAAGGGTTAACTAGGGCCCCCGGGCTATGGTTTAAGGATCCTACCCGGTGTTTCACCTAAAAAGATGCAGGGAAAACCCTAGAAAACCTGCATCAGCCTGTGGGAGTTTCCTCTCATAGGCATTTCTTCCCAGACTGACTGCGGGACTCACCTGACTGTCGGGAATGCCTCGAACTCCCTCTGGTCTTTTTCAATGTTCTCACATGTCGAGACTCCTTCACCTATTCCGAGGAGGGTTTTTGTTTTTAAACCTGTTTCTTTGGGAAGGCTTTTAAATACCACTCGAAAATAGATCTCGCTTTTCCTAATGTTAGTTTGTAAGTAATTTAATTTTGTAAATATTGTTAATCATGGGAAACGCCAGCTTTATAAAAAGAATTATTATATCATATCAACTCATAAATTAAAGTTAAATTATTCAAATAATATATATATATATATAATTTTCCTTTATTTAAACAATTATAACTAATTATAATTATACTAATTATTATAATTATACTTTTTTATTTCAAGTTTCTTAAAAAGAAGTAATTGATTAGGTCATGAGGTAAGGAGTTTAAACATCGTATAATTCACAAGTTTTACCTAAATTTGTATGTGTGTTTTGACCATGCTATTTCCTCGTTTGCGTCAATAACTGTTTTCGTATATTTTATATAAATTGCTAATTTTACCTCTCTTTTGTTCCTTTCAGTTTGTCTCCCTCCTCAGAAAAATTGGAAATTTAATGATGAACAATAATTTATTAAACAGCATAAAAGATTGTTTGTGTAAATTTTATCTCCATAAATAAGGCATTTTAAATTTTTCCCTAAACTGTAAAGTTCTTACATATAAGAAAATGAATACCAAATTATACCAATTTTAAAATTCAAATTATTTCCCCTTATCTCCTTATTCAGACATTTTGGGTTTTGTGACAAAGTATTGGTAAAAATAACATTGCTTTTATTTTTTAATTAAATTTTTGAATTTTAACTTCATTTTGCTGTCAGTTTTAACAGTGATATTAACTAAAGTTAGATAAGTGTTTTGTGTGACGCTTTTTATAGACCGTTCTTTAACTTCCATTACTTCTTCTGCTGCACGAAAAAAAATTTTCATTGGTGAAATGACAGAGGAAAAAGTATATATAATAATAATAATAATAACATTGCATTTATTTTTTAAGGAAAAGTTTGAAGTTTATCTTCATTTTGCTGTCACTTTTAGCAGTGATAATAAATAAAGTTAGATAAGTGTTTTGTGTTACGCTTTTTATAGACCGTTCTTTAATTTCCATTACTTCTTCTGTTGTACGAAACATATTTTGTCATTGATGGAAAGACAGAGAAAAAAGTCATATGTATACGTGCCTGTATTAAACGCATTTATACTTTTCAAGGGAAACATAACGAGGCGGACACTAATTAATATTGGTGTTCCCATGCGTTATAATGAATTTGTAATGGATCAATACCAGCCATACAAGATCGTCAAGGAGTTGTTTTCTGAATAATTTCCAAATTACGTTCATATCCAAACCTAAATTAATGCGCTGACCCAAAAAAAATATAGTTGTCCCCAAAAATTGAAAATCTTTGTCTTTTGTTGCAAAATATGGACATTTCTAGGCCAATAGAGCTGAAATTAGAGTTAGTTCATAGACGATGTAGTTTTGTTTCGGTGTATGTCAAGATAAGCGGCAATAATCCTAAAATTGAAGTAGCTCCAAAAAGTTTCTTGATTTTACTGTATAGTTTTGTTTTTGTGGACTTGGAATGTCAGCGGTTCAATTATCTGAGGGAGCGTATGACTGATACCACCTTAAAACAGCGTGTCCATGCCCTTGAAGACTGCTTTCTGGTGGTGCAGTGTTGTGTGAACAATGAGCTGTGAACTGTGAGCTGTGACCTGCACTAAGTGCCCCACCCAAGAAGACCTCCACCCCCGCCAAAGCTCCCTCCACTCCGCTGGTATTAACGCGCAATTTCCGGCTGCCGCATTGAGTTTCTGTTTTGTTAACAGCGGCGAGCGTTGATTGGTCGATCGTGCCACAAATTAATTCACTAATCCCCGTGTTGTGATGACTAATTAGCATAGACAAAGTGGTAGCGCGGCGGGGTGCGGTGCGGACGACAGGAAATTGTTGCCGGCCAAAGGAACGGCGTCCGGCGCCAACATAACTCTGCGGCTGGAGACTTGCAGAGCGCCGCCATTTGCAAAGCACGTGGCGAGCACGCGTTCATTTAACATAACCAACGTCCTGACACACATGGTCGTCAAACCCTCAACGATTACGTCTGTTAAGGATGTTATGAGACCTTAATACAATAATATCCCCAAAAAAAATGTCCCAACGCATTTCCTCCAAAGGACACTTCTTTCAAGTGGACATAGTAAACCGAAAACCTCATAGACAAAAATTTTTAAATTATCAGGCCACGAATATAACTCTTATTCAATGATACAGCATAATTCTTTAACAAACGTTGAACCACGCGGTTCTACTATTAAATCTGTACTACTTTACTTTAGTGAAAAAAAAAATTAATCTCTAAAAATGAAAGGCAATGAATTCTCTGCGCCCTCGTGCCTAAAACGACTGCGCTGCGGCATATAATGTTTGTCCCTTATGTGTTCCAATAAATAATAATAATAATAATCATATTCCGTAGCTCTTGTAAAGAAGCTAAGCTTCAAGGATGTGGAATGGGTCAGGGCTGTGTACATTTATTACATTATTTTATTGTATAAAAGATAAATATACTGATAACAAATTTTTGTATTATAAACTAATTAATTAATTACTCTTCTCCGATTCTTCTATAAATTCCTTTATTGAATAGAAGGAGTGGCTAAGCAAAAATGAGCGTAATTCAGTCTTAAATTTACCTTGATTATCGGACAACTGTTTAATTCTATGCTGTCTGCAGTCACGTGTTGAAGATGGATTATCCCTGAATAATGCACACCTTTCTGTGCAATTGACAATGTTTTACATTTTTTATACAGATTATTTTTGTTCCTTGTATTGAAGGGATGAATATCAGTATTATTCAAAAATAAGTGCCTATTTGTGATTAAAAATAACATCAATGAATAAATGTATTGGCACGTTAAAGTGAAAATGCCTAACTTTTTGAACAGAGTTCTGCAAGAAGTTCGTGTGAGGAAACCTGCCTCACATATTGCTCTAATAACACGTAATAAATATCTTATCTATGCCTACTGAGTTGCCCCAAAATATAATACCATATGATAAAACAGAATGAAAATATGCAAAGTATACTAATTTTCTTGTTTTTAAATCACTGTAGGTGGAAGGACATTGCTGTGACAGCATCACATGTAGCTCAGCTGAGTTTCTTAAGTAATTGATTAATCTGATCAGTCCAATTTAATTTATTATTTACTAAGAGACCTAAGAATTTAACGGAGGAAGTTTCATTTACATTTTTGCTGTCGTATTTAAGTGTTATAGATTGTAAAGTTGTGTTGAGTGTGTGAAATTGCATGAAATGTGTTTTGTCACAGTTATTTGTTAGTCCAAAATTCATCCGATTCCCATGAAATTTTCTTGTATTGTAGCGCTGAGTCCAGAGAAGGTTTCTGTTAAGGATTTAGGTCCTAAAGACATATAGAACTTGCGACAGGATAGATTATGTCCTCGCGTATCCTGTCAAACAAGATGAACATACATCTTAAATATGGTTGAAGTCTCACAGGGTTCAGTGTTGGGTCCTCTATTATTTCTTTTTTTTCTCCGTGGCTCTACTGCCCATTGAAGGCCTCGGCCTACCGAATCGACTGCGGACTGTCATCTTGCATGACATATTCCGAGTTTGGAGTGACACGTGGTCAGCGTATCGATCCTCCAACAGTCTTAATCCCGGTCTTCTTGACCATGACAATACAAACATCCTAGCCCATGCCAGGATTCGAACCCGGGACCTCTGGGTTGTGAGGCAGCAACTTGAGGCCACACGAGGTTGGCTCTATTATTTCTAATCTACATAAATGATCTACCCAAAATAAAAGATACATTTTCAAAATCTGTTCTGTTTGCAGATGATAGAAGTATTTTAATATGTATCAATGAAGGAGCTAACAATTTATTAAATCAAGTGCTTCGATGGTTTTCTATAAATGGTCTAACACTTAAATTTTGTAAAACCAATTTTATGCAATTGCAAACAACCGACGCATCCTTACAATTTGTAAACCTTGTAAATAATAATAAGGAAATACATTAAACTATGTGTACTAAATTTTTAGGACTTTCTGTAGATAATAAACTGAATAGGAAAGAGAATATTAAATAAAATTTCTACAGCTGCTTATGCTGTATGGTTTGTATCTAATTATGTGGACATACAAACAATAAAATTAGTATATCCAAAAGAGTATAATTCAAAAAAGAGTCATTAGAATAATATGTCAAGTAAATTCAAGAACATCTTGTCAAGGACTTAAATAATAATTTGTAGTGACGAAATCGAGAATTCGTTACAATGTTATAAAATTATAAAACTAATAGTATTAGAAGATTCCTCTAATGAATTTTCACCAATCCCGTTATTCGGGGGTCCACAAAATTTGCGTTTAATTCTCTTATCAATAAGTTTATATTTAAATAACTTACCGATGTACAAATCTACATTTTCAATACACAAATTCATTCTCCAAAAAAAATTTTCATCCACTGATGGTATTTATCATCTCTCACTATAATTAAATATTTAGAATTGTCTCATTTCACAACCTTCGCACTTCAGTTAATAACTCTGGCATCAGTTACATAACTTATTAAAAACAAGTATTTCACACCCCATTGCGAAGACTCTAAGTAACTGATAAAAATTACATTAATCTGATTTCTTAAACTATTATTATGCCCATAAATAGGATAGACATGATATTCTCAGTTTTTGCTGCTGTATGGGAGGAAAAATCGTTCCCCTGCAGCTTAAAGGATTCGCCGAAGCTTTAAAAATTCAACATATTTATAGGAACTGACACTCCACTAATATTTATTACTTAAGCCATCTTATTGAATAATTTATAAATCAAAGATATTAGAAATTTACATATTGGTGCCAAGTACACGGGCAATTTAAAACAGAACCAGCAGAACGTTGGTTCTAATTTTCCTTAGATCTAATCTATTACAATCGTATCTTGTTGGTATTTTCAAATAAAAATTATCCTCTACAATCTAAATTTCGGAAATTTTCGCATTGAGCGGATTTAGTTGCAGAAATACACGTTGTTAGATAATAAATTCTATACAAATACGTGAATGGAAAGATCGCCTCGGGGGTAAATATTCCTAAAAAATAATGCAAGGGAAATAGGTCGATATTTTTTGTTCATAATGAAAGGCTAATATAATTTCGTATTACATATTGGATGTATTTGGGGAAATAGGTTACTGTTTTGCAAGAGAGCACGCGTGTTTGTAACAGACTCTCCGAAGAGGCCTTGCTCCTGTAGACGTGGAAAATTAATTAGAGCTCGCGGGCTGCGTCTCACTAAATTGGAAATCTAATTAACTTGCACACACCGCCAGCCAAGAATACGCCCCACAGTCGCGTGTATAATTTAGGCTAAGCAGTAAGGCACGTCACATCCACAAAGGTCGATAAGCCTCTCCTCTCCTCTCTTGCGACGGTTAAACAACGGCAAACAACTACTTGAAATGTACGTAGCGCTTCACAGATCATTCAGTAACGACACACGTCTTGACGGAATTATATAACAGAACCTTTTCCTTATTGTAAATATACATAAATTTAATTTTGGCCTGCGAGTCATGGAGCAAACGGAGACTACGATATACTATGTTCAAAGAGAATTGGAGGTGTGGTGATTCATGACCCTTACAGTCGGGTAAAGCAAAAATAATTTAGTTTTTGTTATTTACGTATACAGGACGGAAGACGAGAATGGCTTGGTGGGGCTGAGTAGGCGGGAAATGTCAGCGGGAAAACGTCACCGTCTGCAACATTGTTGATGGCCTGGAGGTAGATTAGATAGCAGTTGTTGCAGAGAGGCTGCCGGAGAGAGACGCTAGGGAGAGACGAAGCAGTGGCAGAACAAGGCGACATGTATAAAATTTAGTTTCTGCACATTTAAGAAAGGAGATTCATTTGGTGGGAGTACAGAAAATAAAAAGACAACATGTGATCTGAAGGAGAGGCACTAGAGAATCTTAATATGAAGAAGACGTGACCCAGGAAAGGAACAACCGGCATACGAACAAAAACGAAGAACGACGTCATCAGGCGTTAACACATCCGGTGACTGCAATTTACCTCGGTTTTCCACACAAACCATTCTCGTCTGATTCGCGAATTTAATTTTCAACTATATCGTTCGTCACCCGCGGCGTTCCCGGGAGCAGCCATTTAAGAAGCTGCGTAGATTATTATTTTTGCTTTTACCGACTGAGCTAATGATTAAATTGATATCGTAAATTTATATGTTTTCCACTATAACTTAATTTGAGTTATATTTCTATTCAAATTAAATACATTATTATTATTATTATTGTTCGTTTGATTGTACAACAATATTTTGATGGTGTAACCAACGAACACCATAGTTGTTTGACCTGCCTACTAAGTCAAATCGTTACTTTCCTCATCATATAATAGGCTTCATTCCGATGACTGTTTTTATGAAGTAAATAAAATATATTATAGATCGCGAGAATGACATATGTTTGAAATATGACGTGGTTCTTTGAAATGAGTTTACAAGAATACATATTAAAAAATCTTTCCTGTTGTTTATAATAATACTTTCATGTGTTTGTATTTTGCAGAATATAATTTATAAAATGTGAGATTAGCACAATATGACGACGTCCATATTGCACTTTTAAATATGATTCAGACTTCATAAACAGATACACATTGAAACATATGTATCTTTCTTAAAAATATAATTTCCTCCATGTTTAACCTAAAGATTTCTTACTTTGTTTTTTTTCCTCGTCTGTTTTAAGAATATGAGTGCCAAATTTTTGCGCAATCTGTTCACGCGTTAAGTTTTGTTACAAAAAAAATTACAAACAAATACACGTACTTTTTCATTATGTAATTTAAAAGTAGTTCACTTGAACATTTTGCTACTCTAACTATAATATTACTAAAAACGGGCATTTATTTATAAAACTAATTTGAAATAAGAATTACGTTTTAATACATGATTGTATGTATATCAGTTAGTGACTTTCCTTTTTACCACAAAAAAATTAAAAAAAATCATTTTATAACTACTAACAATTTTGAGCAACATTTCAGCCAGAATTTATGATTTCAATTTAAGGTCACTATTCCAAGTACTGAAATGGTTCTTATATGAACGTCTGTTATTACTCGAAAAATACTTATTTTTATTTAACATTTTTTTTTGAAAAAATCAAGATTTTAATATTTTACGAATAGCGTAATTGAAAATACATTTTATACTCTATTTGAAATCTATACCAATAATTTAACTGACCTTCCGTCTGTCTGTATATCAGTGTATCTGTCTCACTCTTTGTCTCAAATAGGCTCCGAATTTTGAGGGTTTAAATAAAAGGAGATTTAATCTAAATATTTGTGCAAATATAATTTCGATATACTACAGAAGATATTAATATAATATGAATATAAATAAAAACATTAATTCTCCGGGAAGATTTATTCCCGCGGCGTGTAAACGAACTGCGAGTTATTCATTCCACTTACCATCTATTGTTGCATCAGGCTGAGAAAGAAAATGAACTCGTATGGATCAGCGATACGATGTACACGTAAATTATTAAATTGGTTTTACTTCTGGTGTCAGGTAAATTTTAAAATGTAGTAATTGCTAATATGGAAAGAAAATGGAAACTATCGAGATTGGTGTCGAAACCGGTGTAATGCGAGTCGCTGTGTTCCATTATGACCTTTAATATGTGATTTAAGAAAAATTTTAACTATTAAGTCGGAAAATCTTTTATTCTGTTATAATACTGAAAACATTTCTAATCCTGCTATTGTACCGGGGGGTATTTTGGACTCTCGAGATACTGGGAGTATATTTGAGGTTCATATTGTGACGTTTTCGATGTCGGTTTAGTTAAATGTTGACCAAGAATTAAATAATGCACCGGGATAATATAAATAAATACCCGGGCAACGTCCAGGTCCCCAGCTAGTATGTAATAATTAAATAATACCCAGTTTTCAGACAAAAAATTAATAAAATATTCCACAAGATTTAAAATGATGAATAATTGTAAATTTAGAGTCCGCTTTGCTGATGTGACACGTACGTATAATTTATCATCTTTCTTGAACTCTTGATTCAATTTTGAATCACGCCTGATTAGGATCTAAATTTTAATAACGGAACATCGTGTACAGCTGCTTATTTCTGAGGAGTACGCTACTGTATTTTTTTTTCAAAGAGTCAGATTTTGTAATTAATAATATATTATTATGTCTGAAGAAAGTTACTGTTTCACTTTCTAAGAAATTAAAGATAAGTTAAGAGTTCGATTTCAATTAACATAAGCTTAGCATATTTTGGAAATAGTAATCTAATATAATTATTTATAGACAATTAGAATTGATTAATTTAATTGGTTTCTTGGGTTGAAATGCTTCGTTTCTAAGGGATTGTGATGGGGTTCGACGCGACGCGACGCCTCGACCGTCGGCTGTAGTGAGGATTATGTCACTATTAAAGCGGCGGCGTTTCGGAGGCCCTGATCGATGCATTTTCCGGTCCCTAGCCGTCGCACCTGCGTGTCGTGTTGACTCGAGCTGTCCGGTATTGTTTGAGGAGCACTACGCATTCATCACGAGGTAATGGCTTTAATTCGTACAAAGGCCGACTAAACCGAACAGCGCTGGCCGCTAATTGCCAACACGCGTCATTAGTCATGTTGATACGACAACGAGGTCAAATCTAATTATCCCGCTGATTAACAAGATAATTAATCACTCTTGTGGCACGGAGTCATCACGGGACCGGGTGCATTGATCAACCCTTCTGCCCCCCTCCCCCCCTCTTCCTCTTCTAAGCACTCTGGGCCCCTCAGGACTCTCCAAGTCTTCAACACTCATTTAAGCCACGCTCTGCTCACTTCTATTCGGGGTCACGTCCTTCACAATCTGCGAGCCACACGTGATATCTTCTTACATTTGCAAGCTAATACTACAACTTCTTCATTTTTACAAGACAAAAACACTCAATCCGAATATCAAATCAGAAGCGGGCCGTGTTTTTATATTAGTTCATGTAACGTTAATTCTATTTACGTTATATTTGCGGAAGGTTGAATTAACGATTAAAGGACGTATAAGAAAAACAGTTCAGAGTCAATCTTTGGAGGGATCAGGGAGAAGAGGGTGATTGTGTTACTCCTGGACGACCGTGGTAAACGTAGAGTTTAACTTGAAATGAATATAGGGGGATAAACTATTTTAAAATGAATGATTATTATAAAAATTAAAAATATAATAAATTTAACATTTATTTCTGACAATACACACTAAGTGCATCACTTTTAAGTAACAATGATGTCCTCTTTTTTCATTGATTAAAAAAACATATCTTACACTACTTACACACATTAAATTTCTTACGAACAAGAGTTCTATTCTAAGGGTACACTAATCGGACCTTCGCTAATCCTATGCGGAATTGGCAGTACAAGGAAATCGGGAAAACGTTACAAACAGTGTAATGAATCCTTTATTCTCAGCTTAGCCTGTAACTTGCCGCTGGAGTCGTTCCTGCCTCTTGACCCCGCGGAATTGTTTTAATGGGAACCTTGCCCACTTTCTTCCTTGGTGCCACGGACTGGAGCGTGCCTTTCTCCCGTTATTCACATGCCCATGCACAGTGCTATCTTACTCCTCACTCTTGAAATTCACTCTTATCTACACTTAAAGTAAATCTTAAAGTTTTTTCTTAAAATTCAACCTTAATATTCACTTAAAGCACCGTCTTAACGTTCAATCGTAATGTCTCCTAAACTCCAATCTTAATGTTGAGAAATACATTTTCCTTCGGATTTTAATACCTTTTCCCCACTTCATTATTTCGTTTTCGTTGAACTGAAAATTCTCTATATTGTAACCCTTGGTATATGGGCGTTATCAGTATAAATACTAATTAACTCTGTTATATATAAAAAATCGTATGTCCTCAAACATTAGGATCTCTACTGACAGTTAACATGGATCTGTATGGTCCAATTTGCAATGAACCCAGCCGCATAGATCCGGCTGAATTTGAGCGGTGGATTGCCTGGGCTATGATGACTTTAAGGACATCGGTCGAAAAAAATTCGGCTATCAATGTTAATAATGATTTTCGCAATTCTAACTAAATTTACGATTCGCTTCGTTTGCATACTTTTTATTACACTTATTGTTGAACTTTGCATTGTTTTCAGAATTCTGACAATACGCAATATAGTTGTTTGTTTTAACTGTCACTTTGGCCTCTACGTTTGTGCGACATGCACGATAAAAAAATTTCTGTTTAAATTTATTGTCTCTAAGAATTTTTCATTTTATGAGTAATTGTATTATGTATTGTAAAAAATCTCCTTTATATCTTTATAATTAAAACACCTGACAAGTTACCAGACTAAGCGACAAAACATCGTGTATTGAACTGATACCAATACATTTATTAATAATTTTGGCTTATAGACATTTTTACCATTTATTAACAGCTATTTATGTACACATTAATAGATTTATGTGCAAAATCAGTGCAGTGTACAATAACTCATTTTATACGCCTATTAAGTTGGTCCAGTAGTACAGAAACTTTTCGAATTTCCTGTTGTTGATGTAGAATTTCCCGCTTCTTAACTATAAGTGAGTTAGTAAAAATACAGCCATATATGTCAGATCATTAAATGATCAATACAAAGTTTCATACAACTTTTAGGGACTTCTTAGTGAGGATTGACCAACATCTGTGTCTCAATTCATTGTTTGAAATGAAGTGTTAGATATATTTAACGTTATTCATAATAAACTAAATGACTAAAAGAGAAACTATTGATTTATTTAGGATGAAAATTAATCATCTTTTATTACAAATAATACTGAATCTTTAGGAAACTGAGATAAAATTCGGGAAAACGAATACTTTCCTACAAGTAAAATAAAAGTTTAAATAGTGATTTAGAAAATACTGTAATCAGCGATTCTGTTTAAAAAGTAGTTAAAGTAAGAATAATTCACTCCATTGTGTAGAGCGGTCACCGCAGTTTTTTTTCTCTCTTTTTAATTTTCCACAAGTACACCGCGTCGTGGGTTATTACCAATACCTCATTTTTCCAATATCAATTTTCCTGAAGTGTAGATGAAAATACAGAATTTCTAATATATGTGTGCCATTTAGCACTCTTTTTCACAATTCGAAGAATTAATTGAGCCACTAAATAAATTAGTGTCGGCGACCATATTGAATTACTGTGTGCCTATCGATTGCATTATGAGCCATTTTGTTCTACTCTAATTGCATTTCGTATCAGTGCAATTCATTATATTCTAGGGTATAATAATTTGAAGAAGAGAGAGAGGACTTTTTTTGTTTATAAATTTCCAATTATTGCAGCGTTCTAATTTAGAATTAATTACTTTTTAATTTTCAGCTTTCAAATGTAACAATAATAATTTTAATATTTCTGTTTTTAAAACGTAATTGTCTGGTATTCCATTTACCCAATCACAGTTTTAATTATGTATGGTCTCGTACATCACATGAAATTATTAATCTGTCACTTTAAAAAACCGTTTGTTTTTTCAGTCGTTTTAATTTGAAATGCAATTTCATTCATTTTAAATGAAACGCACCCTTGGGTCAGAAAGTATTTATGTCGTGTGGGATCGGCGGTTTCTGTGGCAGAAGGACGTTATGGCTGTCCTCATGTTTCTGATTGCCTACACAGGTAATGACGAATTGTAACGAATGATAACATCAATAATTCATGCCTTATTTTATTTCCCTACATCATAAATAAATCGTAATTCTTAGTTTTTGTTAGTATTTCTTTCTATCCATTTCATTTTCTCACCCTATTTTTGAATGGAGTGTTTTATCTTGATAGAAATCCTTATTAATGGAGCTGATCTATTTTAGAGCGGAAGAAAACTGCGATTATTACACATTCAAGAGACGCATTACGTTGTGAGGTTGTTCTGTAACTCCGTAGAAAACTAACGGGAAAAATAGCTACTCGCAAAAATATTTTACAAAAGGGTATTTTCTATTGTTTGGCCCTTAAAATATCCAAAATTTAAGAAGTTTCTTGGTTCTTTCAAGAAAAGAGTAGACTGTTTCCCCTTCATGATGAATGATGATACCGGACAGAATTTCCTCTGCTTATCCAAATTAAAAACAATAAACATAGCTCTGCGTGAATTTTTAAAACTCATGTTTACTGATCGATTTATTCCACTGTTCGAATAAATTTATCAGGTTTTATAGATGTTATACAAAAATTAATAACTTGAAAATTAAAATATAATTAGTCATTTGACGTATATAATAATTAAATCTATTGAACTTATAGCCAAATTACAGACATAAAGTTGAAGCTGGCCATTTTATAACTTTTTCGACTTCTATTTGTTCGTTAATATTGCAAGTTTTATTGCTGATATTGTTAAATTTATGAAATTTTTATAATTAAAATGTATAATGTTTTACTTTCTTTTGGTCAAATTTTTGTAGTATAATTTAAAGGACCTTCCGAAAGAAATCCCAAACATGGAGACGAAACGTTGGTTTAATTAAATAAAAAATTGTCTGTAGTTTAATCCTAAATTTATTAAATATTATTTAATTAAATAAAATTTTGAAACATAATTTTTATTTAATTAATAACTGAAAATACGGCCAAATAAATCAGCAAACAAATTTAATTAGTATAAATACAACGTTTCATCCAACTTTGTGAACTACTTCAGGTAACTATATACAAAAAACATTAAAATAGTATTTTGACTTCAAAATTACAATAAATAAAAAACGGCCAATAAGTCAGTACATTAATTTATTAATAATTAATTTACGACTTTTCGTCTCCCTTTTGAGACTTAGTCAGGCATACTACAAACATGATATAATATATTTGTTGTAAAAAATTATAAAAACAATTTTAAATTTAGTGTGTGAGAGTAATAATGTTTAAAATTTTTATTTTTAATATGTATTCTCACATCCGCCCACTTCTTTCTAACGTAATAATTGTGATTTTTTTCTCGTATGATGCACGCTGTCTCGGTATTAAAATCTTTTTTATTTACCGTCCTTCTAGTTAACATATTGGTAAAGTAAAATCACAATTATGACATTTATATTATTATTTCAATTTTTAATCACAGGTTAATTCCATTACAACCACTAACATATAACAATAATATTAATTGCAGATTTACGCGAGACAATTGTCAGTACATAGTTTGAAAAGAAATGAATAAATATTTAGACACACATAATAAAGTTGTATAGGCGTATTGATAAAATAACGATTTACGGGTTTATAGTTCAAATTATTAGGAAGTGCGAAACAAAATTAAAAATAATAGTTTAATAACTTCAATTTAACGACGTGTTTCATTCAGAATTTGAATCATCGTCAGGTAAACAAAAAAGGTGTCATTAATTTATAAGTCTTCTTTTGCATTATTTATAATTTACATTTTAATTACTAAAAAAATTCCTCTTTTTTACAAATACCATTCTTGGTTAGATTAAATTTAACTCTATTTTTATATTTCTTTTGTATGGGAAACTTTGATATCTGGTGACGGAATTAATTTTTTTTTGAGACATACGAATAGGTTTTTGTATTTCAGAAAATTTATATTTAAAAGAACAAGAGAACTAGGAGGCACTATATTTAGAATTTTTTATATTTTTCATATATTTATTAAGATAGACTTCTTAGTACATATAATATATTAAAATTTTAAAAGCTATTATTACTTATTTTATCATGCAATTAATTAACCCATGATAAAAGTGTGAACTTTTGAATTAGTTATTCGAATGTACTTCATTTTATCATCCAAGTTTGCCTTAAAAATTTTTTTTCTTTACAACAAAAATTATAAATTAGTCTTAGAAGAAATCATGAATGGAAAAATGTCAACCGGACCAGGGAGTCGAACCCAGGACCTCGCGATATCCAGCCGCGTGCTCTACCAACTGGGCATTTTTCCATTTATATCTTTCTTCTAAAATTAACTATATGCTTTACTGGGCTTCAATTGAAGCATTTCTACTTCCTTAGACATAAATTAATCTATAAACAATATTTGATAAATTTATCGGTTTCCATTCGCCCAAATTTCCTTCGATGTAAAAAATAAATTAATAAAAGTGTAAGGAGTTAATGTTAGCTTATTTTCTTAGATATGAAAATTTGCTAGCGAAGTGCAATAATATTATTGTCATTAATTGTAAAAATAATAAGATTGGAATTAATAATGTTGATTGAAGCGGAGTGAATTAGAAACAAAACTATATTTAAATACTTGAAATTAAATAGCATATTGAATTTCAGAGAAGTTTATGACTCAATTTATAGTTAAACTATATAAGTTAGGTCTCTTCACCTTATTTTCAGTATTTTGTCATATACATAATGTGTACTTTCATTTCATGTATTTTAAAATTGGACACCGTGCTTTTCCGAAAGCAATTAACTAATTCTACCTACTTTATAATTTTATGTAAAATTATTTTATTCACATAAAGGTTGAATTTGCTTTACCGATAAGAACTGAATCTTTTTTGATATCTTTTTATCTGATACCGTAAAATATATACTCAGCATATCCATAATTTTACTTGTTTACATACCTAATATTACGAAATTCAGTAATTGTTAATTGCATGGCATTTATTGACATATCTTTTCACTAAACTAAATGACAAATGATTAGCTGGAAAGAAATTCATGATTTGAAACTCTGACACGTCTTCTAAAGAATTTTATTTTTTCAGTATTAAAAATAGTATTGTAAAGAAATAAATATTATAGACATATTAAAGCAGTTCCCTCATTTTCCGATAAGTATACGGTTTTTAGTAGAGACTAATAATAATAATGAAAACAAATTCATCACGAAGTTGTTAGTTTTGTTGTAAAAATACAAATTTTCCCACAAAAAGCATTAATTTTTGAAAAATTCCATTGCTTTCCAGAGGAGGTGAACTTTCTCCCCTGTCCATTTCCCATAGATACAAGAGATATTTTGGTGCAGTTATTAACTGTGAATTATTTGTACAATCCATGCAAATGTCCATTTTTTTTAAAAAAAAGCATTAAATTAATGAGTTGTCAAATAGAATAACACCTTATAAAAATGTGATGTGTAAATGTAATGGATATGGGCATCCGTCACAAGAATAAATAAATAAAAGTACGGCTATATAAGTCAGAAAATAAATTTAATTTAAATAAATACAGCGTAATTTTTTAATTGATAGTCTTTCTTTCTCCTTGGCTCTAGAGCCCATTGAGGGCCTGGGCCTACCGAGTCGACTGCGGACTGTCATCTTCCGAGTTTGGAGTGACACGTGGTCAGCGTATCGATCCTCCAACAGTCTTAATCCCGGTCTTCTCGACCACGACGACACAAACATCCAAGCCAATGCCAAGATTCGAACCCGGGACCTCGGTGTTGTGAGGCAGCAACTAGAGGCTAGCCACTACACCACACGAGGTCGGCAATTGGTAGTCTTATTACACCTAAAAGAGACACTCAATGTCGGATGAAGCTTTGTATTTACATTGATTAAATTTATTTGCTGTGTTATTTGGCCGTATTTTTATTTATTTATTATTAAACTTAATATCAGAAAAATGATTATGGTTGCTAGTTAATAATTATAAAGGCTAGGCATTTCACCAGATATTAGTTAAAGTTAAAAATACTAGAGACTGCTGAAACTCAATTTAAAAATTTCATACATATGGTTCCTGCCATTCTTTTTTGAATTTAAGCCAATTTCTGTAAAGGCATAAAACCAGTGACAGCGATTGAAAACAATTAAACAATATTTTTTATTAAACTTAATATAAGATAAACTTCTGCTTTAATGTGTTGATTTGGGTGCCTTATACAAGTAGTCAATCTTAATCCAAATGTAATAAATTGTAACGTTAGTAACAAGCGTTATGCCAGGAATTTACGGTAATATGTTTATGTATCAAAAGGTGACTGCTAAAGAATCATTCGGGGATGGATGGACATTTGTTTAATTCCAAGTTAAAATATGGTGCATAGTTATAAACTTTGTTCTGTAGGTATTTTCTTGGTTTTGTAATTTTCTAAATCACCATTTAAACTTTTATTTTACTTGTAGGAAAGTATTCATTTTCCCGAATTTTATCTTAGTTTATTAAAAATGCAGTATTATTTGTAATAAAACATTATTAATTTTCATCCTAAATAAATCAATAGTTTCTCTTTTAGTCATTTAGTTTATTATTAATAACATTAAATATCTCTAACACTTCATTTCAAACAATGTATTGAGACACAGATGCTGGTCAATCCTCACTAAGAAGTCCATATAAGTTGTATGAAACTTTGTATTTACGTTAATTAATGGCCATTTAATTAGCTGACATATTTGGCTACATCAACAATGGGAAATTCGAGAAGTTTCTGTACAATGGACCAAATTTATAGGTGTATAAAATGAGTTATTTTACACTGCACTGATTTAACATAAATATTAAACTAATGTGTACATAAATAGCTGTTAATAAATGGTAAAAATGTCTATAAGCCAAAATTATTAATAAATGTACTGGTATCAGTTCAATACACGATGTTTTGTCGCTTAGTCTGGGAACTTGTCAGGTGTTTTAATTATAAAGATATACAGGAGATTTTTACAATACATAATACAATTACTCATAAAATGAAATGTACTGCCAAAAGTTGTTTAGTTTATAGAAAAGAAGAAAAAATTGGTTAAAGTGGAGAATATTTGTTCCCGGTGTTGAGGTTATTGTTATATTGATGGAAAGGAGGTTCGATAATTAAAATCACTATGGGATAGATTGATGATAGTATGAAGGAGAGCGTTTAGTAATGGCTAGAACGGCCTGCAACGAGAGAGTTTTAATTGCAGGGCAATAGGAAGCCAAACCGCAGGAGCAGGTAAGAGACAGCGGGGATCAATAGCCACCGTGTTTATGGAGCGTTTATGCGGCTTGTCGAGTCTAGTTACACAACAATAACGATAAATCCGTATCAAAGCCAACCCCTCTTGACAGTAATTAGTGTCGGAGGTAGTCGGGGAGGGGCAGGGCGGCCCGTGATTGGCCGAGCCGGGCCCCGCCCCCAGGCCGGGAGGCCGCTCCCGGGGTCTGGGCTCGCAGTCGCAGCCATGGAGGGCGAGGAGAGACTTCGCGCGCTGCTGCACAAGGCCGCCTCCGCCTCCAACAACGCGGTGCCGCCCCCGCACACCACTGCGGCGGGACCACGGCACACCATCGACCACATCCTCGGGCTCGTCGGCTCCAGCAACGAGTCCGCCGGTGAGTCCAACCAAACTTTGCACAATTCACTCCGTGGTTATATTTAGAGGGAGAATGGAATTCTCATGAAGTGTCAGATTTAAGGCCAATAGGAAATAAACATAGATTAGGACAATGCGCATTTATGGGAAGTGATATTTAGGCGTGAGGAGAACGTGTGACACTTTTGAAACGCAACACACTTCTCAGTCCGAGTGGTAGCATTTTACTTATCAGCATAAGCATGCTACAGAAACTTCTCAGCTATCAACAGGAAAGTCTACATAACGTAGCTTCTAAAATTATCGTTTTAGGAAATCATTTACGACTTTCCCAGACTAGGAAATGAATTATTGTCCCACATAAATTTGTCGGCGAGACTCTCCTAAATCATAATTAAATTAATTAATGGTTGTTCTAAAAATTTGCCAATTATGATGTATATTTACTCTGAGGTGCGTAAGGATTTGAATAAAATTTTTATTACGGGGTTGCTTCATACCCATACATTTTTATATTAGTTACAACTGCAGGTCATTCAATATTCATGATACGGTGATTTATATTTATTAAGGAAATACAACTCATAGTTCTCAATTTTACTTTAGTTAATTTTTGAATAGCAAAACTGCCCTTTCTCTGATAGTGTTCTAGAATTTTATTTACCATATTAACCTTGTAATAATATTTAACTTCTTACAATTTAAGATAAAGGGAAAATGGTAATTTGGGTGACAGAAAAACGCACGAGTATTATAGGCAGTGATTCTCGGTGTTGTTGTTGTTCAGTTAGGGATGTGCAGCAATTGCCCATGCTGCACTAATCCTATATTTCTGAAGAAAATAATGGATGATAATTAATTTCCTTTTCCTCAGTTGAATTTTAGGTATAATATTGATTAAGCAATTAATAATCCACTGAAAAAAATTAGCATTTTAGGCAATATTTAGTGGCCCAATCAGAGTGTTTACATTAGTGAACTTGCATACTTCGATTTGTATGGGAAAAGTATGTCAACATGTAATTGAGGAGAAATTAAATGTAGGCCTATTTGTTATGGAATTCTGTTTTATATTTTAAGGGAAATGTAATAGTTTAGTTTTCAAACTGGATTGAATAATCAATAATGCGGAATCAAATTAGACCGCAACTATTATCGATTCTTACTGTACTAGATATCTAACGTAACATAATATAATTATAAAACTAAAAATTAAGATATTTAGTGTTCCTGGAGAGGACAATAATTTATAATTTTCCTAATGTACCAATAGTTCCACATATTCTTACATTCAACGGTAAATTATTGTAATTTACTATGCAATTATATTTGCTTCTCATTCAGGGAAAATACATGAATATTCATGACAATATTCAGTTAATCAGTATCCATCTAAATATTGCTAAATTTTTTTTAAATACTGTATCCGCATACTTGGAAGAGGTTTTTACATTTAAGTAATTCGCTAAATATTTACTTAAACTTGCATTATTTGAATGGGTGCTCAATACTTTCTACTCTTTGCGTGACCGTGAAACCGTTATGTTTCACTCATTTCGCCTTTGCTACTGCATTTATCTACTTTAGGCTTGGGTAATACAAACTGAGACAACAGATAATCTAGGTACATCACAACCACATTTTCTGGAGTTGTTTGTACTAAGTCTATACTCTATACTACCTCGTAATAAAAACGTTTCTTAAAATTGACATGATGAACGACAGAAAGTGGCGTTTTGACACCAGAACTGTGTATGACTCTAATTGCAGTTGTTATTAAATCAGAAATTATTTTCCGTTTGATTTGAAACAATAAATGACCTGTAGATTAAATAAATCTTCCTCGTAAGTGAAAATTTCAGAAGAAAACGTTGAGTACCAAGCATTAATATTAGCATCTGTTTAGGCGTTTGTATTCCTGAAAAAAAGATTGTTATAAAATATGATGAATAACAGAAAAATGATTCCAACTTTTGAAATAAGTTCCTCAGCAATTTGTCTGTCAATTCAGTTTTTGGAATATATATCTGAAGTAACTTTAGTTATAAAAATTAATTTAACTGGAAATGTTATTACATATAATTAGAGTAAATCTAAAGTACGAACGTCTGTCTACAGGAACAATCCAAAATTAGCTGGCCAATTTACATTAGAGTAGAAAATTTCGGAGTATACTAGAATAAATTACTTATTATTAAGTATATAAGCCTCAAAAAATAGCTTAGCTGAAAACGATTATTTATGTTTCCTGTCGTCACAGAAATTTATTATAATTAACGGCCATATTTGGAAAGGTTAAATCTATATGAATTTAATGTGTTTATGTACGATATTAGGTACAGGCTTGGTAATTGTTTAATTTACTTATTTTTATGTTATTTATCCGAATTTTATTATAATAACTGGCATAATACGTTATAAGTAAATTTGAAATCAACATGTCTAAAATTTTAGGAACAAAATAATTTATAATATAAATAAGTAATCTTTGAAAAACAACCGAAAATATAAAAAATATTATCACAATTATATAGCTAATAACATTCTTCCAGGACTGTGAGTTTCCTGACTGTCATACAGTTTGACGTAAGTTTTAATAGTGATTTATAGCGTTAAAATTTAAGTATAAAAATATAATTCTAAAATAAATTATTTGAAGGCATTTTTAAATTAAGTTAATAGAATTGGAGCTGCAATTACCGCCTATTCACTTGCTAATTATCCAAGATTAGAGATTATTTCTACGCGTTACTGGATATGCTGAATAATGGAGGTTGCTGAGCAATTTCTAGTAAATGACGGCGGCGTCAGTGTGGTGTATCATTTATGACAGGTATATTAATCTAATGATAGCCTAAGCATTAACGCCGAACGTGCTAATAACAATCTGCAATTACAGCGAAGGTTTTTACTCTCTGAATCAGCCCCCCCCCTCCTTTTTATTTCCTTGGCAACGGAAAAAAATATTCATAGTTTCTGCTAATTGTATTGCACTCATTATAGATTAATTGCCGCCTGAGAATTTCGTCAATAAAGCACTGGTCGTATCAGAGCAATTAATCGTCTATCCGCGGCCGTTATAAAACACAGCCGGCCTAATTACGCTCATTAGCCTATGCAGATACAGAAATGCCACACCGGCAATTTGTCCGCTGTTAATTCCTCTTCACCACGCGAAGAAATCCCTTTCTTCCTTCCTTCCTTCCTCAGCGAAAGGAACCTCCCCCACCCCCACCCCCCTTCCCTCATTTCCGCAAGAACGTACGCAATACGCGTCGTATAGGTGAATTCATTTTCTACGTACTTATCTCTTTGTAGGATTACGGTTACCATATTTACTCCTCGTCTACTAACGTCGGTTTCACAAGCAAGTCTCAGAACGGGGTTCAGAGGCTCAAAAGAATTACGTTTCGACGGGTGTTCCGTCGCCTTCCGCAGATAAAGTTCTTTACTTTACGCAATAAATTAGAAAAAAAAGGCATAACTTAGTCTAAAATCACTCCAATTGTTTACGCTCCAAATAAAACCTAATACATAATTCAAACAGAATAATTTGGCACACCATTTCTTCTCGACATTTCACCTTTCGTATGCCTTACGGGCAACTTATTTATTTTGTGTTACTACTTTAAGTATACAAGTATGAATATGGCAGTCACATTTAAAAAAACAGATACAGAACAACAAAATGTAACCATTACATATTCGGAATAAACTATATTTCAATTCCCAACTTTAAATAAAAATTAATTAACTTTTTCAAATCATTAAATTACAATTACCTGCCTTTTGAGATTTATTATTTAAATCACATTTCAGTACGTATTTAAAATCCACATAAAATCAAATAAACTGAGCCTTTTAAGTCCATTAATTTTCAAAACAATTTATGGAGGATGGGGGGGGGTAGTTAAAAAAAATTATTTTTATGAACCTCCAGGAACAATTTTTTTTTTCATGGGAGAAATGTAAATTATATTTTCCTTTGCAAACTACGAACAAAATTAAATTATTTTTAGTAAATAATTTCATAATCCTCATTGTGATTTATCGGATTATAATTTACACACAGCCCTTACGTTGCAAATCGCCATTAAATCTATAACTGTAGCTCATCAGTGAATTAAATTTAAATTATATTCAAAACCCTGATTCAGTATTTTGACGTAAAATATTTGGGAGTCATTACATCAATAAACAATTAGGGTTTGAGGAATTAGTTCTGTTGTTGAGTTTATCGGAGGAGGAGGAGGAGATATTAGTGCGATAATTCTATGTCACAATCGTGGCGGACTTAAAAAGTGATTGGTATTAAAACTTTATAATTTAGTGAATACATTTCAGTTTTAACAAGATTGAGACGGTAAAATAAACTTTATTATCATAAATTTGAAACATGTCTTTCAACATTATCTAGTGTTAGGTTTTCAAACAAATAATTTTTTTTAAAATTTACACTAAAATTACATTATCACGTAGAAAAATTTATGAATACACGGCGTAATATTTTGTTTCGACTATCTATTTTATGCCTACATTTTTATATTTGATGAGTTGGTCATGACGATAATAAACAATTATTGTTTCTACTTGTTCAAAGAACTTGGAAGTCTTATACATATTATTTCGTTTACTTATAAATCTCTAATCAAAAAGAAAATGCAACCACAAAAAAAGTTAAAAAATTGATTATGTATAATAAAGCCAAGAATAAGAAATTAAAAACCGGGAAACCCTTAAAAACTGGATTTAGTTTCAAAATAATTCAAACAAAAAAGTTTTTAATTTTGTAGACAATACGTGAACGTTTTGAAAATATTTTGATTAAAAGTAAATAGGATACTTTTAATAATTATAATTTCAAAACGTTCATGTTATTGGTATATATACCGAAATATGATGATTTTTCATATAGGTTTAATTATATGAAAATAAGCAGAAGCTAATTAATTTTATGTTATTAAAATTCCGTTCATATTTACTTAAATTTTATTCCAGTAGTCTATATTTATTTATAATTTAATACAGTCTTTGATTCATATAATAGTAAGGAATAATTTGAAATTAAGGATCAATAATTTTTGTAGGAAAATTTACTCGATTTTTTTCAGTTTCTGGAATCTATTTGGAGTTAATCTCATGGATTTAGTTGCTCAAATAATAGAAAAATATAATTTACTTACTAAAATATTATTTAGAATAAATACCTATTGTAATCACCGACACACAAATTCGTTCGTATCTTCATTAAATTATTTTTTCGTTATTAAAATGTCCTTGCTACGTTGAACTGATTATATTGTTTAGATTTCTGACGGTAAATGATTATTTTTGATTTCCTTTGTTTCACACCTGTTTTATTTTGTTTCCTGATCACTGACCTTCCGTATATTTTTCTTTCCCCGTTACATTCGACCAAGTTTTCACTCATTTAATTTGAAGTCGTACCCAACCATGACTCGTTCCATAATCATTTACGCTAATTATTTTTACAGCTATTACACATTCTCTGCCACGTGACTTACCTTAAAGCGGCTAACACACATTATTAAATCTTTTTCATTCTTTCGAAATTAAGGACAGTAACTAAATATATTACACAGTATTTATATAATTGAGTTCGCTTAATAGATCTTCCGAAACAATTGAGAAGTTTCAAGTTAGCTTTTACTCAATTTAAATATAAGCCAATTTTCTGCACAATATCTGCGATAATAGACCTTTGCTTCCTTCGGGGCGTTCCTCCGTCCCTTTTGATGACAATTAACGGAACTGTGACAAGCTAATAACCTCCTCCTCCCCTCCCCCCACCCAACCCAATCCCCGAAAAAAATTGACAATTAATATGTCGCATTACATTTACAAATAGTCTTAGTACGAAGAAAATATTCTCATTTGATGAGAACAGAATTACATTATTCGGATATCGTGATTTCATAACATTAACGTGAAAATGGCTTTCGATCCGATGCGTCCCGACGACGCTTAAAGAGAGCGAGAGACAGAAATGAATTACGAAACGCTGCTAAGTAATTTTATTTCAATTGTGAGTATTATAACTTGGAAGGTCTGCTCCGCGAATGGGATAAGTGAGTCGAAAAGGGGGGAAAATGTTTCCGATTTGACGTTGAAAAAAAGAAAAAAATTAACAGTCTGTGAAACTGTTTTGCTTGTTATGTTTCAATCCAGTGATTCGATTATGGAATGTGCGCGTTTCGCAAAACGAATCACGAAACCACGGAAGAGAGAGAGAGAGAGATCTGTTTCATAAAGTAATTAAGTGAGTATTTCCCGTGATTCCGGTTTCAGCAAATACTCAATATATTTACTATTTTCTGAAGAATAAAATATTTTACATATTTTCTCCGTGAGCGAATATGAGACAGAGAAACGTTTCGCTTTCATTCGTTTGTTGTATTTAGGAAATTATTAATTAACTTTTAGTAATATTTGCTTTAGGTTTTGCTCGGTTTGCAATCCAGAAATTAAATATCAGTTGATTATAATTTGTTTTACTGCGTGGAAGGTAGAGACTCTATTAACGATTTTTTAAAAGAAAATAACGTAATTAGCTATAATTTACGTGGTATATTTCTTAATTTTGAAACTGATTGGAACAAATCTACATGTATAATAATGAAACGTCTTTAGGTATTCCATTCCAGTCTCTTGTGAGGAAAAATTGAATTTACACAGACACTTTGAAAAATGAAACGTTTCTCAATTTCAATAGCGAAAGGCGAAGAAAAATGAAATTTTATTTTTCTGTTCAACCATAATAATTCGAGAATAATGAAACAAGTACGTTATTCCAGTATGCAATCAGGATTTATTTAGTTTAAATTTATCCGTTTTCATTACCGCGGGGTTTCTCTGTAAAACATGTACTTTGTAATGTTATGGGATTGGCGCTCTTCTTCCTCCTAAATTAAACCATCAGCAGCCACCGAATCCATTTATGACGTCACAGTCCACTATTACTTCAGCAACTGTAAATTCCTCTACATTTGGTCTTATTGTCTGCTCATTTCTTTTACGATCCATGAGTATTGTATTCCTCGGCTTTTTAATCTCTCAATAATTATTTAAAAATTCCTTGATAAATATTTTTATCTGTTCACTAAATAATAATTTCAGAAAAAAACGTTTTTAATTTACAAAGTGCAATATATAACGTCTCAAAATTCAATCAAAATAAAATGTAACAAAATGACTCTTCACTATTGTTTTCTAATATTTCTTTACGTGGAGCGGAAATTCTGTACGTATTTAATTTCTATCTCAACTAACGTTCAAGCATCATCAGATTATTATGCAACTCAGAACGCCGTTTTAAATATGTTCCAATAATGAAATAGAATGACACGTCTTAAATACCTCATACAGATATGTTATACTTGACGTGTACGTCAATATTGCGTATTATCATCTTATTAAACGCCTACAGGTAGCGAGATTTAAAAGTCAAGGCTGTACTAAAGTTAATTACCTTTTATAGTTCTTAAAATATTTAATAACAATTTGAGGTCTTAATGATTTCTTTCCTTGAATTCATACCAATCTTCTTCTTGGTTCCAGATATTGATTCCTACCCTTTCCTTTTCAGGATATTGTTTTTTATGTAGAATTTAACGCTGCCATAGTTTTGGGTCAGGTGGAGTAAAATTTCAAATAAATAAATAAAGATACTTTGAGTAAAATAATTAATTACATATACAAAAAATAATGCAATCTACAGCCTGCTAGAGTATATGATAGAAACAAATTTATTCAATAGCATATAATTTGTCAGAAGTGTATATTATGTTGCAACTTATAATTATATAATTTTGTAAACGAAGAACCTGTGGGTTGATGCATCGTTAAAAATATTAAATGGCCAGCCTACGTTCAGAGAACATGTGACCTCCCCATACCCAAGGATTAATCTTTGTTTATTTAGATTGCAAACGGACACGCTACCCGGTCTCGTTGATTTGCGGCTTACCATTGGTGTTGCTCCACGCGAACACTTGAGGTGACCTCAATAACATTCGGATCCAGGCGATTCTCTTGGATCCGCATTCAAAAGCAGTCTGATGTATAAGCGGATAACTCTCGGATACACCAGACCACTACTTGAAGATTTGTCACCTACCTGACGTGACCTGGCGTTTCTCAGTACTCTTTGGACTGTGGTTACCGTCTAAGGTGATACTTCTGACCTTCGTTCGCACGGAATGACTTTTACGCTATTATTTTACGCCACATTTATGGCGGCAGCCTCTGGGAATAAATTCACGTTAATTACGAATTGTGCTAACAGCGCAACCATAAGTGTTTTGATTCTAAGTGGTGTGTTGACAATGCAGTGTTAGTTTTAGTATTATGTTTCGTACTATTTTTATGGACATATTCCCCAGCACCAACATTTATACCAATATACCCAGAAAAATGTCACAATCTACACAACACATTCTACAAGTTACATGTTTTGCAGTATACTTTAGTTGAATAGTTTCTTTCTTACCTTTATTATGTGGTTTAAACTCGAATTAATTGCATTGATCCCATTATTTTTAGAAGTTTAAAGCTTTCAATATCAATTAATCCTTAAAGAATAATTCTTTTAATTTGTTCTTCTCCTTGAATAATCGTTTACGTAATTTTCTTTTCAATTTGTATTGTGGACGTGTTTGAGACTCTATTTATTGAATAAGAGTGTGCCAAACCAACGAAAATCATCACATGTACAAAATTTTATTTATTGTGCAGTCACTTCCGTAATAAAGGACAGGAGCTTTAGATCATATTTTATCATAATCATATAATATTAAAAAACATATCATAGGAAAGAATGGTTAAGATTAAGTGTGATCGATAGTCCTCGTTTTGTGTTATAGAAGTGACTACACAATAAATATGTATATATTTGAAAACTTTTATTCCTTTGGAACGTTTCATAAATATTAAAATTAAACTTGTTCTTACTAATTTGATATTACGTTTATTTATTTAAAAACTTACGTTATATAAAATATAAATTTTATAAAAAGTCTACACTTATGTATAGGAGTTATAGATACGTATTTGTGGGACCGGGTCATAGGAACGAAAAGGTAGAACAAATAGGTTGGGAATTATTGTCACAATGGAGGGAGAAAGCAAGACTGCATTTTATATTCAAAGCTTATACGGGGCAAAAACCTTGGGTTGTAATTAGCTCCAAAAGGCAAATGGCTTTCAAACTGAATTCAAAGTAAAATGTAGAAAACGAAAAACAGATGTCGGCAAATTCTCATTCCTAAATAGGACCATCAACGACTGGAATAATTTACCTGTGGGAGTGTATGGGAGAAATCCTCTTCCAAAAAATAAATTTAGGCGAAATCTCAGAAAACGTGTGAAGTGAAATAACTTTCCTCAATAATACAAAAGTTTAGGCGAAAGTTGCAGGCAGGAAAAGAATAGAAGCTTTTGAAATGTGGTGCTGTACAAGAATGCAGGTGGGTGGCTATTTTTAGATTATGTGTATTATGCATATAAGAAAATTTAATTGTGTATCTGCCGCAGGGCATATTGTAGACTAACGAGTAAATAAAAATACCTGAATTTCGATTATAGGATGTCGAATCAGATTTTGTTTCATATAATTTTGGTAAACGAATTAATGGGGCAAATTTATATAAGTGAGACAATTATTAATTAAAAAATGATTTGTGCTCACCATGGATTTTGATTTAGCGGAGGGCTAATATCTAACAATTTATTGATTTGGTGAGTAAAAGTGCAGCACGGTTCGAGTTGAGACAGTAAGTAGTTAATCAGAATGTAGCCAAATGATATTTATATATTAAAACAGAGATGGAACGTGGGATGCGAGGTTATTGACGAGGAGCCTGCACGTGTAAGTTGATTAAATGAACTTGTAAAGAGTGAAAGGCGTGTTCAGTGAATGGAGCCGCAGAACAGGCAGGAGGATTAATTGAATAAGTGGCCTGGCGACGCCTTCTCGGGCGGAAGTGCCTAGGTAACCGCTGGAAAGACCGGGCCTCGCATGTGTTTAATATTTCAATTAAGTTTCCGTCAGCCTTCCTCGCGTAATTTTGTTTCAAGAGCGAGGTTTCCAAAAGCGTCCAAGAGGAGCTTTAACACAATTACGAGAGCGGCCAGCTCCAGGAGGAAACATCTCGTTAAACCGAGATCTCGCTCGCTCAGAAATCCTCCAACTCGAACACAAGTGAGGGAATATGCATTTTATATAGGTGATAGATAATTCAGAAAATATTGGAATAGACTCGTGACTCCACATCAAACATGACTGATTTTATCACGAACGTCTGCTTCCATAATCGCACTCGAATGGTACTTTACTGGTGTGTATCACTTTATAAATATGGACTTCAGTACATAGTCTGAGAAGTTAGGTGGGTTAGAAAATCTTCCCCGTAACCAAATATGAGACTGGCAAATTAGGCCAAGGTCATCCAGCCCGGAAGCCCTGCCTACCCTAGTTCCAGCGATTTTGTTTATAGACAACTGTGGTGATTCATGACCCTTACATTCTTCGGGTAAAGCAAAAATAAGTTAATGTATTTAATGAAATTTGGTGTTCAGCTTACTTATAAATGAAACATAAAAGCTCTAAGTTAGGCAACTATTCAGAAATGCAACGGTTCTTCGTTGAATTAACTCTAAAGGATCACCTTATACGAGTGGAGGATTGTTAGAACAGGCCAGAGCTCGGCACTAATGATCACCCAGAACACAGTCCACCATTAATGGCGTCTAATTGGTATTAATTGGGAAGCAGAGAGGGAGAGGCGTTGACAATCAGTCGGTCTGACAGTTAACCCACCCTTGGCGCCCACCAGGAACACGCAGAACTTCAAGATCACGCAGTCATCTACATCACATCTCTCCATCCATCCCATGCTATTTTCTGTCAGAAATTTAAAAATAGTTATTAATTTCCTAGAATAATTAATCGATTTACGTAACTGACGGACATTTGGAAATCAACAGGAACAGCAGCAATTAAGGGCCTATTGGCAACGGTAATTTAGTTTATGTTTAACTGTTTATAACTCTTAATTTGGTTACCTCATTTAAATCAACCACTGACACATCACATATCTATTAAAATATCAGACGTGGGTACAACAAAAACGTATGCTTAATTAGACTCATAATTGACACAACAACAGTTTCTGTAACGTGTGATCCTTTATCAGGACTCGTGTTTAATGATATATTTCATAATTAAAAACTGAAGAAATTTAATTTTACCTGATGATGTCTCGGGTGTTAGCACGAAACGTAGTGGTAATGGGATAAAACCTCAATTTTGTCTGTTAATTGGTCATTTAAATGTATAATTATGAATATTTTATGCTAGTTAAATGTCTCGAAATTGAAGTAAGGTGTCATATATACCTTCGTCGTGATTTAAAATAAAATTGTTTCTGAAACTCTAAATTTGATCTTATTTAAAATGAGTTGAATCACGAGCAGATTCAAATAACAGTAATGAAATTAATTTAGTATCTTTCAATTTATTATTTAAATTTATTGCATTGATATTCAACTAAGCAGATCGCGATATCATATCTGCTTGAGAAGGGAAATTTATAAGACGCACCATGGAAATGTTCCATTTGAATAATACAGGGTGTCTCGTTCCAACCACCTATTTTAAAAATGTAGACAACGATAGAACAAGTCAAATAATTTCTGGTACGAATAAACTTTAAATCTACTGTAGATTTTTTTTTCTGGGCGTGTGAAATATGAGAAGTTTGAAAGGGACACCGTGTATTATATATAATTAAGAAAAATACTTGTTTAGAAATAATTATATATAGCAATTTTTTAAAGAAATGTTTTCAATAATCCCCTTTAATTTGAACGTAACCAAATTGAATTTTTAAAATTATACATTCCGTCTATTTTTAAACGTATTGAGTCATGAAATATTAAAATTTATGGTTTAAATTATTAGTTCCTGATGCAATAATATAAACAAAATATTTTTAATGCCGAAAATAAATATATTTTAATTTTTAAGTTCAACCTGGGATTTCTGTTTGTTTCGGTGTTGCTCTTTGTATAACTATTAATGCGTTACAATATATAAAAATATTTTGAACCATATACTTATATTTAAGTAGGCGTTAATGGATTTATATTAAAACTATTGTATTGTCTTCTGTATTTATATTATATCTATTATCGAAAGCAAATATACCTAGGAAACAATTTTAAAAATTTTTGGAGTATGAATGGCGATGTAACATGTTTGAGTGTTTTATTTTTATTGCAGGAATGTTTAATGCGCGTACTTAGCCTCATCTCATATTCTTCACGCTCGACGAATCAGCCAATTATTCATCGAAATGCGAGCAATTTATCTGTCGCGAGTGTCTATTTTTCCAAGCTGTGCAGTTTTATGGTAATCCTGGAGCATGGCACTTGGACCCGGAGCGATTAAACAACGAAAAATTTGTTTGCGAGTTGGGGCGGCGGCTCAGCGCTTGCAGTTATAAAATGAAACTGTAATTAAGTTACATTAATTAAAATTTTAATTGGTCATTTTGTGTAAATACATTCTGATATTTATTCCGGGCCGGCCCTTTTATTTTCAGCTGCCTGTTTCGCAGGGGTCTGTTCGCAGTTTTGTTTTAAAAGCGCGTTTCTCTCTCTTCTCCCCCTTCTCTTGATGTTTCAAATGTCCGAAAAAATATAGTCAGGCTGCTAACATATAAATAATATACGGCATAAACTATGAAAATGCAACCGAAATTACAAATTTTATGACGAAATTTTCAATTAATCCGTTGTAAATAAACCCTTGTCACAAGAAGTTACAGAATAAAATCGTAAGAAATATTTTTTGGAGCATGTTATAAATTTAAATCGTAAAATGGTGGTAAATCCAATATAGCGAAATAATTTCAAAGAAATGAGCTCATACATACGAACATTCATGCAAGAATATATGCATTTGAAAGATAATTATTACAACCCAAAATTAAAATATATCATGTTTAAAATATATTAAGTATTATTAATAATTCCAAAATTTAGATTTTCCCGGTGAACTAGATGAATGAAGATTTCACGGATAGAAACCCGACATTCAAATACTTCATAATGATAAAAATAGCTGTAAACAGTTTTCCATCAAGAAAAACTTTTATCACTCATCATAATACCAATTTAATAATATCAGTATACCGAATCGTGTATGATGCGTAAAGTACAAGTACAAATGGTAGAATTAAAAAACTATAACACATGACTTTAAAATTTACAGATAATTCAATTAATATAATCCTGGAAAACGTGCATATTTAAATCTGTTCACTCGTTGAGAAAAATGTATGCGCATAGGAGTATATCATTAACATACCAAATAGTATATGAATTTGAATTATTGAGTGAGTTCGTGTTTAAACTTGATAGTTTTTAATTATTTTTAGCACTGTCTTAAAAACAAAATTCCGTCTTACTTAATTTTTGGTTATTATTCTTTTTACTTTTTTAAAAAGATTTTAATTTCAAGTTCTACTTGATATGGCCTACAAATTGGCAGAAGAAACGTTATATTAGTATTGATTCAAAGAACTGTCATTATGCAATTTAATTTAAAATATATTAGCTTATTTCTCCATTTATTTTTCAGTGGTCCAAATTATTGGCCCACAGTCACTCTATTTGGATTTTGCTTATTTAAGACTGAAATTGAAAACAAAATAGTATCGTTTTTGGTCATGAAAGATTCCATTTTTTGCGTCTTTAACAACAAAACGAGTGGATCTTTTATGAAAAAAATGAGCCAAGTTCTGTTTTGCATTCAAAAATACACCAATTTTTATTGTTAAATTTGACTTCTTGTTTTATTATTTTGGAGGTTTTATCGGGCAAATCACTAAAGAGGAGTGATTGAGGACTGAGGTTTTAAGCCTAAGAAACGATGATTGCTTTCCGAGAAGAGAAATTCTATTGTTACATAAATAACTTCTCCAGTTTTTCCCATATCATATTTTAAATGCAAAATAAGGTAAATAAATGATTCTTACACAAATTGTAAAGATTTGGCAATACAACGAGAAAACTAGTTGTCAAATAACACTTGTGATGAGCACGCAAAAAGAATGGCACACTATCAGAAAATGTTAATAAAAAATTATTTATGTCGACACATTACCTTTTGGTTTTATAAAAAAAAATGCAGAAAAAGCTAATATCGACACAATGTTCCGCGAGAGTGACCAGGAAATACAAATGGGCTAATAATTAAAAATGCTAATTAAAAATTTCAATTAGCGCAGCAATAAAAAAAATAACGCGGCAGTACTGTATGCTAATCTTACGGTAATATATAGCCTTTATTCTGGAAACATCACCATTATTTTGTATGATAAAGGTTGAGGGTGAAAGTTTTAAGAAGTTTACATTGTTATATAGTTTTCATTACTGAGTAAAAAACTTAATTTCTTTCCGGAACTGCAATAGTTAACATTTTTGGCTAATGTAATTATTTAAATTTATTTCTAATTCTGTTACATTTGCAAGTACATGATACAGTATATGACTTGCAGTAATAAAGCTGAATAATATAACTAAAAGAACCAATTTCAGAGGATCCGTTTGTGACTCCATAAGATTAATTTCTCAAAATTTCTTTGGACTCCACAAAAGATTCACTCTTTTTTGGGATCCAAGTGTTGTTGGAGATGCAACAAAATGGAACTTTTCGTGACAAAGAACGATAAAAATTAAATTTCAATCTGAAATAAGCAATAAGTTTAATAAAATTACGGCAGCTGTGAGTGAATAATTTTGACCACTTAAAAGTAAATGGAAAAATACGCTAATTTCGTTAACATCTATTTTTGTTTGCTTAATTTTAAAAGACAATTTATTATAATTAGCGAGTCGTACTGACATGTAAACGAAAGGTATAATGATTACACATTGAACGGTGCTATAGGATATATTAGGAAGGGTTGATGGTCAGACTGACTGTTTTTCGAATAAATACTAATATAACGTTTAGTCTGCCAATTTGCAGTCCTAAAATGCAACTTCCAATTAAAATCTAATAAAGTGAAGGGAATAATAACCAAATCTTAAGCAAGAAAATTGTGTTCTGAAGGGAATGCTAAAAAATAACTATATAGTTTAACACGAGCTCACTCAATAATTAAATTCATATACGATTTGGTATGTTAATGATATTTTACTAACTATATAATTTCAAATTGGATTACGGACAGTAATATGGTTAATAATATTTAGAATTGATATAAACTGAATCATTTTTGCTTGAACTGGTGACTGGATGCTACTGAAGTTACCATGCACTTTCCTTATTTAAAATTTTAGCAAACTGAGATATTAATTTTAAAATAAACGCTTGATGCATATAAAATCGGCAAAATTTCTGTTGTTCCTTAAGAACATTTTATTCGCAGATTCACTTATTTTATTACTATTCTATTAAGTTTAATTTTTTTCTTGCCTCGCTTTGAGATGGTGTAGATTGAATACACGCGAAATCAGGACGCGTCGCCCAGGACTAACGCCTTAATTCGCGTCTCCTTCCGACAGGGGACTAATTGAGTGCAGGGGCTTTACAAGCTTTTTATCAGGGCTAGGCTTCTCCTTCTCTCCCTTTTTTTTTGTAGTGATTAGGCTTGTTACAGGGAAGTGACAGCCTTATTAATTTGACGGAGTATGTTGAGCAGTGAGTGTGGTGGGAGGGGTGAGGAAAGGAGAGGAGGCAGATTAGGGGCTGTGTTCAACTACAACCTTCCTCATGACGTCATCGCTGTAGTGACCGCTTCCTACTGCCAAGAAAACTCCCACATAACGTAAATAGATTTTGTCAACAGGAAGGTGTATATAAGGACGTGACTCTCCTGTTGTAGGAGAGGAAGGGAGACTCATAAAAACAGTTAAAAGGGGTAAGACATAAGAACACAAGAATATTCGACTTCTAGTGTTGTTTTTAGTAACAGTCGTGAAAACATTTTTCCATTTAAAATTATAATTGCTATAAATTTGAATAAGAATTCCGGAAAAGCTGCCAAAACATAGACAAACTTCTATAAGATAAATGGAGAATATAATGGCATGCAGAGCTACAACAGAATAAATGTTCTGTATATAAAGGTGAATTTTGTAGCATTACAGATCAACATATATTTATGAAACATACTTACGGAAAGTTCAGATGAGCATATTCTGAATTTTTATACTAATTCGTCTAATTTATATTCTTATAATTCTCTCATATTATTTATATACTTCTCTGTACGACCAAAAATTGTGGGAGCGTATTGTAATAATATTAAAGTGTCATTTAAAATTCAGTATTTTCTGAAAGATTATCACCGTGTTTAATCACTAACCTTCATATGCAGAAATTATAATAGATTTTAATTTTACATCCCTCCAGGGGACAGTTTCATATACTTTTCTCTTCAATCGTAACTGAAAATATATAAATAATATGTTAACAATTTTACCCATCTCCCTTCAAAAAGATATGCCTGTGAAAGAGTTCTCTGGCAGGTATTTCTTTCCAGATTGATTGCGGAGTTTTCCTTTGGGAATGCCTCGTACACTTTCTGGTTTTTCTCGTATAATGAGGCACCTTCATCTCTTTTGGGAGGTGAATGTACTGGGATCGAAGATCTTGGACATCCGGTAATGGTTGTCTACTGATTTAATTGGATCAGTCGACGAACTGGTGGTACACAGAAAAGGGACCCCACAGCAAACTCCTTTCCCTCATTTCGAAAGGCGTTAGAATACTACCAAAAATTCCGATCTTCCTGATGCATATTTTCTAGGGGTTTTCCTGCATCTCTTTAGGTGAATTACCGTGTAGGGTCAGTGGATCCTAGGCAACCCTTGGCTACCTTGCTTTACTATTCACCCATTCCTATTGTATTAAATGGGAGTTGTCTGTTTCAGCATCACCCTGGTGCAGTCTGTTACCCCCTCCACCAAAAGAAAGGTTTTTATCCTTAAACTTACAGGCCGGGGAGCCTAGTTAACCCTTGACTGGCTTCTTCTCCCCTCTGCATACCCCCTTTCAATTCCATTATTATTCTATTGAAGAGAAGTTGCCAGTTTCTGGATAATCCTCATGTAATTGGTTACCCACAAATAATTTTTTAAAATAATTATATAGCGACTAATTTAAAAACCAAATTTTTATTCACTTTCGAAAACGTGGGTGCTTACATTTGGGACTTTATCGGGTAAACTTGTTCCGGATATGAAATTTTGAAGTATGTTATTCAACTACAAACTTCCTCATGACGTCATCACAGCATGACCGCTTCCTACTGCCATTAGACTGCGAAATATAAAGCAAATAAAATCTGTCAATAGGAATGCGGTATATCTGTAGACAACACTGTCTCGTTGTCGGAGAGGTAGGAAGACAGAAAAACAGTTAAATGGGGGAGGACATACGGACACGTGAGATTCTACTTTGCGTTGGATTCAGTAACAAATGTGAAAATACTGTTCCTCTCGATGTCACAGAAGAATCGGTTTGTTATAAAAATTCATTAGCTCAGATTCATCCCAGAAGTAGTTGGGCAAAGAATGACCTTTCGCACCATTGAATCTGAGTTAAAGATCACGTATCAGTTGAGTTCCACGAAAAAAAAAGAAGTTAAAGCAACTTAGAGCATAACGTTATAAAATCGTGTCAAGGGAATCTAATTATTATTCAGTCTGCGTTTTACCAACAGCATCTCGAAAGATCACGGTGAACATCTTCAGTAGAAGGTTGATTCTTTATGCGAATAATTACCGCTGCAGCTAAAAGGTATTAAGCGTGGCTCCTCCGAATGTTGTTTTTTTTGGAAGAGTAGCGAGGCACGTTTTGTGGTTTTTTCGTCTTCGGATAAAAATTAACTTATTTGGGGCGTCTTTGTCCGTGTGAGATGAGGAGCCTGAGGCTTCTCGTTAAGATACGTGTGTCTGAACCGGACGGACTGTTTTACCTGGCGTTCTTGCTTGCGACCCGAGACTGCTAATTATGCCATTAGCTCAAATTAAATTCAACACAAAGTGGCATCCATTAATAGAATGACGAAGCAGATTTCGTAATCTCTAAACAAAGCTGTCGGGAGGGTATCTACGGTCACCTTTGAGAGGAGAACAGCACACACACACATGTACACACACACCGGCAAGAGTCGTGTTATTATTCTAGCCTCGTCTGAATTGATTAATAAACCATGGACTACTTAATTTGTTAGTCTATGTTTTATTGGGGAACGATTCGGAACGCTGCTCTTGTTTGACAGCAGCGGCCGATTGGATCGACCCCATTAGACCGCCTCTCTCCATATCTCTCCCCCCCCTCACCTCTCTCTGTTTTACTCTCCTTTTTTCGGTAGGTAATGTTCCGTTGAAGCGTCTCGGACAGCTATTGTCGTGGTTTTGAGAGGCGCGACGCTTATTGACGAAACTGTCAAACTGCGGCCCAATTAAACTGCTGTGTGCTGTCCACTCTCCTCCACCTTCACCTCCCTGTCTGTATCTCTCCGGTTTTTTTTACTCACCCACACAATATTCCACAGCAGTAATTGAAAATCAAATTTCTGCGTACAAACGTTGATGGTAAAGTGCTTGCACATTAAACAACAGGGCTGCGTAAACTCTATTACGAGAAATATCGTTCAAAGGGTAGGGGGGATGCTGGATGAAAGCACCAAATAACTTAGCATATAGCATCACGGTACTAAAATTAAATTTTTGCTCAGGGCACAAACTCAAATTGAAAAATATGCATATATTTGTGTCAAACAATGTCGCGAGGAGAAGTGAATTTAATTGCGATTGGAAATAGGCTCAGTGCGTGTTGTGTGGTTAATTTTGGGGGAAGGTGGACCTAGTCTACGATACCAAGTCGTTTAAATAGCACATTTATTTTACTTCCTGTGCAGCGTATAATCAACAGTATTCCATTTTAATCGTTAATATATCCACAGTATTTATTTAAATAATATTTTAGTTCCCATCTACTTCCGAGCTAATTAGCGACAGCATGGAACTTAATCTTACATTTTATTCTACTTCTAAACTAGTAAATATTAAAATGGTACATTTGATTCGACTTATAAACTAGTACAAATTAATTTAATATTTTCCAAAATTTTTCATGAATAACTGTAGTACGTTTGACTCCACTTCATATGGTGTATTAATTTCTTGAAGGTCTGTCTCCAAGGAAACTTGGTTAACTTTTATTTTATTTCTAGCTATGCTCGGGACTTCGCGTGGAAATAGCTCTTTTTATTTTGCGCTAAAAACGAAATGACAGGCACATGAATTAAATGAATAAATAAAATAAGTAGAGTATCACATATGTATATATGATCGCTCCACAGCAAACCTTATAACTCGCAGTTGGTTTTGAACATGTACGCTTTCACACCTTTACAAAAAAGATGGAGTTAGAATTCTTGCCTTCTCCCTCTCTCTCATTCTGTCAGAATTACGCAATATAACATGGTAAGTGGGAGGAATGGTATTTAAACGTTTAATAGGAATTTTAACTCGCAGTTGGTTTTCATGCCACATTTTGCGGGGTAATTCAATGGATTTATAAATGTTTACATTAATATCTTCTGACCTCTGCAATATATCAAAATGAAACCTACACGAAGATTTAACTTAAAATTTCTGTTTTAATTCCTAAAATTTTCATTGAAATCTGATAAGCCGTTTCGGAGCATAAACAGATCAAGAATATAGGCAATTCGCATCAACTTTTTGGAGATTAAAACGCACGTTTGCCGAGAAACCTTACCGTACAATTTATATTGATATGTATACTACGTGCTATGTCCTACATCTTGCATTATATGAGTGATTTTTTCCCCACGCATCCTCAACCTAGATTTTGGAGCCAATCATCTTCAAGGTAAATTGATCCTGTGACTGTGTCCATTGAAAAGGTTCCTAAAAATCTATCATTTCTAATTTTACCTGTGTCTTTCAATAAAATTTTCAGTAAGACCCTGTAAGTCATTCCTTTTTCAAGGATTCAATTATCTGAGAGTTAAGTGTAAAAAGTAAAAATACAGCCAATTTATGATCAAAAAATTAATTACGACGTTTTTTCTATATTTGTGGACTAGACAACTAGACAATTTTATTTTTACAAAAGCAAAATTAGTTTTGAAAGCATAATACCGAGTTAAAAATATTGTACAATTTTCAATTAAATAAATAACAGACTTACAAATTTAAAATGGTTAAAAGTTTCTCATGTCTAATCATCGCTGAACGCAGTCCACGTTGCTCAATTATCCACACGTGTAATTGAAAAATGTAATTGTTATTTATTTAATTGAAAAATATGGTTTGTATATATTATATATTCAAATTTAGTATTGATCTTGTAGAATGTTTAGTTTAGTTACCTGACGTAGCCAAAAAAATACGGACGAAACGTCGTAATTTTATTAATTAGTTTTTTTGCTAATTAGCTGTATCCTTTATTTATCATCCGTTCATAAGTGTTGGTTAGCGAATGATCCAATTACTCTTCTCGTTCATAATTGATTACGCGTTTGGGGGATGAATTTGGTTTGACCACTTTCATTCGACAATGAATGGCCTGACCAAGTGCTCAGGGTGACTTCTGAACAATTTTACTCTTCATATGATTGTACAGAATTTTCTGATTTTTTTTCAAGGAAGTTTGGTAAAGTTTAGGGAAAGCTGTTCGATATGGAATATACTTTCCTAACCTTTGTTGTTTTATTGGTCTTTATTTCTTATAAAACCGAGCCACATTATCCCTGGCTTCTACAGGAAAGAAGTACGTGCAACGAAGCTATTTTTTTGTTTTCTGTGGAATTTATTCGACGTGCTTTTGGTTAGAGAGTAGAAGCATCTGGCGAGGCCTGGCTCTCTGGGGTCTGCCATCTTGGAGCAGGAAATTGACTTGCCGGGTGTGACGCAAATCCCCTGTCGTGCCTTGTCTTTGTACCGGGGATTTCCAGCGCTTCTAACGAGAGGACAACTCATTGTTGCCGTTTCAATTGTTTAATCTGATCGTGACGCCCAGTGAACGAGGGAGATGCTGTATGGGGATGTGTTACAAATTCAGACTCCATTTTAAGTTTTAAAATAATTCCCTATGCCACGGTCACAAGCGTTCACCTATTTGAGATCCGAAGATCAGGAAATCAATGATTAACATAATTTATTTTTCAACCTTTAGCCTTCTTACAGTCACTAATTTCTATATTTACATTTATCAGCCTGTCAATAGTACCTCTGTATGATTTATTCCTAATGGACATGTTCTGTCAGCTTCCTTCCGTATTATGTGGAGTCAGCTTCATACTTATCTTTATGATTCATCCATCAGGCACTTCCGTTCATTATTTCTAACTTAACATTAACGTATTAACGCAACAGAATCCCCTTGTGTTGTAAATAAGTCTAATATTTTACAAATCAATTAATAAATAATATCTACCAACTCTGTTAATTTCTACTGGTGCTTTCGAGCAAATTGTGTCAGTCGTCTATAAAATGAAAGATTTTTAGGACAATACACATTAAATAACAGAATCGGTTTCGTCTTATGTTTTATATATTTTTGAATACAATAAAAATTTTTAAAAAAATAAAAAAGTATCTTAGAGTTGAGGAACAAGTATCAAGAGGATGTAATTTTAAAAAAATTGAAATTTTAATAGGAGATTGTATTGATTCTATGTGTATCTGTACTCCGGGACAGGATCTTTCATTCTTACAGGATTTCCGTAAGGCACGATTTCCTGTAGGATCCGGTACACTGAAAGAGAATTTAGACTACGTCTAGGAAAAATATATTACAGACAATTGAATACATGTAAAATGGAATCAAAGGTCGCTTTGATCTATTTAAAAAATTAGTATTTTTAAAACCTTATGATGTTTCACAAAACAATATATTAAAAAAGTACTTTGTTTGTACGGATTCTTATGGCACAGTTTGACCGAAAGCTCCTGTAAAAATACTAACGAAATTAATAAATACTAATAATACTGAATTTGTGAAAGTTGGGACTAATTTTAAAAGCCAGGAGTTCCTTTATATTACCAAATTCCTAATCCGTAAAAGGAACATAGTTTTCCGACTTCAAAAATTTACAATAAATTAACAGGCGACCAAAAAGTCAGCATATAAATTTATCACAATTTATTCATAAAAGCGAAGTTTCGTTTACATTTTGAGACTTCTTCAGGCGTAAAATTTAGCATACATCATATTTACTCCTAGACTCCCTCAGCCGAAAAGATTATTGAATTTACATGTGAAGAATTTATTCCTTTAACTATTTTTTACTTCTGTATTTTTAGTGAATATACTTTTAATTCTCGTATTATCGTCTTCGGTTCAAATTTATCTTACTTTACTAATATGATATTTATTTAAACTGATGTTTTGGCTGAAATAGTGTTTCTTTATAATCCTGTAAATTATTTTTCAAACGAGTTAAGGATGAGGTTAGGGAAATATTGAACATATCACTAATGCCCCTTCCGCGTGAAATAAATTGATATATTCCCAGATTTTTAAATTTTTTGATTTTCGCCAAAATAAATTTTGCATCTGACTCAAAATACCACCTGAAGAACAAATTTTAGTATTTTTTTAAATGCCTGTAAGATTGAAATATTTTAGGGTTACTCTTAGCTTTCACAATGTTGTAATAGAAATTTCACGATAATTGTATTAAATTACGAATATTTACAAGAAATGTAGAAAAGGTTCAAGGATAACTGAATAAAAGAGTCGGGATGAAGAAACCTCGAACTAAATCGGGAATCGTTCGTTTTATTACACCAATAATGGAAAATTAACATAGCATTAATTTCAATCCTTACTTTTCAAAAAAACTATAATCTGTTCTTAATAAATATATCGAATTATTTGATGAAGGATTTTTATAGGGGAAAATCTTTTTTTGGAAACTCTGTCAGTAATGTAATGTGTAACACGTTTGTGTCAGTATGTTTCCTTGATGCAGTGATGGATGATTAAATCTGAAATTTGTGTATCAGTCAGATTTGAAATCAGCGCTCAGTTGGAGTGACGAGACACAAGATCCGGTAGGATCGTCGCTATCTGGCGCCCATCTGGAAGCAGGGTCCATCCCCTCCGCTCCTCCGCCAGATATTGACGTGGTTCGGCGCTTCTACGAGGAAAACTCCTGTCGGAAATGACACTTCCCCGATAAGCATGTTAGCTCTCAAGATTCTCTCTCTCTCGCCAGTGCGAGAGGGCTGAAAGAGATTTTTTTAAAAACTCCGAACCATTTACCGGGACGTGAATACTGACCCCCCTCCTACCTCCTACCTCCATCATCTTATAACCTTTGTGATTCCTGTCAGCTCAGGTCGACAAACATATTTAGATTAATATCCTGGAATTAAGCAGTTTAGCATCAATATAACGACAGAATATAAATAGCTATTGGAGCTGATAAAAAAATGTTGTGGTATAACTTTGCCCGTCAATTTCATGTCCAACCGCTTTATTTTTAATTCTCGCAGAACTAAAACAATTTTACGTTGCCATAATTGATTCTCTAGCCGCTTTAGTCCATTTAGTCTTATTTAAACGCATCTTAATGAGAATATTATCCTTCAATTCTTGTTAGTCTTCCCTTTCACTGAATTTCAAACGATTTCTTTCATCCTTTCCTGGATTCTCTATTACTGCTGCGATCTTGCCCTTCGCCCACCCTTCAGTCATCCGTCATCCTTATATGATTCAAAAAATTTCATGACATTTCTTTACTCTTTAAGAATGATTAGCCTCGTAATAAAATTGAATGTATGACTGCTTGTCCCTTATGCGTTTCTATACAATTCTGATAAAATTTTGGTGCTCACCTCAGATTAAATTTCTGTCGTTCTTTCGAAGATTTAGGTCCCTCCCATCCTGCCTTTTCGGCCAAAAAATCCCTGCCCCGAAACAAGAGTGAAAACTCTTTAACAGATGTACCAATATTCACCCGAAGTTTTCGAGTAATTTCAAACATATTCCACTAGCCGAACAGCGAATAGATTCAAACAAAGAAAGGTCTATAAAATTATACATACTTTTAAAGAGTGAGTATATTTAATAAATTTTTGATGTAAAAGTTCGCAAGCTTGACGGAATTGTATTGAATCTAATTCACACAGCTAAATTTCAGTTCGTGTCTGCTGTTTAGGTTTAAAACCAGGTGGGTAATAGATATCACTTGCTTCAGCTAAGTTTTTCTAAGATTGACGTTTTTCTTCTAAAACTTAATAAATATTGCAGAAGTAAAGTAGTGAACTTTCGAACAAATAAATAAATTCAGTCACTATACTCATTAATTTTCTGAAATAAATAACCATACTTGTGAACTCAACGAGGAAACCTTTTACATTAATGCTAATTTTAATTTTTATAAATTCTTTTTCTTGGTCATTTTACATTAATTTTAAAGCTTAATTTCATTAGGAGTTTTGATGCCCCTCTTTTTGCATTCAATTATTTTTTCGCCAGAAATATTGCTGACTCATTAACGAGTTCATGGTTCAGCATTTAAGGAACTGTTTTCAAGGAAATACACTCTACATTACCTTATCTGTTTACTAACAGTCGGTATATGTAACTGATATTTCAACAAATATATATAAATATTAAATACTTAACCTTTTCTTAATATTAAATTTAATTTAGTTTTCTTTATTAGTTGTAGTCTAATTTTAATAAGGATAAGCTACTTTGATTTCTTGTAGATAATTGCTGACAGTGGAATTGGCTAAGAGGTGGTTCCTTTTCTCTTACGTATTTGTTACATTAGTTAACTGCAAAGTGAAATAGTTTCTTAGTCATAATATGAAACGCCTTGCATATACTTCATGGCCAAGACCGTAACAGTCAGTATCTGTTTGCGTGATGTTTAGAGGCGAGAGCGTTGACCCTGGTCCAGGGTCGCCACCCCATTTCCCAGCTGACAGCCGTGGACTTGGTTATTGATGGATTTGGCGCCGTTGATTCATTGTCAGCCTTGGACCTGAACAAGACTCAATATAGACAATAGAAGAACGGTAGTCGGATACATCTAAATTTTGAAAGTTCTTGAAACCTTGTACAGGGTAATAATAATAAACTCCATGAAACGTTAAAAAAACTTTACGTCATTGTGTAGCCATTTATAATATAAAGAATAATACAGTATGTGAAAGACAATTTCTCTAAAGAAGAAGTTGAATATGGCGCCGGCAAGTTGCAATACTTTGGTAAACCACGCCGACAGGGACGCCACCGGCTGTAGTATTCTTTCAAAATCCTGCAATTGAATTTCCGAATAGATCTGAAACATTTAGAAAAAGGTTAAGAACAGTGTAGCAAATGATACTGTATAAAAAAGACAAACTCCCAAAGTACCTTTTATAATTTTTATAAATTATTCTTTGCGCCAACCTTACGTCACGCAGCACAAATCTATTCGGTAGTTAAATTGTGCCCATACTCAACCCAGAATATCAGAATGGGGTATTATATACCCTTATAGTTGTAGATACTGGAGTAGCACCAGGTCAGCGGCCCATACGGCGTCAATGGCTACGTCTCATTCAAGTAATCTCGTCCACAATTGTGGAATGCTCGAACACGTTAAAAGATGAAAATCCCTATTGTCAAATAAAAGTTGTTGGATGAGGTATTTGAATTTTTTTTCTCAGAAACTGCGGTCGGTGGCGTCCCTGTCTAAGACTTTCTAAACCAATTTACCACGTCCATAAAAACTTTGAGAAATTTTCTTTCTCGAGCAGTATCAATTTCCGTTATGATTAGGCATTCACCTATATTGTTTTTTAATGTTTCATGAACTTTATAATTAATTTGTATTAGTCGTGGTCACGATTTTACCGCTCCTCTTCGACATTCGTCTTACTGCAGCGAATTTAGTCTAATTGATTAATTATATATTTAAGTCAAACAAATGGCTGTTTACGCGTTTCATGTTAGGAAGATTTATAAACTGAAGGTAAACATAAACTTTGGTCATTTTCGTCTATCAAAACTAATTACATATTCTTCAAGATCGGTTACGACACCTTCTTACAGCTGTAACCTTGTTGACATAATTTTGAGCTGTGTCGTGTCCTACTCTTCTTAACAATCTGAAACGTTGAACTATTTCATAATAATAACTGGGGTGATTCTTTCTAGCACCATCCGTCGTTCATTACTTCATTACTTGATTCGCACACTAATCAAATATTATTTCCACCTCCCTGGAATGCTAATTTACAATTATAGAGAATAATTAGGGGCTCTCTTCCTCTAAACTCTACTGAAATCTACTTTTCCAATTTGTGAACTGATTTAATGACACCTTTTGAATAAGTCGCAGAAGACTGCGAAACCCATGACCAGCACTGTACCGTCACTATCTTGTATCTGAACCCCGGTGCTAATAAGCAATTAGCGAGTAGTGAGCTCTTTAACTGACGGACTGACTGACTGACACTTTGTGGCCCAAGCTCTAATGGGAAGAGAAGGCGAGTTGGACGTTTGAAGATAAACACACTAAATGGGGATCGCGCTTCGCTGGTAGGTAGCATTGTGATGAGATTAGGGCTTCTGAGAACCAATCAGTCGTGAGCCAACGATCGGCAGCCTGATCAGCCAGATAGAATTCATTCCGTCCAAGGTAACGTTTGATATATCAGCCGAGTTCCACCACTAAACGTTTTAAATTCTTGCCTCCAAAACTACTCCAGGAATATTTGTCTTCATATGATGATAATATACTTTCACTGGTGAAATCTAATATAATTCTGGCCTGTTATTAATTTAGTTGATCATATCCGATTTATAAGCCATTGATTTCATCAGCATTGCATCCGCAGGCATTCGTCAACCTCATACCATTTCATTACTCACAGTCACGTCTATTTTAATCTTAGGTATTTAAAATCATCAGAAATATCTTATTGATTTTATAAGGGGTTTGTGTAATTGCCTTTAGATCGGATCATGGCTTGTGGTCGAAAATGCTGCGTTAGAATTGAATATTCATTGGAAGGATGTGGAAAATAATAGAGGGGTTTCCACGCATTACATACACCAAGTTTTGCCCATTCATGGGAGATTATAAGAAACTGACTACAACTTTGATTATCCTCAAGTAGCCTGCAAATGTAATATTAGTCCATTTTTTGGTTGCTTGACTTTTCTTAATCCTAGAAAGGCAACCCCCATCACGTACACAAGTTATAATTGAATAAAAACGATATTGATTTATTATGAGGCAAGTGAGGTACACACAATAACTTTACAACACTTTTTTTCTGACTACTTTTCCAGGAAATACCAATATATCACTTTCAGTATTGTCTGATATCCTTCTAGTGGAGCTATGCTGTCATTGGACGGTATGCTTTGCCCTGTCGCTGGGCGACATCCGAAACAGTTACACCGCTTATGATCCGTCTATTCTACTAGAGCTATATCAGTCAAATCGCCATCCCTGTTAGCTTTCACTGAGCATTGTCAGTAATGAAGAAACATATCACTAAATTAGCCCGATATCGGTCGACACTAGACTAACCTCCTTGCACTGACGTAACTTCTTTTTATTTAATCTCACCACGACACCTTTACGAACAGCCTTAGGCTTTGTTATCAATAAAACCAATAATTCATTTAATCTAATATTTTTAAAATTAACTAAATGGGCAAAAGTGAAAAAAATATATTATTCAACACATACATTATTTCATCTCCAGTTTGTGAAATTATTCAGATAAAAAGATACGTAAATATATTTATTTTGGTTTTTCTGCAGACTAATATTTTTCAGTTTCAACTAAATTAATACAAACAGAAATATTTTTTAACTAGAAATGTAAATTCACAATTTTGTTAGATTACAAATTATTCAGTTTAAACTTGCTCAATTTGAAGCTGAATAATTTATATTTTATGAAAACTATTTTCAATTTCAAATTTATGTAAAATCAAAAGAAATTTGATTATGAATCTCTACCTGGAGAAGTTCCAATAAACGTTATGTATCAATGTAAGGTGTCGAGGAATGGTTTTCTATGGTGTTTATAAATAAAAATAATTTTCGCATAATTATTTGAACATTTCAATTGTGTCAGTTTGCTTTATTATACAATATTCTTTGTAATATATTGTTATTGTCCTCACATTTTCAGTTTTAATAATATCTGAATTTAGAAATTATTGCTCAAGTCTGATGCTTTTGGCCGAACAGAAAATTATGCTAACGTTAATATTTCTATTTTCTTGATAAGTGTAATTGCTTGTTTCTTAATCTCATTAAGTTTAAATACAACGTACAGCGCAGCTTGAAAATCCTGTTACAAGTACGTAACGATGAATGGATCTAATCGTTGATGGTCGCACGATGATTAAGCCTTTCGACTCCTAATTTTTATTTGGTTCGATTTCCATATACAGTGTTTCACATGGGAACCCTGCGATCGCATTGTTGGAGTACAATGGATTCTAATCCGACAGGTCGAGCACGCAGAGGCCGCGAGCGATGTCTGTGTTTACGGGATTGTGGCCAACACCTGTTTCAGAGGTCCTCTTTTTTGGGCTGGATGGACCAGATAAGAGGCTTGTAAATACGTTGTCAGGTCAGGAGCTCTAAGTGGAGGCCAGCCGCTAATGCACGGGCCCATCCATTCCTCACTGCCTCCTCATACGCCTTCCTCCTTCGTCAGGATTCCTAAGTGTAACGTAACCACATACATTCAAGTCGCTACTTCAGGGAACCGTGGCACTTACACTCCGCAGTTACAGTTTCAGTAAGTAACAAGGTTTCTCCAAGGAACGCGTCATGACAAATGTAGATCAGTAAAAGTTTCTGCGTATCAAGGAAACTTGTAGAAAGAATTCCAGAGTAACAAAGGCCTTTAAGCTTTCACATTACGAGAATTATTTCTGTAGATTTTCTCTAAACATAAAGTTTTATCTGGCTCAATTTTCGACGTTATAATATCCACATGATATTCTTAGTTTTAAACTTCGAAAAATCAATCTGATCTCCAGCTCATTCCGTTGATTTTTAATGTAGGACTCTCACCGCTAAAATATTGTCTTCCAAACTATCACCAGCTCATAGTCTAGATTTAGATTTATTGTTGTTTCCATTAATCCTCGTTTGAGGAAATAGGATACGCCATACATTAATAATTAAAAATGAACAAAACAAAGTAAATAATTAAAGACAAATAAGCTTAAAATAAATTAGTAAACGAAAGTGTATATAGACAAAAGTCAATATAAACACAACACGGACACACACTGGGAAACGCAAACAAGCACACACTGAGGAGACGGAATGGAGTTTTAACTACTTGGACCAGGAAACTGTCCTTGCTCCAGGCAATACATGAAACAAACAAACAAAAGAGCAGAAAAAACTGAATAGAAATTTTAAGATATGTGATGTGCTATTTTACAAGTTTGCAGCTCATTCAACACTTTTTGCAGGAACCTTGATTTAAATACAAGAAGGACGATTAAGAAAATCCTGTACCGAGTAAAACGCGCCATTTAAAAGAATAGTTTTACTCTGCTTCACGAAGCTTTTGTAGGTACTATTTTTAACCTCTGGCGGAAGGAAGGCTGTTGTATAAAATTATCCCCGGGGGTATTGTGAATACTTTTCTGGTGTAGAGCAAGGCGATGCTTGTCCGACCTTAGAGCTGAACGATTTCTAGTCTCGCGCGTATTCATGAAACTCGCCATTTGTTTGAAACAAATTAGTGTTTCGCTTTGCAAACTTTAATATTTCATAAATATATACGCTTGGTAAAGTAAGTATTTGCAAACTTTTGAAGAAAGGTTTGCAACTCGATCTAGAATTCGTGCTTGAACATCTCAAGATTCTGTTCTACTGCTTAGTCCGGAAATAGTCAGTATAGCAGATCATCAAGAATGATCTTCAGGTAATCTCGTCACTATTGTAGAAATGTGGAATACCCGACTTTATAGAAAGATGAAACATCTACAATCAAAAGTTGTTGCATGAGCCATTTTAATATTGATCAGCAGCTACGGTAGGAGGTGTGTCTGTCGGTGGTTTTCCAAATATTTTGCCTGTTCCTCGTTCATAAAAACTTTGAGAGTTTCTCTTTCTAGAACTGTATTCCCGTTATAATTAGGTATTTTAAAAATATTTCATGAACCTTATAATTACACTGTCTTAGTCGTGGTCGCGACTCTTCCAAGTTAGTCTCTTATTATTCTTGCAGAGAATCTAGTCTACTTTATTAAATATACATTTCAGTCAAACAATTGACTGTATACGCCTTTTATCTTAAGACGATTTATGAACCTGACGTAAGAGCCAATAATTGATGACGTAAATTTTAAAGGCTTTCACTTATTTCGTAAATTACTGCACACGACTGATATACAATACAATACGATTTCGCTTTCTAGTGGCAACAAGAAATCATGCACGTTGCAGGTGAATTTTAAAAAAGACTATAATCTGTACTTACATCTTTCATAATAGATTATTAATGAACGGAAACAGTGTTTCTCCAACTAAGTTTTACTGGAAAATATTTGTGACGGTTTTGATGAATATATGTAATAAATACTTGTATAAGAGTACGTAAATGGACTACAGTTCATTGTTTGAGATGTTTTATTTTTGTTTTCATTCAATCATAAGCAATTCCAAAGTTCATGTAGACTCATTGAAATACATGACCTTCGCTCTCTTTTTTAAGTGTGGTTTCAGGTTTCATTATAAATAATCACATGATGCTGTATAAATTTTCTACATCAATGAATTGTACTGTAACTATTAAGACAACCCCTTTATCCTTTGATTACCCGATTTATTACCATCCCCCAAACCCGTCGGATTACTCGCTTATTCCCCCAACACAATAATAATACAAACGTTGTGTGCACATTTCATTTGTTATAATTAGGTCTCAATAAAAAGACTTCGATCAGAATGGCATCTATTCACAAAGAGTGGAACTATGAGGCAAAATGGCTATTAATTCCATGTCGCTTCATTTTTAATTAATAAATCTGAGACTAACTGTAATTTAAAAATCTAAACCAAAAAGCTTCGATAACACATTTCAAAATGAAACCAGCTTTAATGAAATGAGAACCATAATCTTTTGTGTGTGTGTAGAGAGAGGAGACATTAAATAATTCCACAACTGATTCTTTTAATTTCCTAAATGAATAAAAATAAATTAATTGTTAAAATACGTTTTTCATAATTGTATTTAGTTCAATGGAATTTAGAAACCCGTAAATAATGCAAACAGTACAATATGTGACTGTTAGAAAATAGATAAATAGTAAAATGGCCTATAATTAAAAAATGTATAACAGTTTGGTTAATATAATTGATATTTCTGACTTTTGGCTGCTTTAATATTTACTGATTTTCAAAAGTAAGATATTGTAACTGATTACCGTTTATATTGCTTACGAGTTTCTAAATTCCATTGAACAGTAAGACAAAATAGTCATGAAAAAAATTAATATGAACTATATTTAACTATTGTTAATATAGTTTATTTTACTTTATTTTCTAACTGTTTTACTATTTATTACGTCGACGCTCACTATCCAAATTATTTAATTATATTTTGATATTTACTTCTGCCACATTGGTTTGACTAGCCTGAAAGTCAATCACTGACTCACTCCGAGCACGGACACTTATTTTACATAAAAACCTTATTAGATCGTATTATAAGCGTATTTTAACATCCCATTAACAATATTTTAGTCATTACGGACTCGTGGACATTTATGTTAAGATGATAACCGACTGTAGTTGTATAACCATTTACATATTTTATAATAGCTTTTAATGAGTCGTGAACATGAAAAGAAATTTTATGGTTTTTTCCGAGTGGGCGAGTTCTCCCTCTCTGATCTGGTGGACACTAGAGAATGCATTATCCGAGTCAGGGTAACAGGTATACAGTATGTGCTTTATTGTTGTTATATCCCTATATCTCATTAAAATAGATCGAACTTCCGTCTTAAATAAGTAGGCATTAGTAAGCATGCGATGGTTTTCAGCGTATATGATATATTGTTTGGTTGTTGTTTATTATAGAAGTTACTCTATTGAGACCAGATGGTCGGTTGATCTGGACTCCGCGGGGAAAACACAGTGGCCGAGGTCTCGTAATTACGGTAGCTACAAATCGTTAGCAGTTGGCGTGTTGTTCGCATTGCGTGTCGTGCGACTGTCCGCTTAATAAAATGTGACCATTACGCGTGTGCACGCGCGCTCGGCCTTCCCTTCCCTCTCCTCGGGAAACTCTCAACTTGTTTCAATCGCGTTCTATTAAACCAGTGCCAACTGCCTGGCTAACACACTTTATTGCGTCCTCTTTCCATTACCAACTTAAAGCGTCCGGTCGTCGAGACTAATTGCTGGCAAGCGTGAAAATAGAGACCGAAGTCCTCTCTTAAATGAAACCAAACTCTCACGCAACTAAGTGCGCTCCTATGCAGCTCAAAACACGGTGGGAAGCGTCTTCCACACAAGCCAAAATTCTATTTGTAATCTAAATCAAAGAATGAATGGAAAATACAACTGAAAGGGAAAATACGATTACCGTAAGAATTTAATGGCGCCACAAATTAACAACAATTATTATTGACAATGCGATTTTTACTTTTTTATTATTATTATTACACTAATTACACTAATAGCCTGTTTTCTTGAGTATCTATAACAGGCCTTATTTTCATTTCTTACAATATTTGTGTTACAGATTTATTCTATTTTATAAATATTTATTTTTAACAATAATAAAACTAATCAACTAAAAACTAAAGACAGAAGGGTATAGGGTGAAGGGTGAATGGGAGTAGGAGGATTGAAGGGAAAGTGCTGTTAGATCACAGAAGAGCGGGCGGGAGAGGAAAATTATGTTAAGTCATAGCTGCTTCCATCTTTTTTTACATTACATTACAGACTGAGATTTTTTAACCCTTTTTTATAATACTTTTATATACATATATACATCAAATATGGAAGTATATTTTTTGCAGGGGGTCTGTAGCAGACGCTCTCCCTGCATAAGTTCTACCAGTAAAGCTGCGTGGAGGTCAGCCATTGCTCTATTCTTGTCTCCTGGGCTTCCTTTTGGAGGCAGGAGACAGTCTTTCAATGTTCGCTTCCTCCTCCACCCTTCTTCCTGCATCTCCACTTCTCTAGCACAGGTTGTACTTCCAGCTCCGGAATTCCGGTTTCCCTCATTTTCCGGCGTCCAGGATCCTGAGATTTTTACTAACAAATATTTGTCGATTAAGTACACTATTAGATTTCAATTCTAACCTGAGAGGCAATGATAAAAACCTGCAAACAAACACACTCGCTCTTGTATATGTTCCAATCAGGATGGATAACCGAAATGTTACCAATCGGATGACTTGGACGACTCTGTGTATTTCCGAGTTGCACTCCAATTTTAGTCTGATATCAAACACATTGAGTGATTAGTGATGCAGTTTATTTCAGGAATATAAAATTATAGATGACCATCACCAAGTTTCTTTGCTGGCCCTGTCCACACTCAGCCTTTTCTTCCCTTCGTTTTTCTCAACTTTTTGCATCAACTATTACATTTTTTCATAGGAGAAGGAAAGGGACCACCCAACGAGGACTCACTGTGCACAGTTCCCATTCAGTATTTTTATTCTATGTTTCTTCAAAACGTCATGTTACACTATATATCCCATTTTTCTATGAACTATAATCTTGGCTTTTGAGAAATCACATAACATGAAGATTTTAGTTGGAACCGTAACTCCAAGGTACTGAGAATTGAGAAATCCTTCAGAGTTTCCATATATGGTACTGGAAAAGCGAGTCAAGGCCATCGCGGCCCGGAAATGGTTAAGTTCATAGCTCAGCGTAATCTAGATCGAGCCTTAGTTTAATCACGATTCTGTGTAATGTGCAGAGATCTAATAATTAATTTTAGCGGTGAAACTGTGTGACGTTATTCCCACTTCAGGTACCGAGGGCCATGAAAAAACCACCCTTTCAAGTAGCGGTCTGTGAGATGATTAACACCGCCGATAACCAGCCAGGAGGAGCAAATCTCGGCTGACACAATATTGACACGTACGAATAATTTCCACAGGAAGTCGAATGTTCTGGAGCATGAAGTGTCATATTTTTTTTCCAGAAAAAGCTCGTTTTGTTGTGTGTCAAAATCTGGAGGATAAGAAATGACTTGTCATTGGCCAAAGCCACTTAATTTTAGATACTTTGGGAATATCTGTGCTAACAGAGTTTTCGAGATAGAAAGAGATGAAGAACTTGTAGAACGAACGTTCTAGAGGATTTCTGTAGGAGTGTATAATGATTGAGAGGAGGTTACACAGTAGTGATATGAGATGAGATACGTACAGAGTTAGTTATGTGTAAGAAACTTGAATAAGAGACTTAGTATAGGTTACTATAGACGACCAAGTGTCTTACGATTTGGAAAAGGAGGGAGCTGGTGATACACTTATCTGAGCAGCAAGTTCCTGAGCGCCGGCGGTAAACTACCAATAATACTGTAAATCCACTAAAACCGTCGGTTGTAATTCCACAATTCGTATTTTATTATGACCAATATATATAAACCCACCATTCCCTTAAAAAAGTGTTAATTTCCTTTCTATGTTATTAATATTAAATTAATTATAAAGTTTTTGTTACAGAATTATAAACTAGTAATTTAATTAGACCCTGCTCTACTTTTTTAAGTAAATCGAAACATTCCCCAAGATATAAACATTGCAATTGATAGCATATGTCGAGAGACTTTTATGACAGTACCAAAAAATGTCACATCCACCTAGTTTTCTGTCCACGGATATTCGATAAAATTACTGTATCGGTTATAAATAGGTGAGAGCTAAGCGTCGTTGATGTAATCGTCCATTTGTTCTAAACTATTCTCAGAAACGCGTAGAAACACATCCACGGAGTTTCTGTATGTAATTTGAGAAAAAAAAATTGGAATTTGAGAGGTAGGAGTTGGACTGTTGAGGTGTTGAGAATTACTGGTATAGATATATAAAAAAACATCTTCAGCAGATAAGAACCAATAAAATTTACAGACACCTTTTTTTTGAATGTGTAATTAAAGATTCTTCACCTTACTCAAGCATCCATCTTATTATTCATCATGTGGTACATCAACTTCATTTTTGTCTTACCTTTTGGAACACATTGATTATAAAATCGAGGCGACTGTTACATCCGCATTTACTACAGGGCGTAAGACAATTTGCTTTATGTGATCTATCAAATCGACATTTGGATTAGTGAAGGCGACATTCAAATTAGTAAGCCGACAACAATCCCGCGTCTGGCGAGCTGCAGGAAGGAAGAACCCCCTGCCGCTCGCAAGGCAACGAGAGTCCAGAAGCAATTAACGCCGATAATTAGAACAGGTGCTCACGTGGTGATTGGGAAAAGACCGCTCGCGGGTGCAATTAGTCCAAGACCCCGGCCCTGTGGTCCATGTCATCCCACCAAGTCAATCAAACAGCCACGGACCGAGGTTCACGTCCCTTGCCACCTTTTTTAAACCGAACTCTTCCAGAAAATCCTCCATTGCGATTTGCTTGCTTATATTTGAAAAAATATTCTTTAGTAGAGAAATAAAAATCTTCTAGAATATAAAAAGGCACAACTAGAAAACTATTTAAAATGCCATCAAACACGAAACGAGTAAAAACTAAAAAGCAGTGAGTAAGGACGAATATACTATAGTTAAGTAAATATGCAACTTTATCATTAAGCTATTTTCCAAAACATTATAAATACATTTTATTGGCCAAGAATTTTTGAAATAGGAATTACCCGTTTTTCATAAAAAGTTCAAACAATTACAAGCATGCCTTTATTAAATTACATATTTTATTTCAAAATCCTCAAGTTGGAAATTTAGGTTTCATTGCATTATTTATTTTTATTTCAAATTTAACCAATAAAAATTTGTGTGTATTTCACTTACATACAATACTGTAAATTCTTAAGCAATTAAATTGATTTTTGAGTAACGCATTCTCAAGATAGATTAATATAGTTACTTATCCTCTCGTGAGTTCGTAATAAATGTTACAATAATTTAAATAAAATAATTGCATTAATATTATAAAAAATACAAAGAATGGTAAAAGTCAGAAATATAAGACTTTTACATTTAAAACGTTTCGTCCCTCGAACCTTTTCAGTTCATTAGGAAATCTTAATAAGAATGTTATTTAATGAACTGATGTCCGGAAAGTTGTGAACTAAACATTTTAAAATTATTCTATTTCTGACTTTTGGCCATTATTTTTATTTTATTTGTAATCATTTAAAAGTGATTTGAAAATAATTTTTTTTAAATATCATTTATAAGATCTCTCTTTGACATAATTTATAAAAATACGTACAAACATTATTAAAACTTAATTATTGCATTTTGCAATAACTCGCATGGCGTTCTGATTAGAATTTTTATCTTAGCACGAAACAGCAGTTGAGAACCAGAGATGCATAAAGAGAAAACCAGAGAAAGGATGCAATGGTTTAGGGGTTATCTTTGGTTTTGGTTACCGGGGATCAACGGATGTACACACGAGGTATCTAAAGAAAAGTGTAATGTATCAATTAACGACTTAGAATTGATCCTAAAAGGAATATTGTCTATTAATGTAGTTAGTAAGTTTTTTCACTAGGTACTACATTAAATACCAACTCCAACATGCTTATGTACAGTAAGTAGCAATTCGCATGGTAATATTCTGTTCAGATTATTCGTAAAAATAATACACAGAAAAATTGATATATATACACATCATTTGTATAGAATGCATTATGCTAGGATTTCATTTTCCTCAAATCTAATTTTGCTCAAAATATAAAATAAATTAAAACTGCTATTGTTCAGGTAACGTAAGTAATGAATTCAGTCTACAGTTCCATAGCGAACCAATTTAACTCGCTCATTTTTTAAATGTGGAGTAGCCATGAATGCACCCAATGAAAATGTAAATAGCATGAATTTGTATTCAACCACTGTTATTTGTGGCTGTTATTGCTAGTTTTTATGTGATTTCATATATTTAATTAACTGTTACAGGAAGCAAATTTACTGTCTATTGTGCATTTTTATTTCAGTTTTCATTCCTGTCATTTTCAGAAGACACGATTAGTCATAACAGGGTATTTTTTTATGCCCGACTTCCCCTTGATTTGTTTTATGCATTTATAATTTGACAGTTTCCATCCATGGATTTGAAAAGGATTTGAAATATGAATAACCTTACATTATTGCCAAAGTATTAGCCATACTGGGTTTTTGCGGTTAATTAAATGTTGGATATATTTAAAAATTGTAGTTTTTAGTTTAACTTGTCATTTTTTTAAATAAGACTATAATTGTACGACACTAAGCTACGAGAAAATCAGAAACGATATAAAAAAGAAATAGACGACAGTACACTAAATTTAAGTAATTTTTAATACGGGTTAGTGACTTTTTTTTCTTTAAAGAAAGTGTCTTGAAAATCTGAGGTTTGCAAGAATAAAAGCATGTAAATATGTTTGCATTGTATACTTTCTCTTACTTAACGCGACAGTTGACATTTCTTAAACTCTTAATATAAAATTAGCAGGGTTTGGAACTGGAACTGGCGTCACCATGTCGAGACCTTATACCGTCACAAATCCCCAGGGATGGCATTTGACCACGTACGGACATGAGCTGTGGAATTTCCGTAACCACGCTTCCATGGGAATCGATAAGCAGGGAAAAAAACTAATATTTGAATACCACGTGGTCGCTCAACCAATGGGATTTCCTGGTGTAAAGGAAATCGATCTAATAAGTCGATTTTTCGACTCTTCTTGACACGGCGGTGAGGCGGTGTTAATTCAAATTCTTCTCTTTGAACTTGAAGGAGACGGAATGGAACCGACGTTTGGTCCCTGGCCTTTGAAGTAGGTCAACTTGCGACGCTGAGGAGAGCGTCCTACGGAGAACGCTACGACGTAACAAGATACCCTTCAAGTTTCCGATTACTTGACGCCTAGGGAGGGTATCGTCCACGGTTTTACCTGAGATTTTCTTAATTAAGTTTTTTAATAAACTCAATTTATTTAATTGCCTTATAAATTTTATTTCATCACACCCCACACTACATACTAAATGGTATAGTATTCTTTGAGAAAATTTTAATAGTTCAGTTCTCTAAACGTTCGTGTGGGTTGAAGAACAGTAATCCTTTTTTAATAGAAAGGAGGAATAAAAACTGATAACTCATTTGCCGTATGGCGGTCCCAAATAAAGTTCTGAGATGAAAATTTGTTGAAGGCAGATATTTACCTGCAGCAATATTCAACATATTAAAGAAGCTGTTGACCGTGAGACGACCTGGAGCTTGCAGATAGAGTTGTCAATTCTTCATTTAAAAAAATAACGAACCTTTCATTTTACCTTCGATGCAGGCGTGTTGTTATCTTGATAATGGCAATTATTATTTACCTTACGACGGTCTCGTAAGAGGAGAAAGAGGACAGATTGTTGGTCGTAGAGATTCGTGGGAGGTGCGCGGCTGTTGTCTCAAAACAAGGCTTCACTTAGGCAGAAATTGCCGGGAACTAATGTAATCACATAGTATTAGAGCCTATTCTGGATGCCGGAGTAGCTGGGCGGACGATCACACCTGCTCAAAGCTCAGGTCGTGATAATGCACCAAAGGAAAAGCTGGCAACGACGTAACATTTTCCCTTCATCAATCATTCTAATAAAACTTACTAAATACTGAGAAACAGGATTTATAAATAATTTATAGTTTTAAATTGGATTGATCCGAAAAATAAATGATGCCATCTACTGTGTTTTTCCTTTGCACTCCTCTTCCAGAGGTCGGTGAAACCATTACAGACCCACAGTACTCTTAAAATCTATAAATCAGACGATAAATCAGGTTTAGTATCTATTGAAGTAAACGATTGATATTTATTTCGATGGCCAAAAAAGAACTTTATGTAGTAGCCATGCGCTTTCTTCAATATGTTACGGTTATAGAAGTATTAGATAACTCTAAATAATCACCTTAAACAAAATAAATAATTATTAAATATTTTTGTTGTTATAATTTATGGAAATCTATAACTTACCATGTAAAACAGAAGTATTAGGTAACTACTTTGAAGTACTTCAATAACCTTGAAATACTAAATATTATGAGAAAAATAGTTTAAAGTATACTATCTGCAGCATGGTTTCTTTGACGAATCTAAAGCCGAGTGTTTCCGTAATTTACCGAGCGTTACTCAGGGCCTATTGTATATAATGATGATGTTTATCGGGAAGTCGGAACAGCAACAAGCACGTTCCGCGTCCATGGCTGAAAAGACGTGCGGAGATTATTTTTCAAAGAAATATTAAATTAATTAGTTTAGACATAAATCATAATTTAATGAGATAATGCGACATGTAACGAGTTTAATATTCAAATTGGAGCTGAAGTTGAATAGCTAGTGTAGATAATTTCAGATGAAAAACGTGTTTTATAGAATTATATTAGAAGGAGCTTACTATAGTAGTATAGAATACAGGACTGAGTATAAGTCTGAGAGTTCTGAAAGTGAAAGGACGGACTTCTTCTCTACGATATCCTCGGTGTGATGCAAAAGCTGCGTCTCATACTAATTTTAACTGGCCACTTAACGTTCCTCGGCAGTAAAGGGGTAAGCTTAAATATATTTGATGAATACTACACCTTTTACAAGCCTGGAAACGGTAGCATAAAAAATAGATATTTTTTTCGTCTCGCGTGTGGCCTTTGCCAGGTGTTCGTCTGCCTGAGTCACGAGCTTCACTAGGCAATATTTACACGAAAGAATGCCCGCAATACGAGAGCAATTAATTGCCCCCCTTTCCTTTCCTTTCCCCTCCCTTCCCTTACTGTTCCCGTGTCAGGCATATGCCGGTTCTCACATGCTCGCCTATAATTAATGTGACCGTGCTTGACGGAGCTGCACAAATTTGCCTGTGAAGTCCAACGCCCCCGCTCTTAGGGACAGTGCGCCCGACATCCTACGGGAGAAAGATTTTTTTATTCATTGCTGCTGAGTGATTTATCCCTGTTTCCCTTACATAATTTACTAAACGACATTCGTTGATTCCAGTATTAACTTAATGTTTTAGATATATACAGATGAGTGAAGCCTCTGATCAGAAAAGGAACTGGATGTGCTCGATGGTTATTGTTTACCGATTCTTTTACAGGCCTTTCTGTTTTACAGGACAATGCAGCCGGAAATGAGACGATTGTAAATTTTCAGCGACTTTCCATTTTGTAGTGGAAATGTTCATAGCAGTCAAGGATCTCGTTTTATCTATCATTTTTTTGTTTATTATGAGAAATGTATGTTTGTTGGGCTAAGATCACATATTTCAGTCATTTTATTTTTGTTCGTTTTTCAAGAATATTATCCAAATTACCGGTGAAAAGTTCTTAGGGTTGTATTGAAATGTCTTTACTTTCTCTTTAAATAAGCCCCAAAGATTTATTAAGTTTGAATACAATGTTTGTCAAACTCAACTAAAATTATTTATGAAAATAGTTGTAGGGAAGATTAATCCTCTAATTTGGATCTGAATAATAATGGACACTAGTAAAGAAAGAATTGAACATACAGTTATTGTGAAAGGTTTAGATAGAATGTGACAATCATATAATCGAAAAACGAAAACCAATTAAATACGCTTAGAAAATAGTTAATGATAAACACCAATTTTGATGTTAATTTCTTTTTTAGTTCCCAAAGAGCAATGTTTTCATACATGGAACATATTTTTGTGAAAGTAATCTTCAGCTGTTCTGCTCAGAAAACTCGCGCTGATGTCTAGTTTACTGGATATTAAAACATCTAAATATACACAGTTGCTTTTATTCGATTGCAAGACACTTTATTTCTCTGTCAGGTCTGTGCGTCTGCTGCAAACGTATAGATTAAAAGCCCGAAGTTGAAATTCGTGCAAAGAGAAATCCAATTTTCCTGTCGTTGTCGCCACTGTCTTCAGATGAGACTGTCATCCCAGACTAACAATCCCAGATTTTAATTAAGTAACCATCTATAGAGCTACGAGGATTAATTAAATTTAATGAACCACAACGACTTGTCCAGTTTATTTTTCTCTTCATTCTGCATTTCATCTCATGTCAATAAGACCACGGCGTAGGGACCATGGAAAGGGGGGAAATTAATTAAATTCTGGATTTGTGTGTTTGGCAAATATAATAGAGGTTTCTCTCTCTTCCAAGGGGAAGAAAAATCGTTTATTTACAGTAGCGTCCTGGGCACAAGAAACAGGAAATTACATACTGGAAATTTAAAAAATGGAGCCACTGACGCTAGAAACGCGAGTGTCTTATTGTGTTTGTGTTGTGAATTTTGGATCACAGAACTCGTACAAATTATTAAATATTGATTTTAGTCTTTATATCGACGTTTATTCTCTGAAAAATTATAAATATTATGCGATTACTTTGCAAATGTGACATTCAAAGAATAGAAATAGAATTCTGACTGTTCTACTTCAATTCAAGCAACATCTGAAAGTTTATTTTCTAATTAGTATGTGGATTAGGTGAAATAACTCAAATGAGTTATTCCGAAATGAACTGATTTTTTTCTCACGAAAGAACTGATCGGTCTAATGAAAAACTGTAATGTTCCTACTCATAATAAATGATTCGTTAATATTTTATTAACCGTAGAATGTATCACAAAGGGTAACGGTCAGGAACGTGTTGTTTTTCCAATGCATCCTTATGTTTGTTCAGGAAAAATGCGACCCCAATTTTAATTTAATAAAGTAATATTCCAGTTACAAAGGACCGCAAGACACCGAGGTACAGCAGCTTCAAGATTATAAATATATATATTACAATAAAGACAATTCAAATATTGACGGAGTACTACTTGTGATTTAAATAAAATAACTTGATATCAGGAAAGTAAAACGTTCAGAAGAAGTGGAGCATTGATTTTCTTACGGTGGCCGAGAACTGTGAAATTTGTACCTTTTAGTATAATACGGTCTGAAAAGTGAATACTGTGATAAATTAACTGTCCCAGGACGATGAATAAATTATTTTTACACTTCGTAGCAGTTATAATTAAATATTAATTTATATTTTAATTTAATATAAGAAATCAGCAATTTATTACCAATGTCTTTAGTTTCATCTTCTCTGACAATCAAAAATTCTCCAGCCAGTCAGTATTAGAAAATATATATTTTTGATTGAAGTCAAGCCAACAAGTCCATTGAATTAAATTTCATTTGTAATGAAACTTAGAATTTTATGCCACGCAACAGAAATTCATTAAAGGTTACGTAACTTAAAATTGTGTCTATAGTATGAAAAGAAACTAGAATTTCAGATGAGTAACCTTATTAAAAATAACACTTTAGATTTAATTATAAGAACGAAATATGCCACTCATTTGTCTGAAATATCTCCAGGACTTAACAAAACTGAAATCTGAATTTAACACCTGAAGAAGTCTCAAATGAGGAGACGAAACGTCATTCAATCTAATTTAAAACTATCAGTAAAGCTGGTCTTTTATTTATTTCATTTAATTAGTTATAATTAATTGAAAAATATTTCATGGAATATTTTGATATATATATATCATTAAATCCTCCTACCTATTATTTATCATAATCCTATTTTTGCCATATTGACTTAAAAATCTAATTTGTGTATATAAATTAAAAACTAATATTATATTTTCAAATAAAAATTTTAATATGGACCTTCCTGAAAAGTGCACTAATTTAGTTATTTATGAAAGTAAAATATAAAACTTTGTACAAAATAAAGATTTATTTGAAGTGCTGGATTACAGAATAGTATTGAAAATAAAGTAAGGGGGGGGAAATTAGGAATTTGGTTTTTAAGAGGATAGAAAAGAGTTTTTTGAATAATGTTGAACAGTACTTGACAACTTAACAGATCATGTACGAATAGGGCGTGCAGAGGTAGCTGCTACTTCTTCTTCTTCCTTGTCTCTGCAGCCCATTGAGGGCCTTGGCCTACCGGATCGATTCTCCAGCAGTCTTAACCCCAGTCTCCGTGACCATGACGGCACAAACAGCCAAGCCAGGATTCGAACCTGGAATCTCTGTGTTGTGAGGTTGCGACCACAGGAGGTCGATTGCAGTGGTAACTACAGTGCATAATAATAATTTAACTGTATGATTAAACAGTATTCGTAAGACTGTATGATATTTTCAGTGTTGTCATATTAATCTTGATTAGTGTGTTCGTCATGGTTGATGATCCCAAAAATATATCATCTTCATAAAGAAATGAATTGAGGTTATGCTTGGCATAGATTATGCTTATAAGACTAAAATCTTTGTACTTTGAGTAATAATAGCTTCTCAATTGAGGTTTTTTTTAAACTTCATAAATTATTTAGGAAGTCAAATCGAGTCTACTTATAGTATAGAAAATAATCATGAGGTACTTCGCATAGATTCATGGAGGAGGACAAACAAAACGAGTTATAAGACTATATTATCATTATATTTACTATGTTGTTATTTACAGGGTTTTTGAAGCGAAAATTATTCTAAAAAATGGAAATTTTAAGATTTAATTACAGGAAATATGAAAAATTAAAATTATAAGAAAATCATTACTTGTATATAATAAATTATTTTCTTCTCCTAAAAATTGAAGTGCCCCATTTGACATCTGAGAACGTCTGTGCGCTTGTTCTAAATTTCCTACCAATTGGGAATTTCCTCCCGTTTCGAAACGTGATCGATACGTGTTCCTCATCCAATTACCAGCAAATGCTTTAAGTCAGTGCTGGCGTTGAGCAGCTCGCTAAATTTAATCAATTAATCACTAAACTCGTTTAGCCGGGCCGGGGCATTAACAAATCGTGTTTTAATGGAGCCTTTTGCCGGCGCCCTTTTCCAGAACTGCTGTTTATTCGAATTGATTCGGAGCCCCGCATTAGCCCGTGTTGGTTTTTGCGTGTCCGCGCTTATCTTTGTGGGCTGGCCGTGTGATTGATTGTGGAATGGACCTCGTCGGCTCTACTTCCACTCCGTAATATTTTATTCCACTCATAAATAAACCCCCAAAAAAGATAAAAACGAAAACCGACCCCAGACAGTTATTGCCGCACTTAGAATCGTTCACTCAGCAGTCTCAATTTAAAACGACGGATTTCCCATCAGGATCATCTCTGTTATTAAATTATATCACTGATTTTAAATAATACACATAAACAATTTTAGGTAAATTCCAAGTGCTTTTCTGATAATTAAAACACTACTAGTCTACTTTATCGAGCATAATTCTACTATTTCTAAACAAATTTTATACGTTTCATAAAATTTGTCACATAGAAAAACCTAAAATCACCTATTTCTTCCCCAGTCTTTGAAACAGTAAATAAAAAAATTATTGTTGTTAAAATTGAACGAAGAAATATTTCTCTATATAACTTCATAGTATAGTAATTATAAACTTGTATTCATAGGCAAAGTGCTGATCGGTAGTTAAGGTAGGAAAATCTCCTATATTTATTAAAAATATTGTTGAATGAATTGTTTTTAATGTGTGTCGGTAGATTTTCACTATTCTTACTCCATTCAACTGACTGCGTGTTAATGTCAATATAACATCCTACAATTGTTGAATGTGTGTCTGTAGATTTCCACTATTCTTTCTCCATTCAACTGACTGCGTGTTTATGTCAATATAACATCCTACAATTGTTGAATGTGTGTCTGTAGATTTCCACTATTCTTACTCCATTCAACTGACTGCGTGTTAATGTCAATATAACATCCTACAATTATTATTACTCCATTCAACTCACTGCATTCTTGACGTGTCAGTATAGCATACATCCGCTGTTCTTACCCCTACTCAACTTCACATAACGTGGAACAACACGATACGCGAATGTCGAGCGACAGAATGAATTTAAACAACATAAAGCCAATAGAGTTAAGATTGATAGCAGTGATGAACTATTAACCTCAATAGAAATAAAAAATTTCCGAAGTAAGGTGAAAAACTTGTGCAAATATCAGGAATAACTAACGTTGTAAATGCATAAATTATTAAAAGGCGTAAATTAAAAAAAAGTATTATTGGAAAGCTGATTAGTACTGTGGAAAGAAAAACTGGAATATTGAAAGTAGTTCTGTCGAAGAATAACAAACAGTTTGTCAAACAGTGGGACCATATTATTTCCTGTTTTGATTTTCTTTATTGTTCTATATATCCTACTTTTTATACCTAAATGTGTTGGCATTTCAATCTCCCGTGACCTGAAACAAAAGAAAGCTGCCCTCACATATTATTATGAACCCACTTGGCAGTGGAAGGAAAAAAAAAGCGATTCCGAAGCAACGCTCTGGAAGTCGAGATTAAATTGTTTGTGCTGGAAAACAAAATACGGAAGGCATTAAACTGGAATAACCATAATTACAAATTATGAGAGCATTTCTCCTCCCATTCTCAGTGCTTCCCTTAAAAGCAAAGTTGCAAGAAAGAGAGAAAGAAAGGCGAACGCGTGATTACGATGTACCTAATGGAAAGCACTCTGACTTTTTTTCCGCAGAGCCGTAATGCGTTAGGATGATGACACTTACTTCTACGGTAAGAGAAATGGGTCTTGTACACGATGCATCATTTCTACTTTGGATAAAACAATTTTTTTTCCCCTGTGTGTCAATCGCATTACAACGATGACATGGTCCACTTAAAAGTACAGGCATGCGATTAAAGCAAAGCGTAAAGTGGAGGTAAAATTACTTTCATGCTGACTAAAATATTTTGTGACGGAATCAAATTATTTTCTTTGTTTATTTTATTAAAATAGTATCAGAGTTGTGGATTTTAGTCTGAGTAGGTGAAAGTGAGGTAGAAAGTGGAAGTTAAAGAGAAAAGGAAATACAGTACTGTGGTTTTTACAGCGACAGTAAGAGAATAGTAATGTAAATATTTCTCTCAGATTGCTCTACAAATGAAAATATCGAAGATCATCTTATAATATAAATAAATAATACGATAAAAAATTAATGGTCCGGGTGGATTTAATTTCAATCAAATAAGAACATTAAGAGTAATTGTGTTACTTAATTTAGTCGATTGAGATGGAATACACTTAATTTTTATAATACGTTTTGTGGAATGGAAAATATATCATCAAAATTGTTTGCATTGATAGTGTTAGCATGAAAAAAACTGGAGATGAGTCTTGAAAATTCTTAACAGGGAAAAGAGTTTTCTTTTGTAGCTTTCTTTTATTAGTGACTTGTTTAAAAAATAAAATGAAAGGCATTAGTTTGCAGTTTGGGGAAAGTCCGATGGAAACGTAAGACATGAATGACCCTCAAACCTATTAATTATTTCGTTCTATACTTCAAAAACCTATTTTACATTTGAGACTTCAGCCATGAAGAACTGAGTTGAAATTTAAGTAAGTCATAAGAATAATTTTTTTTTCCACTTTTGCTGGTTTATCTACTTTACTAAACACCCCCAGTCTCTCGATTACCTCAGTGCAATGCAGATTATTTAGCTTTTTGAAATAATTATTTTTATATTAAACTGCAATGAAGGCAGCAAGTAGAATTCGTTTAGTGACCGACCACAAGATGAATGGGAATCCCACGTAGAATATCGACACCACTCAGTCGGAACAAATGGTCCCGTCGTGTTTGCTGAAGAGACAGGGAGGTTAAAATCCAGAGTCGTAGTCACCATCTGTAAAATTGACAGTGACAACAACGATTTATGAACGCAAAGCGCAAAAATTGGGAGACAACGACTGGTCGGATATGCTAGGAAGCAGACCGGGAATCAGATTTAGGCCCAAATGAAAAGTGTGTAGAAATAAAGAAGTGAACTTTAGAGACGTAGCACGAAACAGCCAAGATTTCAAAGCGGCCAGTAGAGAATCAGGTACGATAATGTTGAGGAGACGACAGTTGAAGCAAGGAGGGAGAGACCAGCGTATTGTGGAGGGAAGTTAATGTGGAGCAGTTGATGTGTAGGTAGGAGTTGATGACTAGAGGTCGAAGAGGAAGAATGGTGATGCAGGAAATGAGGACTGGGGCGTTACACGGTCAGGCCTACTTGACTGTTACAACCCCAGGCGTTATAGTTACTAATGGTTTGTCGTGATAGTGAAGATAGTGAAGTATATTATAAGGCAATAAAAATCCTAGAAATTTCTTCTATAGCCTCATAAATGATATCATATTTCTACCTGTAATACATATTATAAACGACATTTTATTCAATTAATTTTTATAAGAATCATTTTAATTCAATAAATAATAATAGAAAAAGAGGAAAAATGTGTTAAAATAGTCAATATCATTAGAATAACGTATATCTGTCATTAGGGCAACTAAGTAGAAATACGAGTCAATCACAATTTCGATAAAGTTATTGAAACAGAATAGATCCAGAAATTAACTGACGCTTTATTAAAGTATGAAATGTGAGAAGAAAGGCTGCGATGTAATGATTGATGAGTTACTTTCCTTGCGCTTGTAGAGCTCAGTTTTACAACGGTGTCCAAGAACGTTCTGGACGTTTAAGCGATGTTACCATTAGCTACGGACCTGATTGAAAACTCGCCTCTCGGCAGCACTTTACGTGCAGTTACCGATAACATCTCGGAATCTTCGAGCGGAGTAGCAACTTTAACGCCAATTTTGGGTGATGCTGCTGGTAGTTATAGTATTAAAGTCCAAGCTGCCGGCCTCCGTGGTCCGAGGTAATTTTCGGAAATTTGCGCCAACACGCCGTTCTTTGATCATTGTCACGCCGTAACAGTTTTATCCCCCTTCATCAATACTTTAGTACGCGAGGACAGGAACGTCCTTATCCTTACGACAGTCAATGATCTGTGAAGGTAATACCTCCTCCGTTGCCCAATTTAAGGCGAAAACAACAGGCTATTCACAGACCGGCAGATTAAACCACAACAAACTACATAGATATCGCCATAGAAATGGCCGTTGGCTTTCTTACAATGTCTGTTAACTAAGCTATTAACCAGTCGGTTGGTTTATATGGAAACGTATACTCTATTATTGTCTCACAAATCTGATATGAGTATGTCTTGGAGTATTATCAAATTACATTAATATTTATTCAACAATATTATTATTATTCACTTTTTAATTAATGGAAAATCACCTGTGAATGCTTAGTTTCGGTACTAACTTAAATCCTCTTTAGATCTTGCTTGAAGTTTCATCAATATCCTTAGGAATAATATTTGATACGTTTTTATGGCTACGAAACATCAAAACTGTTAAAACTGTTGATGTGCCTAATTTTATAGTGACATCTCGCTGTAAAGTTTGGAAGTCGAATGATCAATTTTGGAAACTTCCAGCATATAATATGTAAAACCTACCAAATATTATTCCTAAGGATACTGATGAAACCGATATAATTCAACAAGGAAGAGGAAATTATAGTTTGTCTGATTTCCAGTAGATAGCTGCAACGCGGTTCCATCAACGCTCACTTTAGTTTCCGAAAAAGTGGCACCTATGCAATATAATTTTTTTAAACTCATTGAATATTAATGTACAAGGCAAACTGGCCGAAGAGAGTACAAGTTATCATGAAACGTAGCACTGTTAACCAAAATAATTTCATATTAATTAAAAGGTCTACTAATTAACAGTTTGAAATAAATGAGGGATTTTTAATATTTAAAATAAATAATTACTGTATAAAAATGGGACTCCGTTAAGTTTAAATTTATTAATTTACAATATACAATCATTTAATCAATTTTAACTTACAAAGCTGCCCTTTTTACTATTAACAATGAATGCTTTATACGCTATTTACAAACATTAAATTTCCTACCAATTTACTTTTAATCACATGGATATATTATCTGGTCGTCTTTGCTGGCTTTCTCATAGAAACAGTGATCCAGACAAGAACCCTACGTGAAATTGGCAGTACGAGGAAATTGGAAAAAGTTTACTAACATAGTAATACCGTTTATCAGCTTGCCTGGAACTCGTCGCCCGGTCATGGATGACGTCCCAGTCCCAACCAAATCCATTAACTTTCTTGTTGAACAATTTAGTTTTCTTCTTTGCTGCCAAGAGTAAGCATTCTACCAATTATTCGATTGTTCATAGCCAATTTCAATCTACAATCTCTTACTTTCCAACTTCTTACTCTTTAATGTCCACTGCTTAACTTTACTCCGTTTATATAAATTTTTCCACACTCCATTATCTAATTTTCCCTAGAGCCGGGGTTAAAGTAGTCTCCAATCTAAAAGAATTTATCCTTATTCCTTGAGAGGAAAGCTTCTCATTGAAGGAAATTATTGGGCTATATAGAGTTGTTCTTAACATTAAAGAACCATAAGTACTTTTGTAATTTTTAAATATTGAATGTATGCCATTTTACTAAATTTTTAAATTTGGCTCTATATTACACATTTTCTTAACCAGTTTAATGGTAAATTATTTAGGAACTTAATCAAAATCTGCTTAGTATGCTCAATTTCATTTCAGTACATACTTAAATTTTTTTAAATTGTCTATAAAATATATTTTCCAGACAGTCTCTCTTATTTAATTATTCGTTCAATAGTTAACACTTTTCTACGCCTACTCTTCATGATCTCCTATATATTAAAATTTGGTTTTCTAATAACAGAGGAGTCACTATCATCAAAAACTAACTTTAATATTAAGCTATTTAGTATTTTTATATTTCCTACCATTTATAAATTCCAGTTTTAATTTTTCATAAGTTCAAGATTTTGGCTGTTCTCTAAATAAATTTTATAAATATTACTTCTGAATTTCTCGAGAAAATCTGTTAACTGGACATTGAATATATATTATGACAATTAAAACAGAAATTTAAAGTTGTATTATAAGAAATGTTTATTTCTTAACCGAAAATATTTTTTGAACTTAGTTTTGTCTATTAATTGGTTATTAAGTCTCCTTAAACTAATTTTGTTAAAATATATTCTGATATTAATAAATTATTCGTGGCATAAGAATTAAAATTTTTATTCTCTTCTCTAAATCAGAAATTCATTAAACAATAATATTGCAGTTTAAATTTAAAAAATTGACGGGACATTATTTTTTGTTACATAGGAGAGATGTTCGTCTAAAGAGGATTTCCATACCTTCATTCATTACGTTAAGGGTGAAAAGTGTGCTTAAAAATTTTTATATGCCTCTGGTAACTTAATACAAAAATAATTTGAAGTTTGCGAATTTTTTTAGAAAAAGTTTAAATTACCTGGCGTTAACCCTGTTTAACATGAATTGTGACAGTCAGTTAATTGGACGAACTTCTTCTTTTAAAAAGTTTAACGCGAAGTTATTTAAGAAGTTATTGTTCATCTCTTGGCAAAGTTTAGAAACGGCTTGTGACGAGAACTTTCTTGCTGGTCCTTGCTTTACTTTGTGATTTATAGGAATGAAAAGGGAATAGTTCGTAGCTTTAAAGGAGAAAACGCTATTTGGTTCACTTCTAATAGTACAATGTGATACATGGTTATCCAACACGAATTGTATATATGAATGAGAGTTCAGTTAAAATTAATAATTAGCATAAAACTTAATTATATGGTAGGATTAAACGTAGAATTAAAGGATATATATTGAATGATACCTTCGTTTTAATGACTGAGCTTAATGTATTCATCAGAAAATCGGGTATTACTCTATAGATATATTCAGCATAAAACTTTAAACGAGTGGAGGAATTTCAAACTAATTTTGTTCACATATTCTTTATTCTATTGTCCAGACTTTTTTTTAATTCTTCACATA